>JACEII010000008.1:536381-563824 GCA_014332785.1 Antheraea mylitta | reverse complement strand
TACAACTGTACCCGCGACTTAGTCCGTGTTCAACCTTAAGTAAAAATGGTGATTACATAGTCATCTGAATGTATTAAGTCCATTTACGTGTCTACCTTTTTCTCGTACTTATATTAAACATTAAAATTATAGTAACTTTTGATAGCGTTGACCGATTTTAATGAAACAAACACTACGTTACTCTGGAAGACATGTTTTATAATTTTCTTAGCGAGGTTCCATTGTGAGGCCAGCACTTTAGCAGTGATGCGTGGTCATGTAAATAGACAGACAGACAGACATTTCTAAAAATGCTTATTTCTAGACAACTGCAACAATATTTTTTTTCAATAAAATCCAAAAGTACCGACACGCTAGACTTACATACAATATGTATAGATTGATAATATAAAAATGAAAGAGAAGTAAAAATGATTTACATTAATGTACCCTGGAAATGGCGTCTTAAAGCTCTAATTATTACATCGACATTGTATTACGATATCATATTTGTTGTACAATAGCGTCCTTTATGTAGCAAACAATCGTGTTGCTGATGAATTTCGGTCTATGTCTGCGCCTTGTCTTTGTGTTAGCTCCCTCCGCTGGACAATACAATGGGACAAAAGTTGTTCAATAGAAGCGCAAGCACCTAATACCGAGGCCCACCCACCATTGTTTCGGGTTATGTTCGACTTTTATGGATATTTTCTATGGATCGACTGTAATCTATTGGATGAAGTTTTACAGTTTCTCTTCATTTTTATTTATACAATGTGTTTTATGTATTGAAACTTTATTTACTTATTGTAGATAATATTTTATGGATTCTATAAAGTAATTCTATGCGACTGTGTCTGTTTCTTTGACACCTATTTTATATTGTCACGAAGTTATCGACTTTTAATCTATGCATTTAGTTTCATTTTAATTATGGGAGTGATTACGAAGAAACAATAACAAAAATAATTCTAGAATAAATTTGTCTAGAACATTGTCGGACCGTTCAAATAATGACGTCAGCATTCCAGAGATTTCCATCTTCCTGTAGTGATAGATATTAATAATGCCAGCAACTAGAGTTTTCTGATCTCCTTTATTGTGGAATAAAAAATAACCTGTGGTGCGTCCAAGACATGGGAGTGACTATAAAGAAAAATAATGAAGCGATCTTCAAGAGAACTGTTTTTTTTTTGCTCGCACTATCTACGCTATTGGCCTATCAGCTTATCAGCTTCACCGGACTATCCAAGAGGATTGTGTATCTAGCATTGTAAGTAAATGTAACTGTAGTTTTGTATGGTGGTGAGTCTATTGGATTTTTCTACACGATTACAGAGTATTTTATTCTGACCCAAATGCAAGTGTATGTAAAAGATCTAAATAATTACTTTAAAGTAATATTTTTCTTGAAAACATTACGTTGACTACTATATAAAAATAAAATACGAAAGCTGTTCAAATAAGTACATCCAGAAGTCGCAGTCGTCCCGTCGTACTCAGAATACTAGATTATAGAGTTGCGTCGCTCACAACAATGGCTCAGATAGCTCATAATGCAGTTTGCCGATGTTGAAAGCGGCCGCCACACTTCCCCCGATCGGATTTTCCACGATAATCGCGACAAAAGAACTTTGTGTCGGACTGCGGTACCACGGCGTATATTCTATTGGAATACATACGACGCGTGCGTCTACACGCTCTATTCATCTTAAAACGGACGAACTGGTAGATAATTTATTTGATAGACATGTTTACGTATAGTACTAGCAGGTTTTTTATTACATTACTAGCTCTGCGTACCGGTTTCGTGCGAATGAATTAACGAATAAAATGAGACTACATCTTTCATTTATAATAAAATAATGTAGTGTTTAAGGGGAAAGTGTCCCGTACCTAACGTTGCGCGTTATAAAAGACGTCCGCGACACATTTTTATCCACCCTCCTGATTCAATCACGTCAGCGAACGATCAGTACCAGCCTGTCCCTCGAAACAGAGCGTGTTCACGCCCACGCCCGCGTAACCACAGATCACGCCGCCGTGGTCTGGGGGTTAATTTCGCTCCCGCACACCCGATTAGGCCTCCCACGGCAGCGGCTCAAGCCTAGGTTCGATCCCTCGGTAGGGAGCCCTTGAGTGCGTTGCTTGCGCGATACGGTGACACACAAATATACATCACCGCTACAACACTACACGATCACCCCCACACACGTGCACGCCTACACGCTTACACATAAAAATGGAAGGGTTTACTTTTTTCCCCTTATAGAACTGAAAAACTCTCAATTTTCCGACAATAAATATATAGAGGAGTTGTTGAGGCGTGTATGCTTGGTACACATATACGTATCAACAACTCATACATATATGAATAGTTAGCTAGGTTAGCTAGATAAGTCGCGATTTTGCATGCAACAGGCAACAGCCAAGCTGAGGTGTGCCGTGCACCCTTGAGCTGGTTGCCGAAATAAAATCGGCTGAGTGCCTTAAGCGCTCGCCTTAGTAGTCCGGTGAAGCTGTTAAGACCTTGCTGGGTCAATAGCGTAGACATTTCGAAAAAAAAGCAAGCACTGTTACTTCACGCCGGTTTCCTGTGAGGGGGTTGTACTACCCCGGGAGAGCCGACCGATTCACACTGAAACCAGTAATAGCTTCAGCAACCTTAACTTATAATTTTACATCAAAACCAGCTCACAGTAATACAAAAAGCAGTCTAAAAATCTCTATTGGGATCAAAGTCATCTTAAAACCGGCTGCAAACATCAAAGACAGCTTAAATCTCGGTTACGCTCTTAGCTGCATTTGATTCTATACCCCTCATATGGAGTTTTTTAAACTCGAATAATTCACGTTTCCGTACCAGATTTCAAACAATGGCTTTGATACAAACCTTGTTCTGATATTAACAAATATTAGAAAAAGGAATTACCCAAATGGTGCAGCCGTTTTTAAGTGATGCACGTACAAACATTCGGCAGTTGATTATTATTTGTGTAGATAAGTTTAAGTGTTTGACCATATAGCCAGATGGTTAACACGCGAATTATAGAGCTGGATTAAGCTCCCAAGTGCAGGTATTTGAACACATTTTAAACATAAGCATCGGAGCTAGCCATCTAAACTTAGAAAAACCCTACTTGGTATGGTATTAAAAATTTGGCTCATCCCCAAGGATTCGAACCTACATCTAAACAGGCAGTTTAGTGTCATTCAAGCTAGCCATTATAGCTCCAATGGTGCCCACGACTTCATTTTATCTGAATTATTATTTAACAACTATAATCATTTTTCCGACTTTAACTCTTTGTTAAATTTTATTGTTACTTAGCTCCTGTGGAATATATTCTGGAAAGTTCTCTATTTGCCAAGAAAAAATCTCTTCGATTTCAAATATTTAGGTTTCAAGTTAATTTAAGTATAGCTAAGGTAAAAGGTATGTTCTTTGTTAATGCGCTCTATTATCCCTGAATTTGTCTAGTAATAATCTTCATGGTGCTTTCGAAATATGTACGAGTTTTGACAATGAAAGTCGGGTAATGCAATCCGCCCGTTTCAACCATCTTTGTACTTAACCGCAATATGTGCGGGCTCAGTGTTTGAAATCTTTGAGAGAGCTCTTTGTAGACGATAACATTGATGTCTATTTTCGAATCACGTTGTTATTTTAAGATTTTGATTGTTATATTAAAGAAGAGGGCAATTATATTTTTATGTTATATCTTCATGTGTTTGTATTTCGGGATTTATTGATTTTTATGAAATTTCTCGACTGAAAGTATATAAAGCTCATTCAAAAATTTATTAGCTCTAAAAATATAATTCTCAACCAATTTTATTGAAATTTTTTAAAAAGAAAGTGCGATTGATTTCGTATTTGATAGGCTATATAAATTATGACCAACAATACTTAAAAAAATATATTTGATTCATTTGATCAATCAATAATATGTGAACGATGGCATCTGGTAATAATGCCCCTCTCAGTGCATCCACCAAAAACGAATGTAATTTTTCAAGGTGGTAGCATATGTAGTAAGTATTACAAGTGGGAAAAAATAAATTATTTTTAATTTACCAAATTTACCAAATGGGGTGAGCATTGCTTCAGATGTGTACTGTGAAGAACTGAACACAATGGTAGAGAAGCTGGGTCATTTACAACCAGCATTTGTCAATCGCTCGTCTTCGCTGCTCCTGCACGACAACGCGCGACCTCATATTGCACAGCAGACGGTCTCCAAGTTGCAAGAATTGGGGTTGGAAGTTCTCCGTCATCCGTCCTACTCACCAGACCTTGCGCCTACAGACTACTAATTTTTCCAGAATTTGGATAACTCCTTGGTGGGAAAAAAATTTAATACCCAAGAGGCAGTACAAAATGCCTTTGAAGAATTTGTTGCCTCCCGTCCAGCTGATTTCTTTAAGAAGGGCATCAATAAACTGCCACTGCGTTGGCAAAGATGCATTGATTGCATGGGTGATTTCTTCGATTAATATAAATAAAAAATACATGAATAAAAAAATCGTTTTATTTTTTTCATACAAAACGACAATTTCATAGGTAAAGACCTAATATAATGCCATTATTAAAATCTATATATTCAAAGTATAAGTACTAACTGCTGTCTAATTCCCTGGCAGAAGCCTGAAGAAATTGTTTCAAGACAGTTGGCTGAATTGTTGTTTTGTATCAAAATGCTTATACGCAGTCTAAAATATTATTTTCCAACGATGTACAGTTAGTATTTACTAACTAAGTTAAGTCTGGGACAGTTAGTGAATTAATTTACTTGAAACAATATATTTTGTGCACAGAAGAAAAAACTTAAGCACTACACTACATTACTCAACGGTAAAAAAACACATTTCCCTAAAAAGTGTTTATATAACGTAGGTTCTTAAAACTCCAATAACTTTATATGAAACGAAACTGTGATATTTTTTTAGATAGGGATCAAGTGCCCAAGATTTAAAACTAAAAGAAAAGTAATCGAAATTTATTCAATCGTTTTTGAATGACGCGCCAACAATGATAGACTTCGTATCATATTATTCATATAACAAGATATGTATCGTTTCTTTTCAAATTGAACTAAATTTAATTTTTATCGTTTACATAACATTTAATTTTGTTACGCCGAGAACGAAGTTCAAGTTACGCCGTCCAAAAGGTTTTTAGTTTTTTTTATGATTTTCATATTTTCCTTGTATAAAAATTGAAGATCTTGAAACATAACGTAAAATATTAGGGTCAGATAAAATTGGATCTAGCCCATTTTCAAATGTAGTGATAGGTACAATAGAATAAATGCCTCTAAGTACATAATTAATTCTAAATATTCTAATAGCCGTCATTTCATTTTCGTAACAAGCACGTGTCATTGGGAAGCGAAGAAATTGCGTTGCCATCTGTGAGATATGAAGCCCGGAAGCTTTTAAAATGAAGTGGAGAGTAAACACTCAATTTACGTTATACACACGTTGAGTACAAATAAGGGTACATAGTTAGTTACAAACTTATGAGTGTCTTTTCTATACATCTTCTATATGTATGCATAAAATAATAACTGACTGAGATATTAAAGCATAATTCACGTTAGAATTTGCGTGTGGGTTCCTTTCACAATGTGAGTGAACACTAAGAAAGGATATTGGAAATTGAAAAGGTTATGAAAGTTTGTATGATAATTCGTCAGTCAGGCAGGTATTCTTTTATACATCTTTTATATATTTAATTGTTCTGTTCGTGTGTATGTGACTGAACTTCTTCTACCAACCGATTTTGATGATTTTAGTGGGTGTTTTTCTATCAACTCTGATTGTATAGATATGAAATAAAGATTCGAAAATATTTACTTTATAGAATAGACATAGGAAGGCGCGTGCAATTAATTGCTAGTTTATATATAAAAAGGGTGAAAACCAAACGGTTATGTAATGTAATTTTTATATTCTATTTTCAATCGGGTTTCTTAAATTTATTTTTGTTTCAAGTTATAGGGTGTAAAGGGTGTCGAATAACATCATAAGACTTGAGACACCCAAGTCAACCTCACCTGCACGTGGTGCATCCTACTGAATAACGAACGAGGCAATGGCGCAAGCGGGGTGGTAGGGTTTTACAGCCCGACTGGGTCGCAACCACCATGTATATGGCAAAAAAGCCTGTAATAGTGATTCGCTTCTACGGGTCGCGTTTCGGGATCAGCCTGTGCATATCCAGTTTATTACAGGCCGGCATGATAGTGGCGACCGTCGATGGACAGTGTGTCAATCGGTGGTCGCATATTATTTTTGGATTGTACTGTGCTTACCATCAGGCATAGTGCAGTCACTTTGCCGTGCTACAATAAAAAAAAAACTAAATTTGTTTTCCTTCCCATCTATCGATTCCTTTTTCTAAAAGTCTTTGTTCATCATACTTAGTTCATGCACCTTACCTCTACAAATTTACAATATCTGTACAGTATTTGGTAAGAAAAAATCTCAATAATATTTAAGTTTACAAAATTAATGAATTATGGTCGTCGACATTTGACCACTAGCATAAATAAAGAAATGTTGATATCACAAACTGACAAACTCTAATTAATCGATCAATTTTTAAATCGTCACTCTTAACTGTTTTTCACGGAGAAACTTTTTATACTATACAATTTACTATATAATTCACTACAGTACAGTTTTTTCCAAATGTATTATTGATAATTCTGTCAATTGCAGAATGACATACAATTCATCGGTACAAACTTTCAATCAAATCGAGATCAGGTCAAGCCGAGATAAATCCATACTTGCAAAAAAGTTTTATTTTATGAAGGCTTAGTCACCGGCATGACTGTGTTTTTAAGTAACATACAGTTATAAAATGGTTTTTATTATTTTTGTATATTTTCCTAGCCGATTTCGAAACAGGGTCTCACAATAACGAGTTGCAAAAATCAATGTGGAACGAACAAGAAGCATTGAGACCAGATTTTATACTTTCGCTTCGAATTCATTCTGCCACAAAGTTGGTGTACATTATCAACAAGCCCGCAATTCTGGCAGAATGATAATGGTGCTTTTTTAAGAATCATAAAAACGAACTTTTTTGACACAATGCGTCCTGAACGTAGTTCTATCCCCGTAATTGCTTCCCGATTACTAATAGTAAGGTTATATATCATATGGATGATCGGTGCACTTTAAAGTATTCCCTCGGCGTGAATCCCTTGAGCACGCTGCTTATGCGATACAGTGACACAATACCTTACATCACTGCTACAACATCACACACATCACCTATACTCACGTGCACGCCTACACGCTTACATGCTGTTTTTCTTTTTCAGAGAAATAAACGACAAGGAGTTCTACTCTTATTTTTCCTTATCCTATCCTATCCTATAGAGTTTAGAGGAATTTATCCGACATAAAATATATATAGGAGTTGTTGAGGCACGTATGCTTGGTACCATGCTTGTTTCAATAACTCATATACGTATACCTAGATAGGTTAGCTTACGTTAGCTCAGATTGGTCGCAATTTTTGCACCAAACAGGTGACAGCCCAAGCCGAGGTGTGCCGTACACCCTTGAGTTAGTCACCCAAACATCCCAAATCGGCTGAGTGCCTTCAGCGCTCGCCTCAATAGTTCGATGAAGCTGTAAAGACCTTTCCAGGACAACAACGTTTCCATTTCGAAAAAAAATTGGTTGCCTGTAAAGTCGGTATACGGGCGAAAGTTTTACGTGACAACGACTTTGAGTGGTAAAATAATTTTCGTATAGTAGTCTCTCTCGCTCTTAGGCGGGCTAACCATGCCCGAGTGGAAGGGACGCGTGCCTCTCACTCGCTCTCATTGTGAGCGCATAACGTGAGCGGAGCGTAACGCAGTTTCTTGAAGTGTCACCCGGCAAACCAATTTATAAGACGTTGTCACGTCAAAAAAAAAATCTTTAACGTATACCAGCTTTCGTATGCGGTTTCGCTCTTGTTAATTTAGGTTTTGTAAATAAAATATAGTCCACGTTATTAACTAATATTGTAGTCTTCTATAGATGGAAGAATTTTAAAAATTGTTTATGTTTTTTTTTTTTAACTTTATCCATTACCAATATCATCTTTTCTCATTATAATGTAGTATGACGAAATTTGAAAGAAAAATGTGTACAGACAAAACTACAGATTCGTTAATATATATGATAATGTTCATATAATTCAAATAAATATATTGTTAACAAGCTATGCGCGCGACTCCCTCCGAGTAGAACCTAATGTAAAAACAGTGACTAATAAAATCATCTGAAGGTAATAAGTCCATTTACTTTTCTCTCGTACTTAGGACGCGTCGTCATTAAGATTACAATAACTTTTGATAGAATGAACCGATTTTAATGAAACCATAATTAAGTGTTAGTCGAGGATATGCTTTATGACTTTCTTGCTAAGGTTTTATCGTAAACGCAGTACTTTAGTAGTGATGCGTGTTCAAACAAACAGACAGACAAACAGACTGACATTTCTAAAAGTGATTGAAATATATTTTATTACTTATATCTACAATTTTTTACAAAAATCTAAAAATTACAGACACGTTACATTTACGTTGTTATTATAAATTACTAATTAGTTAATTAAACGATATCACGCAATTGCATACTAATTATTAATGAACATTTAATATCCAAAATGAAGTATCGTATCGCCTGAATTATGTGAAATAATAATGTTATCTAATTAGATTGTACAACGACGAAGCAGTCCACAGTCTATTGTGCCAAGGACAATGACTACTAATTCCTGATCCATGTAACTTCCTGCATTGTTCGCATGTTGACATATTTTCCTATTATAAACAAGAATAATGTGTATCATACATAATGATTATATTGCCTACACGTCATTCCATTTTAAATATTAGATAATAATTCTATATAGAAATCTATGTAGCTAGCTGTATTGTATAATCTATCAAATCTATCTAGCTATCAATACCTTTAAACGAGCAATTCATGTATATTTTTATATTGTTATATATTGAAAATTAGCATGTAGGTGGTTTAGGGGACGATAAATCGCTAGATTTCATTCATAGAAAACTTTTTTATCCGAGTTTTCAGGCAATGCAAAATCTAGTTAGTATATAAAGGTAAATTTCGCCGCCGCTGTCAAAACAAAAATAGCTCAGATGGAAATCGGCTGCTTCGTAAATCCGTCGAACCTCAGTTCGAATCCGAGTGACAGCAAAAGAGATATCTTTTTAATTTCTTTTTATAAAAAAATCTAATTTTGTGGGACAAACCTAACAGTTTATTTTAATTTAAAAATGTTCTTTAAGGAACCGAGCTGGGCTCTGGCGTCCAGGCATTTACGTTAATACATGAATTTGAGATCTAAATTCGAATAAAATTAATAGTTCAAGCTTTCAAGAATGTAAGTGTAAAGTATCTGTATACTTTATATTTTTGTAAAATAAATTCTAGCACGTGTCTAGGAATGATTGATAAAATACGTTTCAATCATTTTTAATCGGATCGTAAATGTAGATTGGTTATTGATGGTTGTTTGTACAATTTTAATTAAACACGAGTAACATGTAAAAGCCATTTTCGATGCATATAACTGGCGTGATACGTGATCTATTATATCATTTGCTACATTATCAGTAATATGTGATATTTCATTTGTAATCACTCTACGACAATATTAACTCTCCCCTAATCTATAAACCTGGTAAACAACCATAAAACAAGCAGTTTTCGGCGGAATCTTGGAATGCCATACAGTGGTCTTTATATTTTATCTATAATCTTGTGTTATTTGGCTCTACATTGTGTAATGTTGGTGGTGCTTTACGTAATAGAGTTTGGTTATTGTGCACAAGTGAAGGGGATCGAAAATAATACCACTGAGCATGAATTCTGACTAGCCGCAAAAACTCCCAGGAAAGTTCTAACAAGATGGCCACCAGTTCATTGAAATTATATCAGGAAACTTGTAATATCGTTACTCACTTGCAGTAATGGCAGTAATAGTTTACTAATTAGATTAAATGACTAAATTATATAGTGTTACAAAAATAATTGATTGATTGATGAATAATGTTTGAATTGATTGAAATAATTGATTGTTACGGGTTTTTACTACGCGAACTATTCGTAAAAGTTAGTCTTCTAGAATTATGGAAAGTAGAATTAAACTATGTAAAATGGGAACGAAAGCTATTACTGATTGTAGCATAATTAATATTGAGATACGAATATAGAGCACAGTCTAGTTTTAAAATAGGTATATTGGTTACTTTTAGTCCGCCAAAAATATGTGACTTTTGAATACGATCTCGGTTTATTTGGCCTGTTTATAAAATTGGATAAGATCTAAGAGTTATAACGCTTATAATAGATACATAAATTTAATTGGTATTTGATGTAATATGTATGAAAGATATTAATGTACTATACGTTAGATATGGTGATTATAACAAAACCTTTGTTAACTGACGATTTCAAAAACAAATGTCTGATTAAATGTACATTACGCTTAGACTGAAATTTTGAATGAAGAAAAAATAACTGAGATTTTTTTCAAATCTCATAATAGTCCTTGTTCCTTTACTTGTAAATATTTTCATGTCTGTTAGCTATTTAAGTACATTACCGATTTGCCAGATATTAAGTTCATGTACCGTGTCAAGTGGGTCTTAATATATAAAGGCTATTCTAGGTCGGCTTAATATGTGAGCGATGATGACGTCTAGAAATAACGCCTCTGTCTATGCATCTACCAAAAACGAATAAAAATAATTTCCCTCCGTTAGTGGTATTCGCCGCGAATTATGTAACCATACCTAACGCTGCGCGCCACAAAAGACATCCGCGACATATTCTTACCGATCCTCCCTATGAAATAACGGCAGCAAACGATGAGTACCAGTCTGTCTCTCAAAACAGAGCGTGTGCACACCCGCACCCGCGTAACCACACATCACGCCGCCGTATTCTGGGGGTAGATTTCGCTCCTGCACACCAGACTAGGCCCCCGTCGACAGCGGCTCAAGCCTAGGTCCGTTCCCTCGGCGTGGAGCCCTTTGGTACACTGCTCACGCGATATGGTAACACAAAATCTTACATCACTGCGACAACATTATAGATATCACCCCCACACACGTACACGCACACATGCTTGCACATGAAAGCGGAAGGGTTTTATATTTTCTCTTATCGAACTGAAATAGTTTAGAAACAATGTATCCGACACGAAATACATCTAAGTGTTATTGAGGTATATGCAGGGTACACACATATATTTCAGTAACTCATATAAGTATGAATATTTAGCTTAGCTTAGGTTAGCTCAGTCAGGTTGGGAATTGCATGAACTAGGTATCAGTCCAAGCCAAGGTGTGCCGTGCACCCTTGAGCTAGTTGCCAAAATAAAATCAGCTGAGTGCCTTTAGCGCTCGCCTTAGTAGTCCACTGAAGCTGTTAAGGCCTTGCTAGGCAAATAGCGTAGTCAATTCGACAAAAAAAAACGAATAAAAATACGCTGTGCTATCAAATATATAATGAAAAGATAAACTAATTCTAGTTTCTTGTCGGTTCTTCTCGATGACTGGGTTGTTTTCCGAACCGATGATAGCTTTGACTTGGATAAGTGCCTTCTTGCTGTTTAAATTGAATAAATAATTTTTGATTTTAATTTCTCATAGCTTTTCGTTGAATACATGAATCGTTTCAGATCTCTTTGAAGCTCTCAGAAAATATTTATTGTTACATACATTTGCGTAGTACATCTATTGGTGTGTATGACGCGATAATTGTATACAGGATGTAACACTCGATAACCCATAACTCTGTATTGGCAATCAACCCTTTCGGGCCCACCCTCGTAACGCGTACTCTCTATTTGTTTCCGGAGCACTTCGATTGTGCGATGACAATTTATGATATAGGCAGGTTATTAGGGAACGAATTAATGAATTAAAAGAAAATTGAATAAAAAATTTAACAATCGTTTGTTTTAATTTTTAAAATTCATAATTTATTTAATTGATTTTCTACATCCTTTCCCATGCAGAAGTATCTGTGATATGTCATTTATACAAAAAAACTTCAACTTTGTAGAATGTAATATGTTTTTTCTAAGTGGAGTTGTTTGTACTTTATTTTTAAATAATTTTTATTTTATCGCTACTGTTTTCAAAAATGTAACGGTACAACGTAAATCCTTATGACATGATAACATCTTATAAATCGATGAACGCCAGCTGCACTCACGAAAAAACATGACTCATAGTCACGTTCCGCCTGAGCCGAGCGTGCAAGCGAGAGCACGGAACGAGCGTTGGAGAAGCGCAATCGGCCTAAGCGTTCGGCATGTGATGCATCTATCTATGTATAGAATAATTCAATTAAATTCGTAAAAGTATGCAATTTATCATCAATGTAAGTAAATCGCCTTTACAAACAAACATTTAAAAAAAAAATTATACACGAAAATTGACAACTTAGTTGCACTTTGTAAATAAATATGCATTTCAAATAAGAAGATACTCCTGTGCGTGTCAACGTCACTCGCTACTTGTAAAAATTGAACCGACAGCAACAAAATAATAAAATATAAAAATTCGTCTGTGGTTATTAGATATAAAAGATGTTAATATAATGTACTGTGATAGAAAAATAATCGTTGTTTTAGATAGATGAGTATAAAATGTTTAAAAAAAACTTGAGAGGTGTCAAGGGACACCCGGATGGAACGAAGTTCCTTTCGATTAATTAGTGAAGGAGTTGTAATAAAATTTTATTTTTTTTAAGTTATAATAATATTTTTTTTATTATTAACAAATATAATGTTATATAAACTTAATCAGTAGGCTCAATTTTCGTAATAATTGGCTTATGGTAACTGAAGTAGGAAACATATGTTTGGGATCATTATTTTTTTTTTTTTATTATATATTATTTACAAAAAACCTGTATACACTCAACAAAAATAATCGTCGCGACACCACACTGTTCAATGCGAAATAGAAATGAAAATATCTGGCTTGCTTTCTATAAGAGAGAGAGAGATAGAGAGAGAGACAGACAGAGAAACATGCGACGCCGCACAGCTTACAATAGCTTACTATAGCAAAAAGTGTCGTGACAACTTTTCGTAAGAATTTTTTCCGTCTAGCCCCCTTTCACAACGCGCGATAAGGAACTTCGTTCCAATATTAAATTACTTTATTTAGACAACATGTTTCTCGTGGCTTCGTTGGCATTAATGTAGATTCCTCAAAAAAGTATGTATATTTTTTTGGATGCTTATAGGTACTACCTATCTATGTATACAAATACAAGCTCATTTTCGCATTTATTATATTGGTAACAATAGTGGTTTACATGACTCATCATAATTCGTACATATTATTTATCTTTACTGAAATTTCTTAAAATGATGGGTTTACTTTCTGAATTGAATAGTATAGAATTTGTTGTAACATTAAAAATGAAAAAAAAAATCCTATTTATGCATGAGTTTGATGAGTTTTATTATTTAATTTAGCATGTGTTTTGCTTTTGTCTGTCTTACCAAAAATTACATCAAAGTTTAAAATATGTCGTCGAGCCACTAAATGTATATTCCAGTAGTGGCTTTAGATAGCTGGACTTATTTCCAAGCGTACATATAAATAATAAGAAAGGTCGGACTTAAGAGGCAATGTGACAAAATTCCCTATTAACCGCAAGTCGAAGGATCGTCTAGTCCGCAAAGAAAGAAAATTCTCAAAATTATATTACAAATCAACAAGGTGGTAGAGTCACGCTGAAGGTGTCAGCATCAATGGGTCGGCTCGCTCGGGGTAGTACCACTCTCTCACAGAAACACCGACTTGAAGTAACATTGCTTGCATTATTGCGTCTCTTTCGGTCAGTGAGAGCGCCCGAGGCCCACCTCTCCTCTCTCTCTTCCCTCCCTATCCGTTCCTCCCTTCCCCATCAACACAGGCTGACAACGCACTTACAACTCTTCTGATGTTGGTGGTGTTTATGGACGGTGGTGATCACTTAACCACCTGTTCATTTGCCTTCTATAATAGAAAAAAAAAATCATACACGAACAAAAGCCATAAAATAGTAATTTTAAGTCATTATCAATTCCGTTATTTGAATACTTCATTTGTTTCCATACAATGTTGTCTGGAATTGTGATCCATCACGGGTTGAATAACATCATGCTGAATAGTTGGTGGGTGGCTTATGCCGCGTGCCAGTTTATATGGAACTGTTAAAACACCCTTTCGCACAATTTCAACACCGGCCACAGTTTCCCTGTTGAGGAGGCGGGAGGTCACAGTATTATGGAGATAGCAAAGCATTGTTGTTGCGTTGGATTCGAGTGCGAATTGTCACAGGCAGTCGGACGATTTTATCAATCGCTTATTATTCACCGCCTAACAAATGGATGATGAATCATTTATAATAGATATGAAAGAATTGATTTTCCCTTGTTTAAGTTTATTATGTTGTATTGATTAAAATGCTTTATATTCGAATAATTACTTCGTACGTTACCACAAAAGTAATTTTTTATTTATTGTTAAATATTGTAGGTGGTAGAGCCACGCTGAAGAGATTATTGGTTTCAGCACGAATAGGTTGGCATGTCCTGAGTACCACCACTCTCTCAACCGGAAACCCGATGTGAAGTAACAGTGCTTACATTGCGTTTCGTTCGGTCAGCGAGGGTGCCGGGGACCACCACCCCTTCCCAACCCTTTCTTTCCACCTCTCCCCCTAGAACAGGATGGCATTGCATTTGTGACGCCCTTGGTGTTGCTAGAGTCTATGGACGGCGCCGATCACTTGACATCAGATCTCATGCCTTTTCGTTTGTCTCCTATGATACAAAAAAAGTTCTATAATGTATATCCGTAAAAAAAGTGAATCATGATCGAAATATTAAAAACTATAACAAACTGGTCGTCATATGTTTCAGATTTACTAAAACCAGTAATTGTTTTTAGGTAATAATGTTATGTTTGACAAGAATGTCCCAAAGCATATTACCGTTTTACCGGACTGTAAGTTTAAGCGCCACGTCAAGTGGGTTTTGGTGTCAAAAGGTTATTATAGAGTGGATCAATATATGAACGATAGTGATGTCTGGAATTGATCGATCGAGTTTCTTGGCGGTTTTTGTCGATGACTAGGTTGTTTTCAAACCTTTTCAGTTACGTACACAAAACAAGCATTGTCGTATTTTAAATCTGATATCTTGATAATACAATAAATATGCCAATCAGCGTATTCGTTTCATTCTTAATTCCCGGTCTGTCGTAGTCTGAACGACTACGAAAGCGGCAGTAAAACGATTTCCCTGCGATCCCAGCCAGAGCCCGTCGTCACTAGATATCGAACTCGTCCATTGTTAGAGGTGACATCTAAAAGCATTGTGCCAAGCAGCACAATCGCGCCATTACCGTTTCCATTGTGACAATGTTAACATATCGTTATCAGAATCAAGCGCCATCTATTGTGCCGCAGTGGAGACTTTTGTGTTCCTTTTCTTTCAGTTTGCGCGGCTCGGGGTAGTTTCGCAGCAGGTTTATTGGCTCGTGAAATTCTCTCAAAATAATTAATTCAATACGCGTTAAATTGAATCAATAGTTTCAGTAATGCAACATTTCATAATTAGGCCCTTATTATGTTTAAATAAAGTGATAGAGGTCTTTTGTTTTGCGTGTATATGCGCATTACGCAAAGCCACTACATAAATTTTGATTAAATTTTTCTTTTATTTCCTAGATATTTAGTCCTTATCCCAGACAAAATATATATATATATATATATATATATATATAAAAGAACTATAGGTTCAGCGATGTGTTTTCTTGTTCCGGAGAAGTTGGAAAAATGGTTTGATGCGTATAGGCAGGAAGTGGAAACAGGTGTAGTAAAAATCTAAAACAATACAAAGCAGTGTTTTTTAAGAATTTTTAAATCAATTCTAGTTTGAATCATTTAAATTGCATAATTTTTAAAAGAAAATTATTAACATTCGTTTGGTCTTCCCATCTATTGGCACTCGGAGCAATAATTATATACCATCTTTATACATTTTATTCATTAACAAAACATATGATGAGCTGAACAAGCTCCATAAAAATTTTCAATATTAAATGCACACATGCGCGCTAGTCTGACACATGACATAATAAGGCACGAAATGTCGGTGACGTTTCACTAGCATGTGACTGATGAAAACTCATAACTTTTTTCCTACCAAAAAACGTTTAACGCGGTTAAAAAAGTTTTCACTTCAAAAAAAGACAACCCATAATTAGTTTTGATAAAACACGTAGTTTCCATGAAAAAAAAAACGATGTTGTGGTATCCCTACATGTATACAACGAGCAAATCCAATAGAAATAAAGTGAATCTGAAATCTCTTTTGATGTTCGTAGCCAATTCGTAGGACTTTACTACGAAAACGCTACGAAAAGTTGTCTACGTCGCGTCTTATAAACTTTTTATATTCTTACATATTCTGTAGTGTAACTATAAAGAATAAAATTAATTATTTTGTTACGTAATTAATTTTGGACTGTTTTTGTGCTGTTATTAAATGAATATTGAGTCCGAATTTTATCTCATATAAAATACGTATTTTGTTTGAATAAATTATGGACTGGCTTTTAATTTTAAACTATCATTTTGTTACTAATACTTAATCATTAGAGTCTGGGTTATAATTGCTTAACGCCTATTACTTATTAACGCCTCACCTTCCATCATGTTTACTCGATTTATAATAAAGGACGTAAGCGCCATATAAACATATACGCAAAATTAAACTGTATTGATTATAATGTATAAGGAACATTATCACATTAAGCAATATGTGGTGGAAAATGAAAAGTAAATTGTGCATTGTAAGACGCAACTCCTAATTAGTTAAGGAATCTGAGAAGTTCCGGGAATTGACGATAACGAGTAAACCTAGATGTCCAGATAATATTGCTGAAAGTACTTCGATATGCCAGCAAAATATAGCGATAGATAATATATAAGAGAAGAGAATAACATACTAGAGACATACTTTTAAGATAATAAATGTCACAGACAAAGTCGCGGGTATTAGCTAGTTACAGATCAATAATACTATTGAAAATAATCATAATGTATAGATTGTCATAATATTGTAATTGATAGGTATACTCTCAGTGTTTTATTTTTGAAGAAAATGGTTTTTTTCAGAACTTAAGTTAAAAGGAACGGCTCTCAGGGTTCAAATTGTATAAAGTATAATTGATTTGAATGTGAATACCAAGCTAAATGCCTAGGTAGGACAATGCCGACCTTTCAAACGATGACTTCGCGACATTGCTTAGGTGAGCGTTGACCGAACTCCTTTGTTAGGGACCACAATGACTGGTTAATGAGATCAGATCCATCCTTACTGGACAATGGTCGGACCCCACCCTGATTTTATTAATTAATACATTACAATAGAAGCGAACCTGAGTTTCGGACCACTATCTATTGTTTGAGCACATTTAGTGACTAAGCAGTGTTGACCTATGTCCATAAGCAAGGTAAAGGATTAAAGAGTACAATTAATTAATATTAATTTATATTTTAAAAAAAAAATTGATTATAAGCCTCGTTACGTTTTGATTAGATGAGTTTAGTTTGATTAGAGAGATTTCGAGTAATCAAAAATTATGTTGATTTTATTTATATTCAACTAGCCCCTGCCCGCGACTTCGCTCGCGTGGAATAGATAAACTAACACGCAGTAGTTCTCAAAAAGAAAAAACATCCCGATTTTGAAACATTGTTCATCTGTGCTCCACTCCTATTAGTCTTAGCGTGATGATATATAGCCTATAACCATTCTAGGTCAATGAGCTATATAACACGGAAAGAATTATTCAAATCGGACTAGTAGTTCCTGAGATTACCCCCTACAACGTCACAACATCACAACGTCACAAACTCACAAACTTTACCTCTTTATAATATTAGTATAGATAAAAGCACATTTTTAACTAAATATAGTTTTTACTTATACAACTAAAAAAATGTGGTTACCCTATTACGATAGTCATAGTATTATCAATGCAAATATCTTATACGCAAAAAGCGATAATGTATAAACATTCATATGTTTCAGCACCAATTTTGGTGCTTCCAAAGTCTTCCTCCGTTCTTTCTTATATATGCTATATAGTTTAGAGGAGTTTTTCCGACACAAAATACATATAGGAGTTGTTGAGGCACCCATGCTTGGTGCACATGCATGTTTCAACAACTCATACGTATATCTAGATAGCTTAGGTTAGCTCAGATAAGTCGCGATATTTGCACAAAACAGGCGACAGCCCAAGCCGGGGTGTGCCGTGCATCCTTGAGTTAGTCGCCCAAACATCCTAAATCGGCTCGGTGCCTTTAGCGCTCGCCTCAATAGTTCGGTGAAGCTGTAAAGACCATTCCAGGTCAACAGCGTTTTCATTTCGAAAAAAAAAAAAAACAATTTTATAATCTCGCGTCATGACATGCTACGTAAGCATGTCCGGCCGTATTGCGCTTGCGCGGCCTGCGTCAGACTTGTGACGCGTAGTATAGGGGTCTGTTTACATGAAATATTAATATTTTGCAGCTCAACATACATTTGATTGATTAAAATACTTTGTAATATACATCGAGTGCCAGTAGTTATAAAACCCATACTACCGTTAATAATTTCAATAAACAAATTCTGAAATTTAAGTATTGTTCTTATGACTGGCTTGAATTTTTTTATTACTTTAAGGTATCTAAATCTAGTCAATTTAGATAATGTGAGAAACATTATAAGAATGCTTCAAGCTTGATAACACGTGATTATGTAAAAAAATATTTCCCTTGCTTTTTTATTTATTCTATCACACACATTCGAATGCATAGTGCATACTCTATTGTAGGGAAAGACTGAATTTAGATATATTTCGTATGGGGGTATGAGTCGCAGATTCGTCCCCTTGACTGCGGCATTCAAAGCCGTCCGAGCGTAGTTCACCGCACACTGACATTAACAATGGGACATGCGACAAGAGCATGTTGTGGACATGTTTTTATTTTTTTATACATCTTTTTTTATATCATAAGAGGCAAAGGAACAGGTGGATCACCTGATGTTAAGTGGTCACCACCGTCCATAGACACTTACAACGTCAGTGGAGTCGCAAGTACGTTACCAACCTGTGTTAGGGGTTGGGAGTATGAAGGAAAGAGGATATGAGGAAGGTGAGGAAAGGTGGGCCTTCGGCGTTCTCACTGACCGAACGAAACACAACAATGCAAGCACTGTTACTTCTGTGGTTTTTTTTTTGTTTTCTGTGGATCGAGTGGTATTACCCAGGGCGAGCCGACCCATTCATACTAAAGCCAGTAATAGCTTCAGCGTGGCTCTACCACCTCTGTAACTCTTCAATGAAATGCAGAAATATCACGGAAATAGATTACTTCTAATCTATTGTTTACGTACACAGATATGTAATCCCTTTTTCCTATGACCTGAAATCCTGCAAGCGCAACGTGAAATTGGATTTACACTTGGGGGCTTGATAGCGGCAAGTAACGATGGATAGTTTATCTCTTGGTGGTCGCCGTCTTTTTTATTGTATTATGCTTACCATCGGGCATAGTTCAGTGACTTTGCCGTGCAAATATAAAACAAGTTAATTCTGAAGCACAAGACGCCAAAATCCTGAACTCTAACGGTACCTTGTACTTTATCCTTGATGATATTATAATTATGATAAAGTCTCATGCACAATTTGCTGTTTGCTACAACATATTTTTTATATATTTTAATACATTTCCTATTGACATAATTCAATTTCGCCTGCGGCTAAGCCATTCAGCGTCGTTCGACCATACTGCATATCACACAGTGGTCCGATGGGATGAAAATAATGGACAAATTTATGGGTTAAAATGAATTTGTTTTATTTTTTGGCATTGCATTAAAGTTATACATAAATATAGTAGTATTTAATAAAGTGTTAAAGCCAATTTGTTTGTTGTTTCATTGGTGTTGAAAGCGTTATGTTAAGTATATTCTGTTTTCAAATTGATATACAGTTAGTTAGTTTCCTGAGTTTTTGGACAATATCAACATTTGGATTTATAATTCAATAATAATGAAATACACTAAGTTAACATATTGGGTAATATTATTGGATATTCACTAATATAAATTTGTTTATTGTAAGTTTATGTAAATTTATAAATTTGTTAATAATTTGTTACAACATATTTAATGTAACTTAGAAAATTGTAAGGATGTTATCTTAGTTCGGACTACGTAGCTTGGACTCGAGAGACATATTTTTTGTTATTTATTACTATTTTTCGTTAGTTATAAAAACAATATTTTGTAAAATGTTGAAATTTTAACACATAATACTTTCAATGACGACAGCCCAAAAATCGATATATTTCTATGCCATCTAGTGGTGGGCTACAGTCAAATGGATAGTATAGTAACGTGTAAGAGTTAAAAAATAGATACAGTCGAGCATAGCAACCTCATTCACAACCTTTTTTGAAGTTCGTAATTATTGACGGCTGTCAAAATGTCTTTTTTATTTACATGTGTGTATATGTTGTGTAAAATTCAAGCAGTAGTGTGAGTAGTGCAATTTTAATTAATTTAATATACTTCTAATGCATTTTATATAAAATAAACAGCTTTCTGCACTTCTCCGCCATATAAACTTTAACTATACCAAATTTTAAATTCACCCGTTGACGGAAAATAGATTAAAAAGGGGTACAAAGATTTTGCTTCACGTATTAATATATAGATATTATAGAGATAAAGAGATTGTTTGCTTCAACGAGCTAATCTTAGCAACTAGTACTGATTCAGTTTCAAAATTATTTCAGTGATAGATATATATAGATATATCTTGTAGGTGGTAGAGCCCCGCAGAAGCTGTTTTTGGTTTTAGCATGAATGGGTCGGCTCCTCCGGGGTAGTACCACCCCTCGCACAGAAAACCGACGTGAAATAACAGTGCTTGCATTGTTGTGTTTCGTTCGGTCAGTGAGAGAGCCGGAGGCCCACGTCCCTTCCTCTTTCCTGCTTTCCCTTTCCTTCCCCTCCCCTTTCTCCCATATACAGGTTGGCAACGCACTTGCGACGTCCCTGACATAGGGACGTCGCTAGTGTCTATGGACGGTGGTGATCACTTAACATCACGTGACCCACAAGCTCGTTTGCCTCCTTTGATATAAAAAAAAAAAAAAAAAAAAAATATATCATTTATCGAGGAAGGCTATAGGCTAAATATATATATTATTACGCTTAGATTAATAGTAGCGGGGCACTAATGAAGAATGTATCAAAATTGGGTTTATTTCCTTTTGATTATTTCCGTTACGTGTTAACGTTAGCCCAAAGTAACTATTCCATGCGTTTGCGGGCAGAAGCTAGTCTTATATATACTAACAATGAATTTAAAATAAATAGATTAAATTGATTTTAGTATGATTGAAACGGACCAGTGTGCAGCGTAATAGGGCTCTGCAGAAATCATAACAGCGAGAAATCAAACGCGCGGTGGCGGACCGGGCGGTCTTTTTGACCCCGATAACGAAACGATACTACTCGCCGCCCGGCGGCGGCTCGAGGGCTGTTGTAACGAATCAGCGGGTGATTGTTGAAAATGACCTTTCGAATCTATTTATATTATCAATGACGCTTTTAAAAATATAATAACTATAAAATTATCTTATATTAGTGTAGTAATTGAAATAAAAAAATGGTTATCAATGTTCTACAAGCTCTTTTATTATTTATTATTCGGTTTCGCATTATGTTTTATGTAGTAACTATATTCGACTTTTTAAATAATAAATTGAAATAATAACTCACTGATAACAACTGTTGTTATAAAATATTTGATTGCTATATAATTTGCTACTTTATATCCTATAATGAAATTAATATATATGGTTTGAGCTTTGACCTTATCTAAGAGTCTAAGCAACATCACCATTCACGCCTATTAGTTGTTCTATATTGGTTGTTTGTACCTAATTTTCTAGAAGATCAGTTGACCATTATCAATAATAATAATTGAGAAGGAATAATCAACAGCAAAATAATTTGTTATTCATTGTGTAAATAGTGAAATATTTATTTAAGAGTGATGTAGCATTAAAAATTGTTTTACGAAATTATTTCTAAAATGGAACCAATGAAATACCGCGCACAGTATGCGCGTTTCGTAACTAATGTGGGCGTTTTGCTTGTCAGAACATTAGTAGATGGTGGATCTATAACTAGGTATAATAAATACTTTATATTATTAGTTGTTTAATAACGATCACCTTAAATTCCAAACATTTGTATGTTATATATACTGGCTTCAGTGTTTGAAGATATCCACTATTAAAACCAAAATCAAATCATAAAACACTTAATTAAATGTAGACCATAAAAAGGCATTTAAACGTCAAAACTACCACCGGTTTGAAAAACAACCCAGTCACCGAGAAGAAACTCGATCAGTTTTATGTTTTTAACATACATTTATATAGAATACATCACAATTCACAATCGTTGTAGTGGATGAACAGATATGAGTCAATTTCAGACATGACCATCGTTCATATATTGATCCACTCTATAATAGCCTTTTGACACAAACACCAGATAGACAAAGCGCTTAAACTGCGTCAAACCGGTAATATACTTTGGGACTTTTATTTTTCATTATATAATGAGACCTTGAATAAATCACCCTTTATAGTAATGTCGTCAAATTTGCATTTAAAATATTTGCTAAACCTGTTTATAAATCGTGCTAGCCAGCAAGGCCATCAGGGCATGTCAAGTTCGCTGCTACCACGTACATATTCCGCTAAAGCGCTGCTACAGTAACAATAATGGCTGAGCCCCCATTGTTTGGGCCCGTGGCACATTACGCTTTTGTCTCTGCCCTCTCTCGTTCCTCACAATGCGGCCAGGAAACAAGTGAGCCTTTATTTCGCCTCTTTTTGTCTCGGAGTATCGCTGCTTATTGTCTTCATTCGATTGTTCGGAGCTCTTCAGAGGGCACATTGTTGTAGCCGTCGTTAGTGCTGAGCTTGCGGATGTGCAATGTTCTAAGTGTCGTTTGAATTTTAATACCGCTTTGGAAAGTTAGGACTCGGACGGTTCACCTTTGAGTTGAGATGGATAAAACAATACCATTTCTCTGAACGACGATTTTTTGACGATTTGCGATAAACATCTTGTATGAATAAATAATTTACACAATTTGCCTATACTAATCCTAATCCTAATAGGCCAATAAAACACCTATTTTTTCATTAACATTCATTAAAATTGCAGCCTATTTGAAGTTAATTTTATTCTCAAATAACTTTAAAATCACTTTAGTTAGCGAAAAATCGTTGTTAGCATTTTTTTAGAACCTTTAATTTTATCGAAAAATTGTATTGTTTTTTATGATTCGGTTATTGATTATTAAAACTCTAAATTAAACAATATGTTTTTAAATGAGAAGTCGATATATTGCATATTATACATAAAATTGCAAATAGGAAACTTAATATTATAATCTCAAACATTGTCAGAGTTGGTTTTCCTCATTTTGTATACCAATTTCATAATTACCAATTACTAATGGAAAAAAAAACAGTTGCTTTATTCGTTCCACTCCAATTTAAACATATATAGGTTGGTCCTTGTTTACAAATGTATAAAAAATCCTACCAAGTTCCAGCTCGGTAATTTTATCCCAGTTCCCATAGGATCCGAACTTTTAAAGGGAGTATAAAGCACATGTTATTATAGGATATTTACCGCTCAGTAAAAAACTGTTATGATTTTTAGTATAATTTATGTTTTCGAAAAATATTTAAGATTAAAGTTTAAGGTACCGTCCCATCCGTTGTTTTACAAGACTCTATTGAAGTAGCATAAAATAGAATAGGCCGGTAATGGGTTGATAGTAACTGCCCATGCTAATGGTGTGAATAAAATTGAAAGAAATCATTTTTTCATAATGCATTATACAATAAGAGTAGAAAAAATCTGTACATAGTAGCATTACGAAGGGGTTATCCAGCTCACTATATACTAAAGTGTCATAAGAAACACTCAGCGCTTATTTTCGTCTGAAATCTAGTGCAAGTCACGGTACGTAATAAATAAAATATTAATAAAAAACTATGAAATACTAGCGGCCCAGCGCATGTTTTCCCGCCCTGATAATAAAAAAATAAATTAGACAAATTATACCTAAACCATCCTTATGAATCACTTTATCTACTGGGGAGAAACGCATTCCTTTAATATAAAATCATTAGTTTTTATGAACTACCATTTTTATTTCATTACTCTTTGAGCGATATGTGTTTTCTTGCCATGTAGAAGTGGGCCAAGTCGTGTGGTGTTTATATTTTTCTACTGTAAATACAATATGTCGTTAAGAAGATGATGAACGGCGTAGACAAATCAACGGTAGCTAGTTTTAATTATGTCATAGGACAGGTTTTAACTGAAACGAGCGACTGTAGCAGAAAAGTAATTAGGATTACTAAAAGATTCGTAGGAGTTCAGTGACAGTTTCTAAGACTAGAGATTCTTCACGGCGATCAAGGATTCCTAACTTCACTGCAACCTCACCAGTCTCTCAATACACTAAGATTAATTTTCCAATATCCCACATGATAGATTAAAAAAGATCACCCTACAAGATTGCTTTCGAATTATTCCCTAAATTTTGCATAAGGGATGAGTGTTCGAAGATTTGGCAATTATTGTCGCGGATATAATCAATCTTGAAGCGTTATTAGAACATCAATGGATAAAGACCTTCAACAAGCCTCGTCACTCTACTCGATTCTTTGCCTTACCTACATGCACCCATATTTTCTACCCAAATATTTTTTGAATAAGTACGAGTATCTGATATATACGTTTGTCCAAACATGATCTCCATTTAATAACTCATCTACTATAAAAACTTTAACAGACATGACCAGCCCAATTACTACATAGATTTGTTAACTTTAAAAATTATATCGATGACTCTGGTTTTCAACTATTTAGTAATACTAGGGGGGAGGACAGGTGGTCCTCCGACCGACCGAACGAAATGCAACAATGCAAGCCCTGTTACTTCTCGTCTGTTTTCTGTGGGTCGGGTGGTACTACCCCGGGCTAGCCGCCCCATTGGTGCTCTAAACCAGTAATAGCTTCAGCGTGGCTCTACAACCTAACAAAATTTTTTGAGGGTAACTTATGAGGACACTGAAGAAATTCTGTCTTTTACATAGTATAGATAAAATAATTTTCCATAAATTGTGTTATTATGAAGGTACACTCTATTTTACGTATCTCAACACACAACCGAATGACAATGCCTATACTTAGGCTTTCGGGGCAGTTTTTAGTTTTGGAGTTTCTATTATTATTCTAGCTTCCCACGCGGCATCGCTCGGGTGTAATAACGCAGAATGTAATATAATAAAACAAAAAGATAACTGATCTTTAATCTGACAATATTGTCCTTATTGTCTTCTCACTCACTCACTTTTTATCCATATAAAAACCCAATTTCTTTACCCTCCTTTATGATTTTTTAAACATTTTCAATCATACAAACCATGTCGTGACATCGAAAACCACTAAATAAAATAATGTCTAAATAAATGTAGTTGTTTTGAAAATATGTGAAATTTTAATTTCAATTATTTTTTTATACTCTTTCTTAAGTAATGTTTATAATATGTCTTCTAAAGTGAGCCATTCTACCTACAATACAGCTTTTAACTGTAGTTGCTAACGTTGACATTTTAATTTTTATTATAATCCATTTATAAATGATTTTCGATTAAAAAATTAAAAAAAAATACTACAATAAGCCGTAGTAGTCTAGTGGTTTACCGGTGAAATATTAATCCGAAGACTGCAGGTTCGAACCCCGGTACGTAACAACGGATTTTTCGGAATTCGCGTACATTTACTAATATAAATTGATAACACTATCAGCTGACGGTGAACGAAAATCCAGGGAAACCTGAACCCTAGAAATGTTTTTGCAGTACTACTGTACGTAGGAAAACATAGAATTGTGGATTTCTCAGAGTTTGAAATTACCAATACGTCGTGGGGTGGCGTGGTGAATATGCCCATATCTTCCTTCGGAAAGAGGCCAATAACCCTCTAGTGGGCTCTTACAGACTGAAGATGATTATAGGTGGTAGAGCTACGTTGAAGCTGTAACTGGTTAGGGGTGTAAGGGGTGTCGAATAACATCTTAAGACTTGAGACATCCAAGTCAACCTCACCTGCACGTGGTGCACCATGCTGAATAACGAACGAGGCAATAGCGAAAGCGGGGTGGTAGGGTTTTACGGCGAAGAAGCCCGTCATAGTGACTCGCTTCTGCCCGTCGCGTGTTTCGGGATCAGCCTGAGCATATCCAGTACCGGGTGACTTTCGTCATTATGACCGGCATGACCGCGGTGACCGGCGATGGATAATCTGTCTCTCGGTGGTTGCCGTTTAACATCAGGCATAGTGCAGTCACTATGTCGTGCTTCAATAAAAGAAAACTGGTGTCATCATAAATGGGCCGGCTCGACCAGGGTAGTACAACCCAACCCACAGAAACACCGACGTGAAGTAACAGTGTTTGCAATGCATTGTTGAGTTTTGGTCGGTCAGTAAGAGTGCCGGAGGTCCATCTCCCCTCCTCCAAACACAGGCTGGCAACGCGCTTGCGACTTTGCTGATGTTGCTAGTGTCTATGGACAGTGGTGATCACTTTTTTTATGTCATAGGAGGCATACGAACAGGCGGGTCACCTGATGTTAAGTGATCACCGTCGTCCATAGACACTAGCAATACCAAGGGAGTCGTGAGTACGTCGCCAGCCTGTGTTTGGGCGGAAGGAAAGGAGGAGAGTGGGGGAAGGAAGAGGAGATGGGCTTTCTCCAGCGCTCTCACTGACTGAACGAAACGCAACAATGCAAGCACTGATACTTCACGTCGGTTCTTTGTAGGAGGGTGGTACTACTCCGGGCGAGCTGACCCATTCATACCGAAACCAGTAATAGCTTCAGCGTGGCGCTACCACCGTTGTAAATCTTCAATGATATGCAGAAATATTACGTAAATAGATTACTTCCCATCTATTGTTTACATACACAAATATGTACTCCTTCTTTCCTATGACCTGAGATCCTGAAAGCGAAACGTGAAGTAACATTTACACCGGGCGCCATGATAGCGGCAAGTAACGATGAATAGTTTATCTCGTGATGGTCGCCGTTTTTCACAGAAAACATCACTTAACATCAGGTGAACCACCTGTTCGTTTACCTCCTAAGATATAAAAAAAATGATGATCTAACAAAAACGAATGCACACTTATTTGTACTCCGCATAATAATGATTTTAGAAGTATCTAAACATA
>JACEII010000008.1:208384-531781 GCA_014332785.1 Antheraea mylitta | reverse complement strand
ATATTTTCAAATTCTGAGTCAAGAAAAATCTTTATTCTGTGGACAAAGAAAACGATTTGTCTATGCTCGCTCTATGATTTTTATGACACTTTTCTTTATTACAATAGTAGTATTCTGTTAAAAAAATATTCTAACATCTTGCTGAAGGAGAAAACTGCATAGTTGGAAAATAAGTGATTCTACTCTTTACAAATAACAATTAACTATGCCATTACCTTTCAGCATAAGGAAACCAGTAAATAGTGTTCCATGTGTCACTCAGCCCATCTATGAAACGAAGAAATTGGATATGAAGTGTTTCATCAAAATTGTTTTCTTCGTTGTTATAATAATTGTGCAGATATTCTTCTTTGTATTATTTTTTTGGAGAAGGGAGACTTAAGTATAATGTTGCTTCATTGATATCTACAGAGTTTTATTCGTTCTTAGTGCTAGTTGGATTCGCATTATTAGTATCAAGCTTTTGATTATTACTATAAACAAATGTTACATTAAATACTAGTTGTATTAGAAAATCCTAAAAATAGCTGAAATGCTGATTGACAAGCTAGATCAAGGATATATATCTATATATCCTAGTATCTACTCCAGGTATATTAGGGAGACTGTATTTCTGCATTTAGTTGCGTATGTAGGTATTTGCAAAATATATTCCTTGTCAACACCTAGAAGCAATTTAGGTTACCGTTTTTTTCGCCAATAAAAAAAATGTGGTCATCCCATACAATATTCACAGAGTTTTAGACTTGTTTGCCACACCTGATCACTAGTCGGAATATCTCGTCAACACACGAACGGAACTCATGAGTATAAATAAAAATACATTAGGTATCCAGACTTTTGCACGTAACGACGAAATTTTGTGTATTCGCGTACATTTACTAATTTAAATTGGTAACATTATCGTTAAAACGTTAAGCTTATAGGACTGGCTTTTAAAGCAACTAACCGAACACAGTTACTCAAATGGGTATTAGAGAACAGTGCTGGGCAAATGACAATCAAATTAATGATTAAAGATTATAATTACATTTTGAAATCTTTAATCATGATTACAGATTAACTTAAGTAATCAAAAAAGTAATCACACAAGAGATTAATGATTATTAATGCTTAAACATAATGTTCATTACTTTGTTTTATTAATACCAGAATATTAATGTAGAATTATGATATAGTTTTTATTGTAAATCAACTTTATCTGTATTCAACCTTTTTTATCAATTTAAATTTACCCCAATTATAAAAGATTAATTATCACAATTAATTATTGTTAGACTTTCAGGTATGTTTGAAATGATTCATAAGCGAATACGGTATCGGTACATTTCGAATAGCGGTATAAACTACTACAAAAATATTGAATAAAAATAATCATATAATCTTGATTACTAATTACTTTAATCACGATTAATGATTACACAACAATCATGATCAAATGTAATCATGATTACTTTCAATCAGATTAACTATTTGATTACAAAGTAAGCGATTACGCCCATCTCTGTTAGAGAATATGATATCACCATGCTATGGTTTCGTCACAATGATTACGTTGTATCCCAACACGCTATCCCAAAGCCATTCCATATTAAATAGACGCGTGCGGTTTTTTTGCCGGGTATTGAGTTAACAATTTTTAGATTCGAAATGTAACTCTGATGAGTGGCTTTATAAATAAGTTGCTTCATGAATATCAATGGGCCGTTGAATTTGGAAAAGACGCGTGGGGCAATCATCGCGCCCTGCTGATAGTAATTTCTGTCTATTCAGAAGCTTCATGTGTTCATCCTGCCATACGTCACCCTTTCCGAGGAAGTACGACGATCGTTGCTTAACAATTGTCGTAAATTTTCATATAATCTTGTTTATCTCGTACTATTTCTTCTATTTTAAACATTATATATTTTGCCATATTAAGATCAACAAACTTTAAGTTTTAATATAAATAAACCCGGAAGCGCCCGTCCTCAGGTGTCTTCTAAAAATTGTACCATAAAGCCTCATCCATTCTTAATGTAATTAACCTTATTATTAGGGATGTAACTTTTGGAAAATATCACTATTTTATACTATATCACTGTTTATGCTATTTATATGAATATTTCGAAAAACGATAACCTTTTAACTTGATGTTATTGATATTTTCAGAATTACTGATATTACCGAAATATGATTGTAAATGTTGTAAATTAAAGCGCAGGCGATAACCAGATTTATAAAAAAACTCATTAATTATTTTAAACAAAATTGGGCGACTTTGTGTTCTGTAAGCAATTTCGTATTGTGTGATTGTTATTGAAGCCTTTTATATAAGAAATTCGGCTGGCACCGATGTGGAGACCATAGGTCGATAGACATGCTATAACTTTTTAAGTTAGTTGAAGAACTCCAATAATGGAAATATTATTGAAATAGAACTGACGTAATATATATTTTTTATGTTTGTATCGATATATATTTTTTTCTGTTATATCATATCGATCTGAATATCGATAATATTCTGATGATAATATCTATTCTTCCATTTTCAATAACATTGTTACTTAAAGCAACGTTAAATCATACTTTATCGTTAAATTAAATATTATTTCAACAGTAGTTTGAAATCTTGTCTTTTTATTTAATAACTTAGATAATTTATTAATTGTTTAGTGAATTTAATATTCACTAAACAAGAAAAAAAAACATGTTTTGTTGATATGTCTATTAATAAATCTTATTTAGAATTTTTTGTAACAGAATTATTTAATATTTTGTCAATTTAGTTTTTGTATCTGCAACTACGTGGTTTAACTATAAAATGGCATGATTTTGATTTATTTTTATACATAGGAAGTATCACACTACAATAAGTTATAAACACTACCAATAATTCTTTTGGGAATTGTAATAAAAATATAATATCAATATTTGTTCTAAGTAAATTTTAATCGAAATCATTTTATTAACACCAATTAACATGAAATATGTGTCATTTATAAATTGCGAGATCATAAAAATAACGGTACTAGGTATCTTAACATATAAAAAAATGTATCCATACTAATATTATAAAGAGGTAAAGTTTGTGATGTTGTAGGGGGTATTCTCTAGATCTACTAAGCCAATTTTGAAAATTATTTTATCAATAGAATGCCACGTTATTTTTCAGTTTCATAGGCTATATATTAACTCGAAAAATGAAAAGACTTTTTTGTGGTAGTTGGATTTGCAAGGTGGGAAAAAACGGGCGAACAAAAACTTCTACGAACTCTGCCTTAACGATGAGAGATATATGATTGAGTTAAGGAAAAGATGTAGAACTTGATAATGCCTACAAAAATGTCAGCGACAGCATATATCTAACTTCAAGCTTTTTTATATTATCGTGACCGCTAGTGCCCTATAGTTTTTCTAGTCTTTGACCACAATCTCATCTGATGGTAAATAACGATATAAGAATAATCATCAAAATATCCAAGTTCCACAAGGAAACCAATTTTGTAGAATTACATACAGTTTGTTTGATGCAAAATTGTTCAAGCAACAGCCCAAGCCGAGGTGTGCCGTGCACCCTTGAGTTAGTCGCCCAAACATCCCAAATCGGCTGAGTGCCTTCAGCGCTCGCCTCAGTTGTTCGGTGAATCTGTAAAGACCTTTTTCCAAGTCAGCTTTTTCATAAAAAAAAAAATTTTCAAAGTTACCTAGTTATGAAACACGTATAACATAATTATTATCGCTACGAGATAATAGTTCTTTCATGACATATATTCTCACATTAAAATCTGTAAAGTACTCCATGTACTTCTTTTCTCCACTTGTACTCCTTTAATTTATTGCTATTTTATAGTGCAAAAAAACATGCAACTACCATAGATACAACGTATCTGATAATATTCGCTACGTCATTTCAGTGTTAATTAAAATAACTCCAGTAGATTTAGTAGGTGGTAGAGCCACGCTGAAGCTATTATTGGTTTCAGTATGAATGGGTCGGCTCGCCCGGGGTAGCACCACCCTCTAACAGAAAATCGACGTGAATTAACAGTGCTTGCATTGTTGCGTTTCGTTCGGTCAGTGAGAACACCGGAGACCCGTCTCCCCTCCTCTCCCCTCTCCTTTTCTCTCCATTCCCCCAAACATAGGCTGGCAACGCACCAGCGACTCCTCTGAGGTTGCTAGTGTCTATAGACGGCGGTGATCGCTTAACAACAGGTGACCCGCGTGTTCATTTGCCTCCTATATAATGTAAAAAAAAGATAAAGTGATCTATAATTTAGGTGTATCACGGTTTTTTTTATCAAGGCGGGATAGCGTCTGCCGGACCCGCTAGTCTCATATAATGTTAGATGACAGTGTAGATAATATAGTAAACATGATCGGTGTTATTACAAAAAAGTTAAACACGTTTTGAACGCTTGCTTTAAAAAGATCTCTCGGTGAATGGTCGCCGTCTTGCTCGTTTGTCTCGCTTTGGTTACACTTGCGAAAAAAGGATAACGCGCGCGATCTTACTCCGGACGAGCGCGGTGAACTTCGTACGAAACCTTTTTTAAACCAAGTATTTAACTTTTTTGTAATAACACCGGATAAGTCCAAACGCATCTGACTCTCGAGTGCAGTTGACTCTCACCTTAACCCTACCTATGGCTTTTTCACGATGTGTCCTTCACCGAAATCTACGATTTAGTTGCTAGGTTCGACCTACGTTTATTGATGCGGTGTCCAAAGACGCACCAATTAAATCATCACAGCTTAAAAAATTGTTGAGTTGTTTGTATTTAGCGCCATCTAGTAGTCACCAGTACTACTACGTACTTTGCAAATGCGTAGCAGTTTTCATAAGATTTAACAGATGGCGCTACAACTAGCAGTATGAGAAAACGTCTTTGAATTTTTTTATATCGGTTGGTACATTGTTTTTGTTCCTCTATATTTTTGTTAGTTAAAGCGTCAAGATGGCGTTTGTCATAGTCACATTTGCATACGAGAACTGTATGCTTGGTAGCCATTTTGTGACTTAACACACAATTGAGATAAAGTATACATTAAATGAATGGAAATGATATTGTATACATAATTTTTATCTTAAATTGTGCTTAATTTAATAACAATAACATAATCTTATATATACAATTTGTTTTCATTTTGGTGTAATACAAACAACAGATATCATCATTCATAAATTTTGAGTAAACAGATACGTTATCCTACTAGCTATGTATTATGAGCTTATCTACTTCGTGTATAAAATCAGTTTTTAAAACAGTAGCCTTCTACACTTATCATTCGTTATAATATTTGATATCAAAGAATGATCATTAGGTACCTACTACCCGTTTAATACAATTTTTCTTTTACTTTCAAGTTTCAACGCTAGACTACCTATGAAATTAGTGTTTCTATGTCTCAATTAAAAATATACTTTTAATTTCAAAGTTCTGAACTAAAGACCTACATTTTTTCGTATCGAGAAATATATCGCAGGGTGGTTTGACAAGAACCTCCATATAGCATGTTTAACAACTCCCACTGTAGCACGCTTAGGTTTATTGCATTTCGTAATCAGCGAGTGTATATCTAATAACCAAAATGATGCTACTAAGTTTATAAATATGCGAACATGCGACTAAACAACGATATATACTTATTTACTTTATTCGAATAAGAACTACGAAACGATTATTGTATTTAACTACCTACTAATAATGAGCCCTTAGGCTACTTTAGAGCAGAGGTCACTAAATGTTATTGTCTCGGTAGTCCGGTGAAGCTGTTAAGATCTTTCTAGGTCAAGAGCGTAGTCAGATTGAGAAACAAAAAAATTGTCTCGAAGACCACTTGCCATGCTTTTCGAATGCGTATATACCCTCCGTTTACTAGATATTGTTTTAGTTTTTACAAATTCGCAAATTTGAAATATTTTCCGAAAGGTGTTATATATGTTATGATATGTGATTTTATATTACAAGGAAGTATTATTTAACCCGATAGTACATATATTAGAGTGCTTATCTTTTAATAACTATTTTTTTCTTGGTCCTGTAAAAAATATTATATTGGAAATATGTAAAAAGATGCCAGACAATTTCAGCCCTTAATTAATACTGAGTTCTCTACCAGAAACTCCCTGTAAAGTTCTAAGGGAACCACCGACTTGTTGTTAGAACATTGAAATAGTGACAAGACACTTGTACTGTTATTACTTAGCCGACAATGACATAATCATCTAGAGTATTTATCAGCGTAAATTATTTTTTGTTGAGAATTCTCCCGACTGAATACATCATATGAAATAATAGTACAAGGTTGTGGGACCAATCCGTCATCCGTTTATCGGTAAATAAGGCGGTAGGAATAAATAATCTGCAGATTTATTTTTATATTTAATTTTAGACATTATTAATATGTAAATATGGTGCAATGATGACTGTGTTTAAATATGTTACGAGACCATGTCCAATGATGTAGATTCGAATCCTTATAAATAAGCCGTAGCTTCGGGTAAAGGAAAACCATTATGAGGAAACCATAGGTTGGTAGGGCTCTTTATAAGCCCGCCTGTGTAGCTTGTTAGCTAGTTATTGGAAATGTATTGTCAAAGAACTGTAGGTATTTCCGAAAGTTGCGTTTCAGAGCTGGTTCCCCGTAGATTTAGCGTGTTATACATCTTAAGAACATATCATACAATATCAGGCGAGTCCTGGTTAACCGCTAAAACCTATAAGTATAAAGAGATTAGTAGAAAAATAAAGTGTTCTAGAAAAACCTGCTCAAAGTTTGTTTACAATAGAAAGGGTGGCAACAAGTTACAAAAAATATAGTGTAATTTACCAGTACTAGAGAATGACAACTCATTTTGATATTGAGCCTTTCTAGTAGCTACGCCATTTGGTAGGTTGCAACGTATTATTTTAGTTTGCCACTTTTTCATTCTCTGTTTATTTATTCACATTACCGATCTGTTGTTGGATCGGATTGGACAATATATTCTGTGAGATAATTTTTGCGATCTATACTAATATTATAAAGTTTGCGACGACGTTGTAGGGGGTAATCTCAGGAACTACTTGTCCGATTTGAAAAAATATTTCAGTGTTATATAGCTCATTTATCGACGAAGGTTATAATATATCATCACACTAAGATCAATAGGAGCGGAGCACCGGTGAAAATGTTACAAAATCTGGATTTTTTTCCTCTTGAAAGCTTGTATTAGTGTTAGCCCAAAATAACTATTACTACGCGGGCGGAGTCGCGGGCAGGGGCAGTATACTACAATATAGAAGTTCGAGTTCATTAAAATTTTCACAAGTACCTACATTCAAAACATGTTTTAAGTGAAGAGCTATTAGCTAGTTTTATTTTGTTTATATAACTGTATATTCTGATGTTTTTATGTATCACACTATACGAGATTGATGAAACCAACGTTTGAATAATCACCATAAAAGTTTTCAGCTCATAGTTATTAAAGTGTTTTTTTATTAGAGTTCTTTTTGTATCCTTTCTTAAGATTACTCGGCACTAGGTAGTTAGTCCCAAACGTATATTAAAGGTATATTCACCCGATTAGGCCTCCCACGGCAGCTGCTCAAGCCTAGGTTCGATCCCTCGGTAGGGAGCACTTGAGTGCGTTGTTTGCGCGAAACGGTGACACACAAATATACATCACCGCTACAACACTACACGATCACCCCCACACACGTGAACGCCTACACGCTTACACATGAAAGTGGAAGGGTTTACTTTTTTCCCTTATCGAACTGAAAAACTCTGAAATTTCCGATAATCAATATATGGAGGGGTTGTTGAGGCGTGTATGCTTGGTACACATATACGTTTCAACAACTCATATCAAGCTCCACAACTTTTTGGTTGATCTCAATCATATCTCTTCTTAGGAAATGTTTTCGTTCGACCGTTTTTTCTCAACTTACATTGCAAATCCGACTACCATAAGTTTTTTCATTTTTCGGATTAATATATGACCTGTGACACTCACAGATAACCTGAATTTCCATTGCTAAAGGAATTTTCAAAATTGGTTCAGTAGTTCTAGAGATTACCTCCTACGTCACAAACTTTACGTCTTCGGATTAATATATGGCCTGTGACACTCACAGATAACCTGAATTTCCAAAATTGGTTCAGTAGATCTAGAGATTACCTCCTACGTCACAAACTTTACGTCTTCGGATTAATATATGGCCTGTGAAACTCACAGATAACCTGAATTTCTATTGGTAAAGGAATTTTCAAAATTGGTTCAGTAGATCTAGAGATTACCTCCTACGTCACAAACTTTACGTCTTCGGATTAATATATGACCTGTGACACTCACAGATAACCTGAATTTCCATTGGTAAAGGAATTTTCAAAATTGGTTCAGTATATCTAGAGATTACCTCCTACGTCACAAACTTTACGTCTTTATTATTGGTAAGTATATTTGTATAAATTTTATCAATTTCTCTTTGTCCTCAATTTATTAATTATATAGGTTTCAACATTATTGATTTCTTTTTTATTAGACTGTATTTGTGGATTATAGATGAAAGGATCACGAAGTATATAGATAGGTATATTAAATGGAAACTTATAAATACACATTCCGACTCGATGCTGATAAGGAACAAACAGTTTAGGATTTTATTTTTGATAACACTACACTATGTCACTACTACTACTAAAGTACGATAGAGAAAAAGAAGAAAATCGGTTGACAAACAGGAGAAAAATTACTCGTGTTGTCTTCACGTTTTAATGTATAATATCTCTTTGTATATATATTTTTTTTCTAAACTATAAAAACTAATTTTATACAATTATTCTAGATTGTAATGCAAGGAGCGTGATGTATAATAAATTGAAACAAATAAAAGCTTCAACCGCATTGATGGTATGGAAAATAATATGAATTCAGTTTTTTTTAATAACAATAAAACGCGTCAATGCTAATAAAAAAATAGGAAAATCCGTTGACAAACAAAGAAAAAGGTACCTGAATTATTCTATTTGCACATATTTATGAAAATACATTAAAATTAATAAAAAATAAAATATAAACAAATCCACATAGAAAAAACCTTACATTTAACCGGGTCAGAGCTCCAAATTTATAAAACTTGGAAAATATTCGATTTGGAGTTTTTATTATAAACTTGCAGGCCCGGCAGACGTTATTACGCCTTGATAATAAAAAAGAATCTTGACATATTGTATACCTACCTTTTCTCATGAATCACTCAATCCACTGGTGAAAGCCGTATGACAATTCGCTGTTTCTAATCCGCTAGTTTTTGAGTTTATCGCGAACAGACAGACGACTTTGTTTTATAATGTAGTAATATATGTAATTTTTTACTGTTATAGATAGAATTATTGATAACATTTTTTTCTAAAATGTTTCTAGGTGATTTGCTACCGGATTATATTAAGCTGTCCCTTAGATGTATTAACATTCACAAGATATAAATAACCGGACGTAGTATGCAGTGGGAATAGAACCTTGAAGCGGACGTTTACAGGACGGAAAATTTCGGCGAATTTTAAGTGATACTAATAATGACGTAGTCTTTTATTGTCTTATTTGTAAACACATTTTTTCAAAATCCTGATGTTTTTATCTTCGTACGTTTGCATTAATTTTTTTATTGGGCGGATGCCTAAAAGCAAGTGTTTACATGAGGAGAATCATTATCAATTTTATTAGTTAACATTCAATAGTAGACTAAATTGCGAGTATGACGCGTATACAGGAATATACTGGGAACTATTTTCGTTTCAAACAGTCACACAAGTTAATTTTATATTCGACGTAGGCGGTAACGAGCTAAATATCTGTAGATGAGGGAAAAACGGTTTGTTTGCGGTAAAAGTTTGAATGGAAATTAGTAAAACAACTTTAGTACATATAAAAATATTTTATTAAAAACATTTTGGTAACATTTAATAAGAACACTTAGGTAAAAATAAATCGACCTCAAAATCATTTACAAAAGAACAGCCTGGACTGGAAGTTCACGGTGAAAGCCGGAACAGCAAAAACGAAAATAAATAAAGAAAAAAAAAAACAATGATAACACTTTAGGCAGAGACATGTCTAATTGACAACCAGAATTAAGGCATCGCAAGAATAATTATTTAAGTACGATCGAATACCCTACGGCTATTACTATAATTACAACAAATAAACGCCTAGTGTCTATAGTTCAGTTGTGTATCCGCGCCATGTTGCTGTACCGGACAGTGCCAGGCACGAGGGAACACAGACGCGTGCGGGGGTACCGCGGGCGGCGGGAGACGCTCAACCCTGTCGGTTCTTGGCAGGGAATTTCGACTTACATACGAGTATTATTGCCACTAACATTATTATTTCATCTCATTTGCAAGACATCTCTCGCTTGCCACTACTACGCCGTAATTACACACTACTAAACACTAAAACATCCCAATTATACGAAGCTATGTTAAAATTTATCTAACTAATAATAATATTTAACATCTTCGGCTAATTTTGATACTAGAATGATATAACATCATCTCATATTGTACTCTTAAACATTACGCTGTATTTTAAATTATAATTAAGGAATAACGTTATAAATATTTATTGCAAGCATTACTGAGATTGTGCACGTTACGTTGTATTGTTAAGAGTGACACGTTTGAAAACTTATGCGTTTAAGGAAGATTGCTTATACTGAAGTTATTTAAGTATTCGTCGGGAGTAACTCACGACACGACAGCTAAGATAAAGGAACAGTCATAAAGATTAAATTACGAGCATTGGCACTTTCAATATTAAATCTTAATTACACTCGAAATAGCACTGCATATATCAATAACCAACTTAAAACTAATTTCAGATCAGTCATTTATGATATCACATCAAAATAAAGAGGGGAATACATGTTATATGTGATTACTGATTGGATATACTATATAATATATATACTTTTATAATTCTTTTCAAAAGAGGTATTAATTTTCTTAAGGGTTACTAAAATATTGAGCTCTGCGCCGCTCGCGACGCACTATATCACGATAATACGAGAACATTGAATCAATAAGTTTTGGTACTTGGAGTTTATCTCCCAGTTAATTCTATTTTGCTAAACCTACATAATGCTTATTAGATATACGTAATACACGTTGGAGACGCGGCCTCGTGGCCCCGACAAATTATCAGGCGGGACCGCGTGTCTATACGAAAACCCTTCAACCTTAAACAAATTTTTGTTACAAAAATACTGCCATTTGACTACAGTTCGATGAGAGAAAAAATATTTCACTATATCATATACAAACAATACATATACATACACAAATATATAATATTACTTATAACATGATTTGATTACAAAAAAATGCATAAATTTGAAATGATATGGGAAAAAAATTTAAATAATCACTCGAAGACACATTATTAATTGGTAGGTGCTAATATTGATATCATTTTTAGATTTTTTATTCTGTGAAATAAATAATAATAGCACAACAACCAAAATATTTGGTAATGTGGATTAAGAAAAAAACATTAACAACTAATAACTAACCTCCGGCTGCTAACTTAAAAACACGAAACTGGAATGCAAATATTGCATCGAACCTCGGCCTGTGGCGAGTGTGGGACACGAGCCACCACGGACCGCCACGGAATCACATACTATACTTAGGAGATATTCACAACAAAAGCTAATTATCTAAACATCTGTGCGTATCACTCCCAAATACTTTCCTATGCAGCTTTTCTAACGTATTTTAAATAATATATAACTAAACAAAAAAAAAAAAAACTATCTGAATGCAACATTTGATTTTACAATAACTGATAACAACCATTTGTGAGTGTACTTGACTGAGTATATAGCACACAAGGCAAGCGAAGACACTTCAGAACGGTAGTATATAAAAAAAAACATTGATTATTCGCCAAAAACACGTTCCGAAGTGACTTCTCTAGGAGGCATCAATAAATTTTTTTATAATCATTTTTAGCTGCATTCTGAGATCCATGCCATATGTTCAGTCATTACCCACTGAAACATAAATACATAAATAATAATTTGTATCACTTTTACCTACAGTAAGTGTTGTGTTCATAGCCCAGTTGTTGGATAACAGACAATATAAATAAATATATCCGCAATGATTTAATAAAGTGCAAACTATAATGATTTCAACTATATAATATTTGCATCTGCCAAATAACTATAGAACGAAAAAAAACAATACGCCGATTTTGGTCCCTTCCAAAATATTTCTCTAAACTGTTAAGCAAACTACATATTATATACTTTAAAAAAATTGAAAACTAATATACTGTATTGTCTCATATCAATATTTTTTTTTTTTTTAAATATAAAAATAACTTTGTGGGGAAAATATAAAATATGTCAATGTTATTGTGTACAAATACTCCAGTTCCAATTTTAAAGCTGATCACAACATAGCAGAATTAAAGTTACAAGAAAGGACAAGTAGTAACACTATTATTATTAATAATTTTTTTTTTTAGTTAGTATGTTATACATTACTTAAATATATTGAAGAGACTCACACTATTAAATATCTTGACTAACTTTAAAGAGACCACAAATATTACATTTTATATATATGCACATACATAGAGATATTGACAGTCTGTTAACGACACTTACTTTATAATTTCACTAGAAGCCCAGCATCTGGGCACATCAATGACTCGAACGTTTTAAAACGGTCCATAACACCTACTAATAATACCTTAAGAATATCTATTCACTGCATTAATTTGTGATGATATGCACTGATAACCCATTTTGACTATGTTAAATACACGGGCTGATCATATAATTAGAATGAGTTGTTCAATAGCTTTCTCATAGAATCGATAGGTAGTTGATTCAGGGTACTGCATCGAGTCTGTAGATACTAGATCATAAATCATCACTATTTAAATATTTAATGCTCGGACGGTAAATCCAACAATCATAATAATTATACCTTAAAATTAACCTACAGCTTGGCTTTAAATTCGTGCCCATCTCATCGAAATCATTAATTTAATTTACATCCGAGAAGCAGCCTTTTGGTTTAAACAATAACGATCCTATTGGTAAATGACTGTGGAATACATCTAAATCATTATATCTAGAGTCTAAGAAATATTACAAAACAATATTTAAATAATAACTATTATGTGTAATGGTGGGAAGTATTAGCTCGATATACTAACATATTTATAATTTTAATATTGCTTTACGAGTATGTGGACAATTAAATCCATAGACTGAGTTTATCCAGTCATCTTTTATACTAATCATTATGAATTGGTTTTTAATTATCAATTCACAGTTAATATATTATTCTTTGGACAACAAATTATTAACATTTCTAACAGGAACTAAGTGTAGCATAACATTATAATAATAGAAAAATTACTTAAAAACTTTATAGAGATGAGTTTTAAATTACTATTCAACCACTTATAAAACTGTGTTGTCTTTCATTCGATTTTCTATTTTGGATACGAACTAAAAATGCTATTTTGGAATAAATCTGCAAATTCTTTATGGCATTGCAAAGTTCATAAGTGTTAATTAAGCCTAACTTTATCACACGATCAAAAATAATAAGTTATAACAAGAACGAAATTCGAACGCTATCGTCACGCGTTTTACTCACAGAATTTATCAAAAATTGTCTCGATTAAATTAAGATCACAGTATTAAGTCATGATAAAAATATACAACTGTTAAGAATGCGCGAGACGATACCATCATATAATATTCCACAGTCATCTGTATCAATGGGCCACAGCAGGAGAGCATATATATACTACAAGCTAGATTATAGGAAGATGTCACAAAACCATTGGCTACAGTTCAAATATAACATATTTATGTATGCTCAACTAAATGAAGATAATAAATTGTTCAGCACAATAAATATAAAGTCAACAGAAAACAATATAAAGAAAATATTTCATAAAAAAAATAATTTTTAACTCTACCACTGACAAATATTCCATATGATTTTAAACAGGAATAAAATGACATAATATAACAAATCTTTAAAAATAAACTATTTTATGAACTAGAGTCATTGGCTTATCTAACAATGGTGACGATATAAGCACCATTAGGTGACAAGTGATTGTCAAATAATTTGATATGCACCCTGATGTGTCCCAGTCATACCCATACAACGTTCGTTTGTTCAAAGTTTACGCTGACCCATTGTCACGTCAATCCCTGGCAGCGACTACCCATGTGAACCCGCATAACTCACAAGAATCCGTTACATACTGTGTGTGTTCTCCGTACGGCCCCAGTCTGTGGTACTGAGAACGGTTTGCAAAAAATAGAGCCGGATTGTTTGGTGGCAGCTCTGCGGGACGGTAGTCCCACTTGGGATCACAGATGTTCCCCATCAGATCGAGCAAATCTCGCCCTTGATACATGATCTTAATGTCTTCAGTCTTCTCTTTTGGACGTGGCTGAGGCTGCACAACTGGTTCAAATATTTTCTGAAATAAGCACAATTATTGCTGAGGGCATGTGTTTTTAAAAACATTTTTTTTACGTGCTATAAACATACCACTCTGTAGGCGTTATCTCAGTCAGCAATATTGCCAGTCATAGTTTGGAATGACACAGTTGGGCTATTATGATCATAATCCCCGTGGAGTAATGTTCAAATTAGCATACACTAATGTAAAATGTCGCTATAAGTTGCTATGTGCATTTTATTTTACAGTTATAGAATTAATTTTGGCAAGACGGTAGTCTCGTAACAAACACACCGACTTAAAATAATGAAACGACAAACTTTGCAATCGACACATTATCACTATCCGATAATATACACAACATTGATAGCATAATACAGAGCTGATCGCCATTACGGAATATTATGAAAATAGAGAGGTCAAGGCCAGGACGTACGCAAACAAAATAATGTAAAAAAATATACATACCTTCTCTGTTGTGTGAGGACTAGACGGCAGGGAGTCATTGTTAACCGATTCCGATTTCAGTGACCCTATACCGCTCGATTCACTGGAGTCGGACGGGCTGGGGCTCGACTGCGACTGGGCCAAGCCCGCTATTTCGATTATATGTCCAAACGAGCTGTACGAGTTAAAATTATCTGCCTCCATACCAGCTATGGGTGGTGAAACGTTTAAATCCATGTCTGTAAAATCGAAAAATGCGTTTGTATTGTAATTACACGTGCATAAAGTCTCTCCGTGCGAACACTTAGCTATGTTGACAGAATCTAATCAACGCGCCAAACTGTTACGGTTTTGTGATCACACACTGTACGACTAACGCGACACTCGCCTATGTCTAAACAATGTAATTTAACGTTCAAAATCACGTTGTATACGATGATTAAAATAATAATTACCGAAAACCGTAATTCCAATAGCGCAAGCCTCGACGTAGATGAAAGAGATCGAACATTTATAAAGTGAAGTTAGGTGCAGAACGAGTTTGCGTTGCGTGATGTCGTCGAGCGGCAACCGGAAATAGAATTGTCGTTAAAACAGTCTATTACGCAGCGTCAACAACGTTTAAATAATACTTTTCGTTTCATATACAAGCTAATTAGAGTTTTAATTCGAACATACTTTTCTTATATACTTGGTATTTAAAACAGAAATCTTTTAAATTATTAAAATATACATTGTTTAGCACATTCTGCAAAGCGCCATCTAGGTAAATAAATAAAAACTAGTTCGGTGACTCTAGTAGTTAACGGAACACGGAATGCCACCTTAATCTAGTCAACGTAGTTTTCATTTTTTCCCACAGAGCGCACTTATATGATTTTCTATTCTCTAACATTAGTATAAATGTAAGAATACACCTTGATTTTTACATTTAAAAGAATGTAAAGAAAGTATCGGTTTTATTGCAATTATCACATGACCTACTGTAATGAGGTCTTCGTGTATAGTTTGATTTGTTTTAATAAGATAGAATTCGTTTAAACCGTGTTAACTGGACCAGGGTAATAGAAGTTAATCATTTAACTATACATGGAATCTACAATATCTATAACCATCAAGAAAAACTAAAGCGAGGCCTGTTCGTTTCTTGTTTAATAACTATTATTATTTTTTTGAGCTGAAGACGAAATATAACTACTACTAGTTTGTGTTTGACTGATATCAAATCACTTATCAAAATTCTGTACCAAACCAAGTTAATACAAATTTTTAATTTTCAAACAGGTTTTTGGTTTAGAAAAATAGATTTGTTGATATAAAGTTTTCGTCGTGTTTCGAAAAACATTAATTTTATTATTAAATAATATAATATATTTAGCGAAAGGATTTATATAGGTAAGTCTAAAGAAAGACCAAATTAGAGTTTGAAATTGCTGTGATTCTTGGGCTTCGTGGTATAATGTTCTATTATTTTATTTTTAACAACCGATCTTCTGGTAAATTATTACTGATGTCAAATCTGATTATTGAGTAGGTTATTACAAGTTCATTGCGATCATCTCAATGAAGTAACGATATGAGGCCCGTCTTGTTAGAACTTTCTAGAATTTTTGTTGGAAGTCAAAATCCTTAGTATTGTTTCCCATCTTTACCTAACAAAATAACCAAACCAGAATAACCAGCTATATTTTGTACTAGCTGTGCCCGCGACTCCGTTCGCGTTAAACCTTATGTAAAAACAGTGATTAATAAAGTTATCTGAATGTATTAAGTCCATTTACTTATGTTCAACAACTCATACATATATGAATAGTTAGCTAGGCTAGCTAAGATAGGTCGCGATTTTGCATGCAACAGGCAACAGCCAAGCCGAGGTGTGCCGTGCACCCTTGAGCTGGTTGCCATAATAAAATCGGCTGAGTGCCTTAAGCGCTCGCCTTAGTAGTCCGGTGAAGCTGTTAAGACCTTGATGGGTCAATAGCGTAGTCATTTCGAGAAAAAAAAAACCATTAACTTATCTACTTTTCTCTCGTACTTAAGCCGCGTCGTCATTAAAATTACAATAATTTTTGATAGAGTGAACCGATTTTAAGGAGACGAAAGCCAAGTTATTGTCGAATATATGTTTTATGATTTTCTTGATGTGGTTATATTGTGAAGCCACTACTTTAGCTGTGATGCGAGTTCATACAAACAGACAGGCAGACAAGACATTTCAAAAGTGACTGGAATGTATTTTGTTACTTATTTCTACAGTACAGACAAGTTAGATTTACATTATTATTATATGTATAGAAGAAGATATATATATATTGATTCCTAGACACCTGGAACATTTTTTTTACGTAAATCGAAAAACTACAAACACGTCAGGTTTACATTATTATCCTATGGTAGGTAATCTTTGCAGATTAGAAAAATGTTATTCTCTCCAGTGAATTCGGAAATCAATTAGAACAACGATGCGTAAATACATAACACATAAATTCATAAACATTTCTTATAGATGCTGCTGTTATAAAAAGAAAAATTATAAACCACTTTCTCGGGAGTAACTTAATTTTTGGTTAATTAAAATCGGTGCATTCTATCATGAGTTATTGTAATTTTAATAACGGTGCGAGTTAAGTACGAGAGAAGATTAGTAATCTATAATTAATTTGGTTGAACGCGCTAATTTCAAGAATTACTGGTCCCTTTTGAAAAATTCATTCTGTGTTATATAGCTAATTTATCTAGGAAGGATATAAGGCTACGCTAAGACAAGTAAGAGCGGAGCACCAATGAAGAATATTTGAAAATCGTTTTTCACCTTTTTAAGAACTTCGCGTGCGTGTTCGCGGTAGCACAAAGTAACTATTCCTTGACTAAGTCGCAGGCAGAAGCTAGCTTAAAATAAGTCCCTTTAAACACTAGTAACAAGATAATCGTTAAATAGAAAATCTCTACTCTCATCAAGTCCAGGCTGATTTTAGTAAATGAATTTAGTTTTCAAATGTGTATAACAATTGTTTTCTACGAGTATATTTTTACCAGCATTTTTTTTACCTATTTACATTTGAAGCTGGCTAACAGTTAGTCACATAAAATTTACAATTAATCATATCACATAAAATAAAAGGCTAACGTGTACCATTGTGCTAAATGTTGAGTGCATGATGCTGTTTTATTATTCTCTTATTTTTTTTTCTCGAACTTATTACTCTATTGACCTAGCAAGGTCTTAACAGCTTCACCGAACTATAAGTACATTATCTATTGGAATGTTACAATATTATATGATTCATATATAATGTAAAACTTGTATGTAATATGGCAAATCGAGCTAAACTAATCATGCGAGTTAAGGAAACTATACCTACATGTATTTTTTTTATATCATAGGAGGCAAACGAACAGGTGGGTCACCTGATGTTAAGTGATCACCACCGTCCATAGACACCAGCAACACCAGAGGAGTCGCAAGTGCGTTGCAAGCTTGTGTTGGTGGGGAAGATGCCGGTGGACCTCCGGCGCTCTCACTGACCGAACGAAACGCAACACTGTAACACTGTTACTTCACGTCGGTGTTTCTGCGCGTCGGGGTGGTAGTACCCCGAGCGAGCCGACCCACTTATGCTGAAACCAACAATAGCTTCAGCTTGGATCTACCACCTAATAAATGAAATGTATGTTGTAATACTGACATACACATTGTACCTACGTGTACATACGTTCATATGTTACCTTCATAAGATTCTTCTCGATGACTGGGTTGTTTTCCGAACTGGAGGTAGCTTTGACTTTCATAAGTGCCTTCTCAGGGCCTAAATTAAATAAAATAATTTTTGATTTTTATACGTATGTACCATACGAACACTCGTAAAGAATTACAACTTCAAGAATATCGCAATGTATTTATATATATCAGCGTGTCCTTTACTTCCCAAGTCATTTTATCTTTTCAAACGCCAACCAAATTTTCATTTATACCTTATAAATAGTTTTTTTTTTTTTTTCGAAATGTCTACGCTATTAACCCAGCAAGGTCTTAACAGCTTCACCGGACTACTAAGGCGAGCGCTAAAGGCACTCAGCCGATTTCATTATGGCAACCAGCTCAAGGGTGCACGGCACACCTCGGCTTGGCTGTTGCCTGTTGCATGCAAAATCGCGACCTAACTTAGCTAACTATTCATATATGTTTGAGTTGTTGAAACGCATATGTGTACCAAGCATACATGCCTCAACAACTCCTCCATATATTTATTATCGGAAAATTGAGAGTTTTTCAGTTCGATAAGGGAAAAAAGTAAACCCTTCCACTTTCATGTGTAAGCGTGTAGGCGTGCACGTGTGTGGGGGTGATCGTGTAGTGTTGTAGCAGTGATGTATATTTGTGTGTCACTGTATCGCGCAAGCAACGCACTCAAGGGCTCCCTACCGAGGGATCGAACCTAGGCTTGAGCCGCTGCCGTGGGAGGCCTAATCGGGTGTGCGGGAGCAAAATTAACCCCCAGACCACGGCGGCGTGATCTGTGGTTACGCGGGCGTGGGCGTGAGCACGCTCTGTTTCGAGGGACAGGCTGGTACTGATCGTTCGCTGGCGTGATTAAATCAGGAGGGTCGGTAAAAATGCATCGCGGACGTCTTTTATAACGCGCAGCGTTAGGTACGGGTTCATAGTTTGCGGCGGATACCACTAACGGACTGGGATGATTCGCGTCTTTTTCAAAATAACTAATCGTAAGTGATTTTACGTACGCCCAGATAGAAGGGATCTCTAGGTCTCTATGGAGATCGACTCTCCGAATGTACCACGGGGCACCGGTCACTTTACGTAAAACACGATTTTGGAGAACCTGCAGCTTATGAAAGTTATCTTTGGATATATGCGCAAAAACGGGGCAGCTATATGTCATCACGGGACGGATACACGTCTTATACAAAGTGAGCTTGTGTCTGAGGGACATCTTACTCTTATGACAAAGCAACGGATGGAGGCGACCCAAGACTATAGCGGCTTTGTTTCGCACTCTGTCTATATGTGAATTGAACTTTAAATGTTTATCTGATGTAACACCAAGATATTTGACCTCTTCGACCCAAGGGATATCGATTCCGTATAGCCTGATGGGCTCAAATTTATTAGCGCGTTTCGTGGGATTGAAGAGTATTGCGGCACTCTTATCGGGATTAACTTCTATGCGCCATCGACGAAACCATTCACCGAGAGTATGAACGGCTTTTTCGATGCGCTTCCTAAGAAAGTCCGACCGCCAGCCGGATGTGTAAATAACGGTATCGTCAGCGTAACAACCTACCTCGACCCTCCGAGACCGAGGTAGGTCACTGATGAACAGATTGAAGAGCGTGGGCGCGAGTATGGAGCCCTGTGGCACACCTGAGCGTATCGGGTGGGGCAGCGATAGTTCACCATCCACTCTGAAGCGGAATGTCCTATCAGTGAGATAATCGCGGATAATATGAAATAACCTATCGGGTACGCGAGATTTACATAATTCTTATAAATAGATATCATACCCAAATAAGTCTTTAATATTCATATTACTTCGATTTTTTAAATTAAATAAATAGAGTTACAAATAAAATTAAGACATACTTTTGTAGGTAATTAAATGCTCTTGAAGAGGGTGTCTTATATTGTGTTGAATAATTCCGCCGTTCATAAATTATTCAAGGCTAAAGTAGTATTTATTGTCAAATTCATGGGATTTTTTATAATTTTCGCTGTAATTTTCATTTATTTTATTATTGTGGGATTTTTTTTGTAAAATAAATATTAAAAAAGTTTGAGCCTTAATCATATAATTAATATAATTAATGTTGGGGTGTAAAGGGTGTCGAATAACATCATAAGACTTGAGACACCCAAGCCAACCTCACCTGCACGTGGTACACCCTGCTGAATAACGAACGAGGCAATGGCGATAGCGGAGTGGTAGGGTTTTACAGTCCGACTGGGTTGCAATCACCATGTATATGGCGAAAAAGCCCGTAATAGTGATTCGCTTCTACGGGTCGCGTTTCGGGATCAGCCTGTGCATATCCAGCTTTTTACAGGCCGGCATGACAGTAGCGACCGGCGATGGATAGTGTGTCAGTCGGTGGTCGCTATTATTTTTGGATTGTACTGTGCTTACCATCAGGCATAGTGCAGTCACTTTGCCGTGCTACATTAAAAAATAAAAAAAATTTATAAAGATTTTCCTCTAAATAAGTTACATTATGTTTTATAATTAATATGATAAAGAGATTCGTTGTGCTTTTTTATTTCTGTAATTATTTTGTTAAGCCTTTTTTAGTTTCATTGGAATATTTGACTCTATATTCGGATACAACTTGAATGAAATACTGTTACTGGTCTTCTTGATGTGTAGACTTTTTTTTCGATCTAACTACATAGTTGGCCTACCAAGGCTTTAACAGCTTCACCGGACTACATGTGTTGACTTCATAATTGAATTTGAATTCATTAGTATTTGGTAACTGTATATAACTATTAGAAAACTTAGGTTCTGAAATCGAAAGTTACACAGCAATATTTTTTAATTATTATTTCGAAATAGCAATTCCTATTATGTATATTTTATTGATATAATAAAATAGTATTTTATATAATTTCTATCTAATACATTACAAGAATATATGAAAAAAGAGCCTGCGTTGTTAGATGAAAGGTCATAAAAATAAAGTACCTGGATGAACGAGCCTTATAGCTCGGTTCTTTAAAAAACATTTTTGAATTTAAATAAACTGTTAGGCTTGCATTTCAAAATTAGAATTTTTTTTATAAAAAAGACCTCTTTTGCTGTCACCTGGATTCGAACTGGGGTTAGACGGATTTTCGAAACAGCCGATTTCCATCCGAGCTATTTATGTTTTGACAGTGGCGGCGAAATTTACCTTTATATTCTAGGTATACTTTTTCATTGCCTGAAACTCAGATATAAAAGTTTTCTATGAATGAAATCTAGCTAGATCGATTTATCGTCCCCGAAACCACCATAGTAAGTTTCACGTAAATCTCTAACGCCGTTTCCGAGATCCTGAATATATAACAATATAAAACTATACAAGAATTGCTCATTTACTGAAAGCAAATTCTTCGTTTAATAATCTACATTTAAATGATTATGATAAACACGGATAATGAAGTATCTAATATTTTATGGTATTTATATTTTGTGGTCTGTCTCCAGTATAACTGGATTAGTAATCCGATTTTCTCGAAATTATTTGGAATACGCTTCCACAAATTTTAATTAAATTAGCCAGTACCTAAGGTTACAAATCTAACTTACAAGGAGAATATATCTCAGAAAATCTGAATTGTAATCATACGCTTGCCCGAATACAACTGATTTGGTAACAATTTGTTCTCGGAATTCAGCCGCGTAGTGCGTAGTACAGAGTAAGTACTACGTGCCCTCTCCTGTGAAGAGATTTTTGCCGAACAATGGAATACTTATAGATACTTATTAGTATTATATATTTACGTAAGCCACAGGCTTAATTGTTATATTTGAAACAAAATAAAGTATTTTAGAATTTGAAAAAAAAAAAAGAATATTTTAGTCATAGGTAGGTAGCGCTACTTTCCTTATCCGATTTACTATTACATCCGGACTGGTTTAAACATATAATGGCTATAGAGCTAGTAAAAATACCAAATATAGTGATAGAGACAATATTACACGTATAATTAAAGATGGAAAGCTTTTAGTCTAATTATCATCTATTTCGTTGTGCTGTAATTACACTTTCATAAATTACAATGTGTTATAATACGTAAATAAATAACTATTATCTAAAATTATTTTCAAATTGAATAAATTGTAACAGTCGAAGCTAATGTATTTTTGTAATCATTCTAACTTATTTGACGTCCAGGATATATGTTCATAAAGCTGTCACTCGGAGTTATCTTCAAAGAAATCGTTCATATTAAATATTAAACCCAAATAACATTAGGTACCATACATTTATCGTAGAAATACGAAATTATAAAGTCGTCCTTAAATACAACGACCACTTATAATGGGTAACGAGCTCGTGAAAGAGGTTGTGAGATAGGTCCCTAATTGCTCCAAATCGGAGTCTTGTGATTTGTAAATATTCTTATATCGCCACTTAGCAGCGTCCGTTCAATAAAATAATAATAGTAAACATCCGTGCAAATGGCCGGCGTGGGACGCGGGCGGTGCGCGGGAGGAGGGGGCGGTGAGGCCTCGCCGGGGCTACACGGGGCCCGGGTCGCGGGGCTCGCTTATCGATTCGCGCCCGCGCGACACACTGTATCTATCCTCTCATCGGTGCCCGTTTGCCGGCCTCACAAAGAAAGAGATAGGTTTCGCCGACTTTGATCCTTTTGTTTTTGGGCAGCGTCCAGCAGTGCGGGCGGGGGCTGAAAAATGTGAAGGGGCGCTGATTGGCCGGCCGGGCTCCGCCCCCGCGCCGCGCATGCAGCCTCCGGCACTCCGCGAGAGCCTCCCGAGCGCAGTTCAAGGGCGGTTGCCGAGTCGTACACCGATTTGTTTGGGTTCTCGTCTATTTATAAACTTAACTGCTAGCATAAAATTGCCAACTCTGTAATACGATTGTAAGAGAATTCTATACTTACGAAAAGAAGTTACAATGCGTGTTAAATTTTGATGAAATAAATACATTTTTTTTAATTGTCACAATTGAACTTCATAATTGGAAATTAGGAAAAATATTCGCTTTATCGTTTCTTTATTTCAATTATTTATAATCATTTTATCTACCTAATTTCTATGGAAGAATTAATCCGAAGTAGCGGCAGCCATTAACAACGTTCCTTTTAAAATTAATTGAATAGAAAAAAAAACATTGGTAAATTAGGTTGTTTTAATAATTTTTGTATCTTCGTAATATGACATCTAATCGGAAAACCGTATTCACATCAAGAAAATGATAACTTATTATAAAATTTGAATACTTTCCAAAGACAATTATTTTCATTTCGCCTTTATATAATGAATTTATTTTCGAGATTGTATAATATGAAATTAGTATAAATGACAACGAATCTTTAGTTTATAACCTTAAATTAACCGTCCTTTTGTCCAGAAATACCTTATTACTTTCTACATGAATTAAATGCTAACGAGAAAATACAACACCGCGATAGTAACGTCCATTTACAATAAAATATCTATGCTACAATTAATACAATCTATAAGTAGTATAATTTTCATTTCATTTCATGTAAAGCTCGGTTAAGCGGTGCAGGCCTGTCAGATCAACAACGGATAGACAATTCGAATAAAAAAAAATATTTCACATATTTGTCTAGTTATTCTGTATCCCACTATTGGCCTCATGCTTTTAATAAAAATCGTACGTAATTCATGGGATTGTGGAATGTTTAAATGAGTCTTTTAATTTTAGATACGATATGTATGAAAGTTATTTCTTAGTCCCCACTATATTAAAATAAGCACAAATTTAATCGATCTGACAATAATCGAATCTCCGACTTACCGTGGATTTCACACAACAATCCCGATATTACAAACAACAAATATTACAAGTAACAAATCGAGGTTCTCTGTCTATATCGTAACGGGTCGATGAGCGTGAAGATTTGTGATTTGAAAGAACCGTTACCTTGAAAACATGGCGTCCATACAATAGACTAAAAGTTAAGTATCGAGAACACATTAGTTAGCTGAGCACGACTTAGCAATTCATTTAGAGATAGCGTACTGTCAAAGGGTCATTGGCTTGTGAGTACTAGTGGTCTGAACATAGTGCTTCAGATGAGCGATGTGAAGATATATTTTTAATATAATCTTATATTTTTCTTACACCAAAAACCTATTTTTCACTTTTTATTGTTATTCCAAGAAAGTATTTGAATATGAATTCACATGAATCTATAGTAATTATATGATTGGCGTAGCTATATAGGAAATAATCCGTGATGATACTATTAAGGACGTTTTTTTATCAAAACATACTTAACTTATCTAGCGAGTTCTCAATATTCTTATTAGATATTTATATACCTATATTATGTTGTTTAAAAAGGTAAGTAAGCTCTTTAACTGTGGCCGCGACATAGAACGCATGGACAACAATTTTATTGGTTATTCTCTGATTAAATACTGCCTTTTACTTGAACTATGACCTAGATCGTAGTGTCTATAAAAAGTAGCTAAAATTATTTGTTATATGAAAACTTTTTTAGTTTTTAATTAAGATTTTGATTACAAGAAAATTTGATTACCTACTCGTTTCTCAGTTTAATCAAAGACACGGGCGGATATAAAGTTAAAAAGACAATAATTAATCTTATGCAATAGTAGTTTCAATTATTTGTGTTTATAGTACCTACTAGATAATATTTGTTTTAGTGTAATCTATAACATTAATCAATCATGTTATTAGATATAAGATAGCTTAAAAAAAGTTTAACGAAATAATTCACAATATTAAATTAAAAATAAAATATAGTTTTATACAATTATAAAACCATTTGACTATTTAAATGTAGTCCGCTGAAGCTATAGAAGCCTTGCAAGGCCAATAGCGTAGTCAGTTCGAGAAAAAAATAATTAAAACGTACAGTTGGGTCTATAAAACAAATGCTATTTTTTTGCCGACAATTAACAATTTGATTATATTTTATTGCAAGTTATTAAACTTTCATTGTTAGGACAAATTATTACTGGCTTTTTTTGCAAAACAAACATCTTAAAACACCTTATGAATTAAAAAAAAAAAAAAACAATAAATTTTCTAAAAGCAATGATTTAATTTTATAATTGTGTCTTGATTATGAATCGCAAACCGCTAACCTTTTCGCTCCGCTATGAATCCTAAAACATTACAACAATAAATTAGTACGTTACGTCAAATTATAGGGTTATATTTATTCAATACAACGCCATTCATTGATAGGTTATATGTAATTTGATACATAGTTTTTATTGTTAATATTATTTGGTATGTCTTTATAACTTTAGCTATGACAATAAGTAATTAATCTGTAAAATAGTAAGTGCCTTATTAATTAATATGCAATACATTAGTCTTAACTCACACGTTGAATATTAGTAATGTTCTCTGAAAGTTTGTTGGCTATAGATATTTGAAATTATTTTAACAAGATATATTTTCATATGATTACGTATTACAATAGAATAGACAACAGATAACCCAGTAAAGTATAAGAAGATTTTTTTTGTCAGGAACTACGTCTCTTATGAAAAAGTTTTTACACATAAATTTGGATTATTTAATACTTTTTTTTTTTAACTTTATTTTTGGCAATCAATCTTTCCGATTATTACTGCCATTGTCATGTAGTTAATAAAATCACAAACTTCGTGCGATCATTCCAATATTAACACCTGTATAGTTATTTAATACTTCTTAATATCTTATTATTATATAAACAAACTGATAGAATACTAATGTGCGCGGATCACGTAAAAGCAATTGGATAGAATATCTGTAATAAGATTAATATTTCCTTTATGGCAGCTTCATTCTTATGTTTTATTATTTACTAGCTGTTACCCGCGTCTTCGCACGCGTTTTTTTAAATACATTAAATAAATTTAAAAATGTGATCACACATCTAGTGTAAATTACAATAATACTCTTTCAAAACTATTTGTAAGTATCACACGCACATCATCTACTGTAACAGGTAACATGTACATTATATATGTGAATACTAATAGTGTATCGAATGGAATAACATAACTAGAACTTTAAACTGCTATATATCAACCACCTTCAGTGCTCACTTACACTATATAAGAAAGTAATGAAAACATTAGGATAAACATTATCAAACAATATGTGTTAAACCTTTTATTATACAGATATAATATGTCCATAGTGTCGATATAATTAAGTTATTATTATACCTTGCTATAATTTAAATCACATGTACACATATGACTTTCAATTATATTTATTCTTGGAGTCCAGTACAACGCACGACACACGCGCATGTTTAAAGTGAACAATATATTTTTAATTAATTTCACACAGACGAATGCACGGATAACAGTTCATCACTACATAGTGTAAAACAAAGTCCTGTTCCACGTCTGTCTATATGTCTGTTCGCGATAAGATCAAAAACTACAGAACGCATCTTCATGGCGTTTTCACTAATGTATAAAATGATTCTTGGGCAAGGTTTAGGTATACTTTGTCTTATTATCAGGGTGGGCAACGTCTGCTGAACCCGCTAGCTTAAAATAAAACGGCTAATTATTTACTTATTTGCCCGTAAAATTCCCGTTCAAATATTACTTGTAGTCCGGTGAAGCTGTTAAGACCTTGCTAGATCAATAGCGTAGTCATTTTTATGAAAAAAAAAACTGTTCAAATAGGTCCAGCCGTTTCGGAGATTACCCGAAACAAATAAAAAAACAGACATCGACAGAATTAAAAAAAAATATTGATATTTGTAGCATCACAGATATACTTATTCACCAGAAAGTATTTATTTTAATATAAAATACACTTACTTTACTTTTATAATACGTAATATATCACAAATCAAAAATTGGGAACAAAACTAACGTAGAATAATGTTTTTGGCGGGATTTCAGTTTGTCATGTAGTGGATTTTATATTTTATTCATAATCTTGTGTTACTTGTCTTTATATTGAGTTATATTAGTGACGTTTTATGTATTATAGTTCGTTTATTGTGCATAAGTGAAATGAATGAAAAATAATACCACGGAGCATGAATTCTGTGGTCTTAAAGAAGATAAAAATTAAAATAAGAAGATAAAAATTTATGAAATATTATATATAGGATTTGGCGCTTATACCTTTATATTAATTTGGACATTGAAGAAAACTACCTATATTGATAACTTCAGAATTGGCAGTATGGGTTAATTCCTACGACTGTCTTATTGGACGAATATTATTACTACTAAAGTTTTTGAATAGCAACACAAAATAAACTTTTTGTTTGCGATATAAACGTAACACGTATAATTAAAAATTGTAAACAAAACTAACGTAGAATAAACTTTTTGAATAGGAACACAAAATAAACCGTGAAAATATTTGCGATAGAATATTATTGCGTTACCATGGCAACGCATATAATACTGACATTAACACGCAGCGGAAGCTTCCAAAATAGCCCGATTTTGAGACATTCTTTATCAGTGCTCAGCTCCTATTGGTTTTAACGTGATCATATGTAGGCTATAGTTATCCTCGACAAATGAGCTATCTAACACTTATAGAAACTTTCAAATCGGGCCGGTAGTTCTTGAGATTTGCGCGTTCAACCAAACAAACAAACTCTTCAGCTTTATAATTTTAGTATAGATAAATTAATCCTTAGGACAATAAATTACGCGAACGAAGTTACGAGTCACGGCTTGTTATATAATATTTGTGACGCTTTGTATATATTATACACAAGTGAAGTTTTTTTATATGTATTATAAGGGGCAAACGAACAGGCGGGTCATCTAAAGATAAGTGATCACCATCGTCCATAGACACTTGCAACACCAGGGAGACGCAAGTGCGTTGCCGGTCTTTTAAAGAAGGTGGGCCTCCAGCACTCTCGCTGACCGAATGAAACGCAGCAGTGCAAGCACTATTACTTCACGTCGGTTTTCTGTGGGTCGGGTGGTACTACACAGGGCGAGACGACCCATTCATGCTGAAACCAGTTATAGATTCAGTGTGGCTCTACCACCTACAAAATTTACTTTGTGGTAAACTTGTCACAGTGACTCTTTTAATTTAGTTACAGTTTCGTAATAAAAAGCAAGAAACAATATGGGAACCGAAAATGAATACCGTAAAGGCATGCATATTAGAATAAAACTATCAATGAAAATTTACATGGATACGCATATCCAAACGTCAGTCTGTCATGTCGCGTACAAATCGAATGTCATTTCTGTAACGAGCGTCAAGTATTGACGTCGATCATTCGCGTCATTTCGACTCGACGCAGAAATGGCGTCTTTTGAACATGCCATCGAGTACGTCGCGCCGGTTAATGGCCGAGCAAGAGGGATCGGTGTTCTCATGTGTCCATAATATGCTATATTTGTTATGTATAAGGTTTCTGAGACACTAGCTAGTGCTTGTAACTTTGTTCCCCTATTCTACACGAACTATGTGTTTAGTTAACACTATTTTTGTGGAATTTCTTGTATTTTTTTGTTGATTTCTTCTAATTTTTGTTGAGTTTTTGCGTATGAAAGAATGTAGATTCCAATAAGTGTCCTATAAATAGCATCGTCCATCAGTTGTTTATATCTTTAGTTGTTTTCTGTTATATTGTGTATGATTATAATCATTGCGAGGACAAAATTACTTTTTGGTATCTAATGAAAATAATACAATTTGTTTTCTAAGGACATAAAACGGTTTTGTAATATACAGAGAAGTCCTCTATTCACCAATCAACTATTAGTCCAAGTTTCATATTTAAGCTATTCTAAAGATCAGCTCGGACAAACAAAAGACACTTCACTTTTATTTATATGTAGTGACTGCACTGACTCCACAATTTTCCAGTACAACTATACAACTCTATAATCTGATTTTTGTCAGTGGTAGAGCCACGCTGACGCTATTACTGATTTCAATACGAATGGGTTGGTTTGTCCGGATTAGTATCACTCTCACAGAAAACCGACGTGAAGTAACAGTGCTTGAATTGTTGCGTTTCGTTTGGTTAGTAAAAGCGGCGGAGGCCCACATCCCTCCCTCTTCCTTCCCTCTCTTTCCTCCCCCCCTTCCCCAACAACACAGGCTGGCAACGCATTATGACTCCTTTGGTGTTGCTGGTGTTTATGGTGGTGATCACTTAACATCGAGTGACCCAGCTGTTCGTTTGATTAACTATGACATTAAAAAAAGAACAATTTATTCTATAAAATATTTCTTTTTTCTGTATCACCTACGTAGGAATTTAGTTAACTGCAGGCAATGATCGCATTTACATTCTTGTTTTTTTGGAACAAAAAGGTCATCCCATGTTTAAGAGCCGGTTATAGTAAGGCTACCAACAGTTTTTAGGTAATAGTGTAAGATTTTACAAAAAAATCTCGAAGCATATTACCAATTTACCGGACTGTAAGTTTAAATACTATGTCAGACATGTTTTGATGTGAAGGGCTTGTTATTTATATGATGGTTAAATACGTAAACGATGGTGCTGTCTGGAATTAACACGCCGAGTGCCTTAGGCGCTCGCCTTAGTAGTTCGGTGAAGCTGTTAAGACCTTGGTAGGTCAATAGCGTAGTCAGTTCGAAAAAAAAAAAAGGATTAACACCTCTCTCTGTGCATCCGTTAAAAATGATTAAAACTTTATTGTATTTTAAGCATACGCACGTTAAAAAGATAATATAAAAGATAAATAATTACTAGTAGTAGTTATATTTACAAAGTTTTTTAATTATATGGTTAACAATATATAGAAATTTGAAATTTGCACCATAAACTAACATAGATATGATTATGAAAATACGAGTAGAACACCATTAGCACAGCGACGTCATATAATCCGAACGGAGCCTCCAAACGACGAAATATTTAAATAGCTAGTCCGCGGCTATCTCCAGATAAAACGCCCCAATTCACATGCGTGAGCCCAGTGATGGATGAGTCCTGCGATCAGACCCTTACCGCGCTCCCCTCTCAAATTTGCCTTCCCCGCACCCCCTCGGCCAAGGCGGGCTCTGCTAGGTGATCCATTACACTGCCATTTTTGCGTAATCCCCGTTTATAAATATGAAATTGAAGGAAGCCTAGCTTAATCGACTGGCGGTCGGGTCAACGCTGCCCTACCCTGGGAATTATTTATGGCGACGTGCCAAAACTGTCCCACCGATATATCTTTCAGAATATGCTTGTTTTTGTGTTTTTTTTTGTCACTGTAAATCATGTATGTACGTAGGGTTACTTTTACGGAAATGTATAAGTAATACATACAATGTTCAATATATATTATATTCAAACGAATATGTCGATTAGGTTATAAAAAACAACATAGAAACCTATATCGGTGATATTACAAAAAAGTTAAATACGTATTGAATACTTGCTCTAAATAGGCTTCGTATTAAATACACCGGTCACTGTATGGTCGCCATCTTGCACTATTGTCTCGCTTTGGTTAGGTTAGGTTAGACTTGCGAAAAAGGATGACGCGAATTGGCCTCGGGCGAGCGTGGTGCATTTAAGAGAAAACCTTTTTAAAGCAAGTATTTAATACGTATTTAACTTTTTTGTAATACCACCGTATATGTGTCATATATGAATTTATTTCATAGTTATACCGCATGTTCTAATTATATTGCTACCATCAAGATACAAACTGGAGTACATCACCAGAAAAGTTGGCAAAACTACGTTCTTTTCCATAGAAAATTGTTTATAATGTGCATCGTACAATAAATCATCACTAGTTGATACTTATCGTTAAAGTTAAAGTTTTCTATTATAATTTATCACAGACGAAGTCTCAAGCGTCTGTTAGTTTCTATACAAAGGTTGTGGCAACATTACAAATAAAGGAAAAAAATGATATAAACAGCACACGAAAACGCAGAGTACAATATAATATCTTTTAATAAGTGATTAGTGAATGTTAAAATATCGATATTTATATGCTAAGCATGAAAACATCGATTACGCCAAAGCAACTCTCAATTTGGTACTATCAACATTTTTAGTACCTATGTATTAATAATTGTAAAATAATAATAAGCTAAAATGCAAACGAATCAGATTTATTAAAAAAAAAAGAAAAAAATTTGAAGTCTATTTAGATAGGTAGGTATCTAACTAGGTAGATAGATAGGTATCTAACTTTTTCCGCGGCATTATGTTCGCAATACTCGCAACTATCTTTGAAAAAAAAAATCAATAGGTAGCTGTTTCTTATTGCTATTTGATATGTATAAGTTGGGATAAAAATCTTGAGAAATTAAAACGTAACTGAATTAAAAGTGAATAATTATTTTTAAAATCTGACGTACTTTTCGATATTTTTCATATCGATATAATCTCATCTTTAGTTATATCACATCGATATAAATACCGAGATTGTTGTGTCGAAATTTAAAGAAAATAATACTTACAATCTTTTCCTAATTCTTACAATCTTTTCCTAATAAATTTATAGACTTAATTTTGGATTAACACGCTATGATTTACAAAACTGAAAATCGGATGATTATTAAAAAAATGTCTTGTGTTTATTTATCTAACTTCTTCTACTTTATCAATTAAGAAATGTCAAAATTTTACAAAAATGTTCTCGAATTTAATCGAGATATGTCTGAAAGTAAACACACAATTTTTTAGTATATTTATAATCTATGTCTTTTGTACTAGCCATTTATCATAAAACTTGCATGTCAAATGAAATGTATATGTACAACAACCGATTTATTAATATACATTTTCTCTAGTACCCACTCTAAATGACATTTTAATCCAAATAAAGCTAGAATGAAATCAAATAATCAACGTAATTCATAAGGTAAATCAATGAGTCATTATTTTAACTGAATAAAAAATAAAATTGGAGGCGAATAAAAACAATATCCTTCAATAAGTAATGCGCAAGTGGCAATCAGTGCACTGGTCGAATGCAAAACCCAGTAATAATTATATTGCAGCCCGCGTTGATTATAGACGGGGTATATTCTGATTATAGATAATTATAGTCAGGGGGTGAATTCCGGCCCCTGATCAGCGATTTGGGTATTATTTGCGCTTTATTTGGGTATTTATTGCACTCGAATGACGACGCAGATGTAATGCTGTGATGCAATAAGTGGCGCCCTCGAGGGTCTACTTCATACACATTCATTTGGGTTTCTATAGTAAATATGCAGTTTATTTATAGTATCCTAATTATCGACGAGGTAATTATAAAATTAAATCGGTTATTTTTAACAAAAGTTGCAGAATCACCGTCTGTCTATGTGTCAACAAATAACCTTTGTCAGGCATGAAATGTCATTGCTCTCATTAATTAATAGAAAAACTTGAAACTCGATTAAAGTAGGAGTAACTGTTTTTATAGTAATATTACGAATTGTTTTTGGAGTTTCACTCACGAATAAAGCACATGTCAATCTAATGCGCTTTAAAGTAACGCTTTGTCACTAAGGATTCTATTATATTGTTTTTAGTAAAAAAAAGAAATAATATTAAAATTCATATTTTTAATCAATGAACAAGAAGATATGTCTAAGGAAATGGATGAACTTAAACATATTATAGTTTTAAATTAAATAGCTTACATACATTTTAGTTTGAACATTTTGATTTTCTCTTTCTCTTTCTCTCTCGAGATTACTTTTAAAGCACATCCCTTTTTCTCACAATTCTTATTATAAAGAGACATACCCATATATAATATTTAACATTGATTTATATATCTACATATAAAGGGGATACAGTTGGTTTGAGTTTTAATGACGCCAAAAGTATTGAAAGACGTTTTAATTTTTTCGAATTGATTACACTATTGACCTAGCAAAGTCTTTACAGCTTCACCGGACTATCAAAATACTGAAAATATCGGTATAGGTCTATGAAGATTTCGTAAATGTTTCTAAGCTACTTTTTTAAATGCCATTGACCTTTCCCATTGTTTTTTATTAAGAGTTTATCAAAAGTATTGACAAAATCAAAATATCCTTTATTCATTTTAGGCCCTGAGAAGGCGCTCATGAACGTCAAAGCTACCACCGGTTCGGAAAACAACCCATTTATCGAGAAGAACCGCCAAGAAACTCGATCTGGTTTATCTTTTCATGTTATCTATCTATTTCTACCTTTAAACGAGCAATTCTTGTATATTTTAATATTGTTATATATTTAGAATCTCGGAAACAGCGTGAGCGATTTCCGTGCAACTTAGTATATAGGTGGTGTCGGGAACGATAAATCGATCTAGCTAAATTTCATTCATAGAAAACTTTTTTATCTGAGTTTTTAGGCAATGAAAAAATATAGCCAGAATATAAAGGTAAATTTCGCCGCAGTTGTCAAAACAAAAATAGCTCGGATGGAAATCGGTTGCTTCGGAAATCCGCCTAACCCCAGTTCGAATCCGAGTTACAGCAAAAGAGATATCTTTTTTTTTAATATTTGTTTTTGATAGAAATGCTAAGTTTGTGAGGCAATTTTTAATAGTTTATTATAATTTAAAAACGTTTTTTAAAGAACTAAGCTAGGCTCAGTTGTCCAGGTACTGTGTTTTTACAAAACATAAATAGTTACATTTGTTATTAGTGGATGCACAGAGAAGGGCATCATTTCTAGATATTATCTATTATATTACTATATGATAACATGTATATATTGCTTTGTATACTACATCTGTATGCCATCCGCATCGTTGCTGGGAGACGGTGACGGATGAGAGAGTACGCCACAAACGCCAATTATCAAGATTACGTCAATTCGGGTCGAGCATGTACGTATTGCATATTATATTACCATATAACAAGACAACTTTAATCACATCGCGTTGATTTTATTATTGCGCTTCTATTGTTTCCGGATAAGTATCGTTTTTATTTGGGACTGATAAGCTTTATAAAATTGGATTTTAAGTCGGTAATGTAATGGAATACGATTGTCGTATTCTAGCACAAGACCATCGTTTGTTGTTTTGAATGGAATAACAATAAAAAAAGTGAAATTTGCTTTAAAATCTATTTACTTCATGTATGCTATAATAAATAGAGTATAAGAAGACACAAGATGGACCAAAGATTTTTAGATTGCAAATGATATAAATTATATAGAAATGTATGTTAGTGTATATAATTAACATTATCAGCCTGTGTCCGATTCTATAAAAGCTAGCACATTTATGTGTTTTCTATTGAGAAGGTTTTTATTTTATCAATTTTACTATAACTTAACACTAGGTGGCGTTAGTGTGTATATTAATATTATTAAGTTTTATATTTAAAATAAGTTAGAATTAGCGGACTGTTGTTAGTATTTATCAATAAATCGTTACATAATTAACAAAAAGAAATGCCTCTATAGAATAGTAAAATACATTTTCTCTCTTTGTCTCTGAACCGATTTTTTTTCTTAGTATACATTTTCCTTGTTTTACCTTGCAAAAATCGATAATTTAGCTTAATATTAAAATATAGTTGAATTTCAACCATTAGACAGTCACTAGTATATTTTAATCTATGCAACTTTAGTATTAATGAAGTCAAGACTCTTAAGATTCAAGAGTTACTTTCTTTAATTGTTAAATGATAATAAATTTATGAATGTTCCATTTAAGACATTTTTGTAAACGCACACTATATAATGTAGTTCTATTTAATTTCCGTTTGGGAGCGCCCTTTTGATTTTCGTTTTTTTTTTTCGTAATGAAAACGCTGTTGACCTGGAAAGGTCTTTAAAGCTTCACCGAACTATTGAGGCGAGCGCCGAAGGCACTCAGCCGATTTGGGATGTTTGGGCGACTAACTCAAGGGTGCACGGCACACCTCGGCTTGGGCTGTCACCTGTTTTGTGCAAAAATCGCAACTTATCTGAGTTAACCTAAGCTAAGCTATCTAGATATATGTATATGAGTTATTAAAACATGCATGTGTACCAAGCATGCGTGCCTCAACAACTCCTATATGTATTTTGTGTCGGAAAAGTTCCTCTAAACTATATAGGATAGGATACGATAGGGAAAAATAAGGGTAGAACTCTTTGTCGTTTATTTCTCTGAAAAAGAAAAACAACGTGTAAGCGTGTAGGCATAAGTGATGTTGTAGCAGTGATGTAAGGTTTTGTGTCACTGTATCGCGCGAGCAGCGCAGTCAAGGGCTCCACGCCGAGGGAACGGACCTAGGCTTGAGCCGCTACCGAGGGGGGCCAAAACTGGTGCTGGTTTTCGCTATGTATTGAACTTTACTGTAAAAAAAATATAGTATTTTTAAATAGGACTTTCACTCAGTTTAATTGAAATAAAGCCTAATACTAATATTCATATTTCTCTTAATAGTTATTGTGGAATAACTGTGCCATTTGTTGGTATTTTTGTGCATTGAACTCAGTTTTTTTTTTTATTTCAATGAAAAAGTAGTAAACTCGATCAAAAACGAGTGATGTGAATATTGTCGGCAGTTAATAATACCTGGGGCCATGTATTATATTCATTAGCTATAAACGGGGCGGCGGGAGATCGAGGTTTAGTGCACTGATGTGACGATAAGCGCCTGTTTGGGGCTTACCTCAGTTCTTTGCGAATTTTAATGCCAATTAGAATAGACAATATATCGTACGGATGAACGGACTTAGTCCTTTATTAGTGTCGGATGTTGTTACTCACTGGACTGGAAATTGTTTTGTGGCGAGGGTTGCCTCAGGTGATGATACATAGAGGGTTAGGGCCTATTAAATTCATAATCAAATTATTTTTACGGCGGGCTGAACGAGTTGATTGACATTGTTTTGTTTTTTTTTTTTTTTAGAAATATGAACTAATTATTTTCGCTGTTATTCCATGATTCAGTAGGAAGCTTGATTCGCGTATTTTTGAAATCATTCAGTGCGTTATTAGAGATAGTTGAAAATGAATTTTAACTTGAAACAAAAGATGCGAGCGCCTAGTCTTCTGTAAAAAGTTACTTGATTGTGCCAAATATCATGTTGGTCGGTGAAACGCTGTTGAAGTTTACTAATTTCGTAAATTTCATATTAATTCATTTTTCGTCCATTTATTAGTGACACTAGTACGCAGGCGATATGCTCATTAATAAAAAAAAGCCTAGGCAGTAATAAGGACTGCCGGCAGAAGTGAAAACTCTAAAGGATTGGTTCAATAAAATACAAAAATTTAAATAGTCATATTTAATTATTCACATTGCACATTGCAGGTTTAGTCTACTTAAAAAAGTCTGTGATTTTCTTTTGTTTTAAACAATTCAGTTTCTAAATCGATTTGATTTTCAATGACAAATAGAGAGGAGAATACATTATCTTTTATGTTGTTACATTGCTCTATAAATGATTGTACAGTTGTTAAAGCTCTTTTTGCTTCGTTGATTGATACGCTTGTAGATGGCGTTTGTGGCTTGTCGTTAAAATCATCGTCTTTATCACTTTCAATGCAGGTGTTTACTGATTCCAATATTTCTTCCTCTGTTAACGTCCTTGCTGTGATCAACAATGATTAAAAACTTATGATTCAAGTAAGCCGTTGTCTTAAGGCTTACCTCCGCCGCCGCAAAGCTTTAAAGAATTTCGAAGAAGCAAACAATAGGTCACATATGTATTGTTTACGTTAACAATTTAACAATGTAGTGTACACGTGTAAGCAATAAATACCGAAACCTTTTGTTTTGCACACTTGTTCAAAATGACTCATTGACAAACAATCTTATGTTATAGAGGTTGTGGCAACATTTCTTTAAGTTACTGAGGGCTAATACAGAGATTACTTATTTAAGTTAAAGAGGTTGCGTATTTTAAGTTGTAGAGGTTTTGGGCTCGGATGGGAAAGGAACATATTATATTTTGAAGTTATAGAGGTTTTTAAGTTACCGAGGTATGAGTTATCGAGGTTCTACTGTATATACATTTTTATAAAGTCCATTAATCAATCAAACGTACAATGAGCTGCAAAATATCAATATTACGAACTGTCATGCTTACGTAGTATGTCGTGACGCGAAATGATAAACTTATCGCGTGCCAAAAATACCTCTCAACGTGCTAAAGAAGTTTTCACTTCAAAAATATCCAAAGCTGTAGGGAGGCTGCATTCGGATTATATTTTTTACGAGAAAAATAAAAAACGCATCATGATAATAGCGCCGTTTACCGAATTCAATTATAACTAAAAACCATTCATGTGACCTTGTAATTGTAAAAAGTTATCAAAATTGGAATTCTTATATAAAAATACTAACTCACCCCCGCAACTTCATTTGGGTGAAATCGGTTACCTACAGGTTTCAATGTTTCCAAAATGATTAATAAAAAAATGAATAACCAATTACAGCGACTCCCATCGATTCCAATTGTGAAACCAATCAATTCAGGGACTCACTCAAACACATATATAGTTGGTTTATTAAATGATTTACGCATGTGTGGAAGAAATTTCAAAAAAACACACGTAGTCTGTCATTCAGCAACATCAATAATTTCGTTTTGTTTTAGATGCGAATAACCGTTGAATCATTTGGATATTGTTCTTACAAAAGTACTAAAATCACGAATAAAAAATAGCACGGTGGGGTTAGAAAGGTAAAAATTTGATGTTATAGGTACTTTTAATGGCAAATAAAAAAAATACAGTAAAGGAATATTGACAAAAAAAAATTGAAAAAACATTCGAGGCAGGGACACCGTAATCACTTAGAGATATAAAATATATTTTACAACCTATAATCATACGTACCAAATATACCTACCTACATTTAAAATTTCATAAAAATCGATCAAGCCGTTTCGGAATAGTTCGACCACAAACACCGTGACACGAGATTTATGTTTTAGATTTAGTTGAAATAACGTATCGATTTCGAATGTACATAAGATTCGAAACTTTGAAACGAAATAATACTTACGTAATTATACACACGTGCGGTTTTCCTATTGATGCAAAGAATTGCGAGTGTCTACGCATCGGCGTTCCATTCACGCGCTAATGTAACACATACATCAAAACATTAATCTGACGGTTATGATGGATCGACCGCGGATATACTCACTAATATCTTTCAGTTGTTTTTTTTTTAGAATTCCGTATTTACAAACAATATCGGTTAATTATCGATTTAGTTTCTTTTTGTATGATACAGGAATCGCAAAAGTATCTGCCAGTGTCAATACTAATCTGTTTTGATTATGTGCTTTTAATGCATGCGGCTAATAAATTTTTGGTTGATATGTGACGAAGAAGTTTTGACGGATTTTTAGTCAACAGTGCAGTGTGTTTTTAATTATAATTTTTTCTTATTTTACCTCTTTACTTATATTGATTATTGTATAAAAGTAAAATGGAATGACTCGGATTCTGTTAAGTTATAAGAACTTCTTGGAAAGTTCTAATAAGGAGGTCGCCAATTGTCTAGACCACCGAAGTCATCAGAAGACGCTAAATTTGTAATAGAAAATAATTATGCATTTGATCTTTGTAACTGAGATAAAGAACATTTATTTATTATTTCTATAATTTCTTTTTTTCATGTCATAGGAGGTAAACGAACAGGTGGGTCACCTGACGTTAAGTGATCACCACCGTCAATAGACACTTGCAACATCAGGGGAGTCGCAAGTGCGTTGCCAGACTCTGTTGGGGGAGGGTGGGAGTGGGAGGAAGGCAAAAGGAGAAGGGGGAGGTAAGAAGAGGTGGGGCTCCAGCGCTCTCATTGACCGATCAAAATGCAACAATGCAAGCACTGTTATTTCAACGTCGGTTTTCTGCGAGAAGTTAGTGCTACCCCGGTCGAGCGGACCCATTCATGCTAAAACCAGTAATAGCTTCAGCGTGGCTCTACCACTATAAAAAATTGCATTCTAAATAATGCAAACTTTGAAATATATTTTACAGAACCCTCGCTACGTAGTTAACTCTCTGTTCACTCACTGTTTTTAAACAAACCGCCCTCTCGAGACCAAGTGTTTATTTCTCACGCAGTAAAACAGTTCCCGCTAGATTAATTGCATTATGTCGTGTCAGATATGTATTAATACTTGCCATTATTGGAGCATACACCCCTCTCTTTAATTATCTAAATCATCTCGATAGAAGGTGAGATTTGTTGCAAGTGTAACTGTGATGTTGGTATTGTCGAATTAACTAAATTACATTACAGATATGAGAATTCACGAATGTCACGAAAAACGTTGTTTAAAAAATGTACGTGCTGATGACCACACTATAGGAGGGAAAACTTTTCATTTTCACTACCCTTAAATAAAGTACTAATTATTCGCATAATATACAAATATGATATTTCATGTTACTCTGTTTATATACATAACTATTGGGTTCGGCAGATCTTGTCCCGCCGTGATAATAAAAAACCGATACAAATTACCTAAACGTTCCTCGTGAATCTGTTTATCTATTGGTGAAAACCGCATGAAAATCGGTTCAGTAGTTTTTTAGTTTATCGCGAACTGACAGACAGACGTGCCACAAGACTGTGTTTTATAATATGAAATGATGTATATAACATTACTTTATTATAATAGTAACGTAATTGGAACGATGAACTGGTCCTGAGTAAAGTCGATTCAGCGTCACCGAAGCCAGCGTGAGGATTCACTCTCGTTTAGGACTTCTCAAACAAACAAAAAATCAAACAAGTTATGTTTCTTGAGGGTTGATACTTAAAGTTCTTGGTAATTTGTTTCGCTCTGTCTGTTTTTATTGGACAAAACTACTATTATTATCAGATTCAAGCAGATTACTAGTTTCAGGATTTTTTTTTATGTCATCTAGGGGGCGAACGAACAGGTAGGTCACCTGATGTTAAGCGATCACTGCCGTCCATAGACACTAGCAACACCAGGTATGTCGCAAGTGCGTTACTAGCCTTTGTTTTGGGAGGATGGGGGAAATAGGCAACGGAAAGACGAGAGGGATGAGGGGGAAAAGATGGGAGAGGAGAGGATAGGAAGTGGGTTTCTGACGCTCTCACTGACCGAACGAAACGCAACGGTGCAAGCACTGTTACTTCACTGTCGAGCCGACCTATTCATGCTAAAACCAATTGTTGCTTCAGCGTGGCTCTACCACCTTCGAAAGGTACTGTACTGTCAGCGTTACAATTTTTAATAACATCAACAAATTATGACGTCTCAAGGATGACATTCTTCATGTCTGATCCTTGGGGAAGGAGCTCTTGAACCAGCTCTTAGCGAGGTACAGTAACAATATATCTAAGTAACAACACACACAATACTGCAAACCCGCGTTTAAGCCAACATAATTAGCTCGAAAGGAGAATGACGCCATTTTTATTATTAGTAAATTGGTTGCCCACGAGGAATATACGTAGAGATGTTATGCGTAATATATATACACCAACTATGTTAGGACTAGTGCAGAGCATGCATTACTCCTTTACTAATGACATACCTTTAGTGTTTACTTCGATCGACCATTTAGTGGTAGTTCAGTGAAGCTATTAAAACCTTGCTAGGTCAATAGCGTAATCAGTTCGAAAAAAGAGACCAGTCAGTCTAGGTCTCTGACACTTGAAGAGAGCGATTGTTTTATAATAATTAATTCTTAAATAAATAATTGCTTATTTTTGAAACTCTTGTTAATTTTATGTATGTAGAAAACTTGAAGATCTTGAAAAATAACATAAAATATTAGGAATGGCTAAACTTGGATTTAGTGGACTCATTTATTATTTTGCACAAAGTCCATTTAGGAGTTATAATAATATTAAATAGTGTTACGCATTCCCAGAGGAGACTAGGCGGCGGGCAGTCGCCGACAGGTCCGCGTACGGCGCGACGCTACGCAGCGGCCGAAACGACAGGCATTTCACGACCGGCTGCCCGCCTGACCTTTCTGGCTCGGGGGACCGACCGAAATGCCATCATGTTTTCATTTTTTTTCCGCGCACTCGACGACACTCGATTAATTTTTCATGGTACACTTGTCAAAATGTGATTTAATATAGGCCTTTGACGTGTGATGCGTGCAGTCCTGTGATCTAATCACTGCTGGATTCCATTAAGTCTTGTTTTGTGTAAAATATACGTTTAAAATGTCCACATAAGAGTAGTTTAAGGACGTTTAATGGTTTATATTAAATAATATAGAAAACCTAACCTTCTTGTCACCATACATGTCATCAGCGTGTAGATAATGTGTACAAAAAACGAGCATTTTTTAGAAAAGTAGCTACTCGCCCCGGCTTCGTACAGGTGTCCTGGACAAGATAAAGAGATATTTTTTTTCATTTAATGTACAGGCATAAAGTAAAATGTCAACTTAACAACTGTAAATCAATCTTACAAAAATATATAGTAAAACTACTGAACGGATTTCATTGATTAATAGATAGAGTGATGCACGACGAGGGTTTACTTGTATAATTTCAACATTTTGTGTAAATCGGTTGAAATATTACGATAATTTTTGGACGTGTCAAAAGAATTAAAGCCGCCTGGGAGCTGTCGTCGAAAATGCTTCCTAATCCCTTTTAGATATAACAAAGCAATTACAATAGTAAATAACGTAGACCAAGTTGCCGGTATCAGTATATATTACTTCATTGCAACAAAATATAAAAACATGATAAAATGTAAAAATAATGATCAGGATATAAGCAAATTTGTTGATAAATAATTTGCATTTCCTGCGGTGTTACAAGTGGCATTATCTATCAATAACCTCAAAAATGGAATCGCAATTTCCAATTTGCCGCGTCACTCCGGATTCCAATAGGAAGCGGGGATAAATGGAGTCACATTCCAATATGTCACCGAGCGGGCTCCGACCATTCGGCTTTTCGGCTTTCGGTATTCGGGATTCGAATTTTGGGATATTTGTGATGGCCGTGCGTTCGTCGAATACTGGTTCGACGCCTGTGTGCATTCCGACTAATTTCGCTAATGAGATTGTAAATGTGCGTTCGGTATTAAAGTTATTTATTCTAGTAATAATAATAAATATTTTCATATTAAGACAAAGCAAAGTAAAAGATAAATATAGGTACTTAATCGATGTCCTTAGAAGTAGTATGGCTTCTAACATATACACAGTAACAATAAATACAATAAATAAAAATAATTAACTAACCTCTGTATTAAGTGCCAATAGTAATAGTCGTTGACGGACTTTTTGGTGGGATTATGGTCTGTCGTGTAGTGGATTTTATATTTTATTCATAATCTTGTGTTATTTGACTATATATTTTGTATAATTAGTGATGTTTTACGTAATACAGTTCAGTTATTGTACATAAGTGAAGTAAATGGAAAATGATACCACGGACCACGAATTCTGAGATGCCATAAAAACTCCCTGGAAAGTTCTAATTTCACTAATTGTGTAAAATATTTTGGAATCTCCATTGAAACAAAACATTGGCACTGGCAAATGCTTCTGCAGAGCCAAAACAAGAAAAAGAAGAAGGGTTGTCATTGACTTCTGTACTAGTGTTCAACTGTATCACAGATGTCAAGGAGATTCTAGTGATCGAAATTTGAATAAAATCCATTACATTTTTTAAGTTTCGGTAATATATTTTTTTTTTTTGCCAAAGAGTGTATAAATGAGTCATTGCATTTCGAAATCTGCTAAATCTAATTTTAGCCGTTCCTACTATTTTACATTATTTTTCAAGATCTTCCAATTTTGGACATTTAAAATATGAAAATCATAAAATATAACTAAAAATCTTATGGAGAGCAAAATTTAATCTCCACTTTCGAAGGTCTAGCCTCTTATAAATAAATTTAATAGCTTCACTCCAAATAATGAGATGTGTTTCTGGTCTGTACCTCATTGATCGAGTACCAAGCGTGCAGACGCTATAAGGGACTTTCCTGGCTGTTAACATTATCGAACAAGAAGAAAAATTTGAATTGAAGAAAAATGGAACGATTTTAAAATTTGACGCACCGCACCGATTTATTTTTTCATAGACAGTTCGCTCGATATCGCCGTCGACGAAAGCATTGTGCTTGAACGTTTTAAGTTTTTTTTTTTTTTGTGATTCTTCAAAGTTATAAAACATGCAGACATCGCTCATCTCGCCTGAGACCCCGCTGCTCCGTATGAGGTGCTGAGTTGCAGGTCAGTCTACACTGTTATTTGGGGTTCTTGTTGTTTTTATTTATTTATAAGCAAGGCCACCAACTGCTTTTACGTTTTCAATTTATTTTTACCGCATATCCTGGTGGAGGCTATTTACACGGTCCCCCAACAGCCCCGTCACTCGGTGTATCAAAACTGGTAATCTTAAAAAAATTAAACTTAGTCCGGTGAAGCTGTGCAGGCCTAGTAAGGTCAGTAGCGTAGTCAGTTCGAGAAAAAAAAAAAACAAATTAAACATGTTATATAAACGAATAAAATTGGATTTAGCACATTGATATGTGACTACACAAATATTGTAGATTTATAATTTAAGGCTTCAACTTGTCGATTGTATAGAAAATGACTGTTTCCAATTACTATTTATTTAAAAGACTTAGTTGTCAAAAATTAGCAATCGATCCAACCGTCACTAAAAGTGCAATTCAGCACTTGTCTGAGAAGCCAGACGCCATGTTAGTTAAGATAAGCGCATTCTCCTGCGCTGTGTTTTGTTAGTTCCATTATATAAATAAGTTAGTCTTAATTAAATTATATAAGTGAAAGAAACTCTCTTCAAAAGTTTTATTTGACGTGATACTGTAAAATCGGCTGAGTGCCTTAAATACTCGTCTTAGTAGTCCGGTGAAGCTTTTATGGCCTTCCTAGGCCAAAAGCGTAGTAAAAAAAATGACCTGCTACTTAACGAATAAAAAAAGGGTGTGTCGTAAAGACACACGATAGAAGTTAAACTTTAAGTAAAGACATAAAAATCTGTCCCAGACCAGTAATGTTACAAAATATAAAAGTGATTTAAAAAATGCAACAAAAAGCTAGAACGTTACGTGGTCACCCATCCAAGTACTGACTGCGCTAGACGTCACTTAACTTCGGTGATTGGACAATAGCCGGTGTTTTCAACATTCTACCCGACACAGTCTTAACCCCAACTACTCTCGGTCACACAAAAAGTTGCGTGTCAGAATTTCAAACCCTTTCTATAAGAAAGTTTAACCTCAAAAAAGCAAATAAAATCGGTTGATCAACAGAAGGAAACAAGGTGCTTAACCTTTTTTAACTTCACATATTTATCAAGGGAATAGTAGTCAGTGATTTCTCACTATGAAGCAATTAAATTGAAACATTAAAAAAAAAACTAGTGGTCGAAATTCGATCATAATAAGGAGTAAAAACTTTTTCTTTACGTGTTAATAAAAGTATTGTTATCTATATTGTAGATCGTAGAGATAAGGACCATTGTAGTCCGGTGAAGCTGTTAAGACTTTGCTGGGTCAATAGCGTAGACATTTCGAAAAAAAGATAAGGACCGTGAATGACAATTAGAGGTAGTAATTCGCTAGTTTGCAGTAATACTATCCAGGAAAAGATCTTTCAAATGCCCTTTCGCGAGAGGAAATTGTAATGATTGCATATTCGACGTTTTCTTATTTCTATAGAAATCTATGTTTCTCTATTTTCCCATTTTATAGTGGTAGTACGAGTTTTCAATTATCAAATTGGTCACCATAATTTCCTTCACTGAAGACCCTAGTGCTAAAATTAACAAATAAACCTTACATACAATCTAACAATTTATTTCAACATGCTGAGACATAATTCATTTACGAACATCGGTCACACATTCTTTTGGTTTGGCATGGCTAATTCTATATACAAGATCAATAAAATCCAATTCGGTAAATACTAGAACATTATGTATTCCTATCGAAGCTTGTCTTTTTCAAAACATAGACTTAATAAATAGGGCGAAAGACCCAATGTGTGGCTCTTTCAACGACGCATTAGGCAGTCGACACACGGCCGGCATGCGTGTCACGTCACTCGTTATTGCCTATACGGCGGCGCCATTGCACGGTCTGATTTGAAATATTTCCACGGAACCACTTATTCGCACCTCACGAACATCAGGTCGCGGATATTGCGCGGAAGGTTTTGATCGTTTGCATAATTAAATTGATTTATATTTGGTGACAAAAACCGAACATATATTCTGTGAATTCGGTGGTCCACCTACGTTTTCTCATATAGCCATGTATCCTCACCAGCATTCTCCAATTTCTGTGTCTCGGTTCAATGATTTTAATTTCTAAAACGACGGTGACATAGACAAAAGTACATAAGGAATAGAATAAATGCAGGGCTGACGAAATGAGGAAAGGTGTCTGGCATAGCTTGTGGACCACGAACACTTGAAATTAAAGGGGAAATTGTATGAAACAATTATACGATCTAGCGTGCTGTATGGATCTTATTGGGTCACGTAATTGAAGCATGAAGATGATGATGATGATAATTTTTATTTGAAACATTAAAATTAAACGTAACTTCCTAATACCATAAACAAACAGTATATAAATTTTGACGACGTTTTTTTAAATGTAATATCCAGTTTCGTTACTTTATAAATTTCAAATGTATACTGTATTTTCCTTTTAACTTTTCCAGAAGTAACTCAACTGAAACAAGAGACAACAATTTTTTTTAAATGTTTTGTTAATGGCAATATTGTACTAAACTTCAAAACGACAAAAAATATTTTAGATATACTCAAGTATCAAGCGGATTAGTCGTGCATTAACCATAACTCTTCGTATGCTATATGAGCTTCTCATAGGGCGAGAGGGTAATCGTTTTGTAGTGCCGGTTTTGTACCTCATTGTGAGCGCCGACATGAGGCGAGACGCGAGACGCGAGACGCGAGGCAATCGCGGCTCGCGTATTCCTACGCCTATTCTAATGGAGTACACGACTGACACGTCTACCCTATAGCGGCACTCATATGTGAACCAATCAGAATGTTTTTCAGAAGATTTTATAAGTGCCACTAAAGGCACTCGTGTCGTGATTTGAATAAGTTTATACGCGTTAAAATATTATATTTTTCGATTGAATTTTAACCTCATGATATGTTTTCAAGGGGTTTTCTATATAAAAAGGAAGAATATTTCTTAAGCCAAATTTTGTGTCCTACACAATTCTCGTGACACAATACTAGTAAGCCTTATTCATTTTATATGCGCCGAGTCGGGTGTAGGATGATTTTGTGTGGAAGATTATTGTCATTTGTAGATCTGGGCAAGGAATTTAGAGTTAAATGCCTACGTTTCATGCTGTATCTATAAAGTACACAAATAAAGATATAATAGTTCTTCTTCTTCCTAGCGTTTTTTCGTCCTGGTACCACGTTCCGCTTTCCTACCTAGCTTTCTCCACTCTGCCCGGTCTTCGGCATCCTTTTGTGCAAGGTTATTTTCCTTTATGCCCTTGCCTTCACGACGTTCAGCCACCGTTTTTTCGGTCTGCCGTGAGACGTTGGGCCTTGTACAGTGATCTTGACACATTTATTTCTGACATAGTCTGGAGGTCTGCGACTTATATGGCCATGCTAGCGGAGAAGACTCTCCTGCAGCTTGTCTGCGATGTCACGGAGTCCAAGACTATCACGAATGATTTACTAGTTATTATATATAATCATCAGCAATTTCTGTGAAAGCAACTCATAAAAACAATTACCTATTTATTTACTTCAATTATTATATCGTATAAATTATTGCCATGGATATAGATTAATCTTATAAAGTCAATTATTCATTATAGTTCAAGTCACCATTACTGTACACATAAATTAGTTCTGCTAAAAATTTGAAATTTAAATCAAGTTGGCTTTTTTGACTCGGGTGTCGTTAAAATTGTTTTTAGATGCAATGCATATTTTTTGGATTTGGAACTTTATCCTCTTTCTAAAGTTGTCCGGTGAAGCTGTTAAGACCTTGCTAGGTCAATTGCGTAGTCAGTTCAAGAAAAAAAAAACATTTTTCTAAATTAAAACTATTATCAATTAAAACTTTATTTAAAGCAGGGTAAAGCGGACGGGTATCAACTAGTTATTTAGCACACACACACACACACACACACGCACGCGCACACACACACACAGGCACACACCGTCCATGTGCATGCGCAAAATTAATTATTATACAATATTGTAAATAAACTTGTACACGTAATGTCTCATTATACGAAATGTAAACCGCATTACTTCATAATTGGCACTACCTAATAGTATTCATATATTTTTAATATACCATGATTGTGCTGTGAAGTTCTTATAAAAATAAATAAATAAATACGATATTATGGATAAAATGGTAATTGGTATATCTCAAGTCGATATACTTCTTCACATTACTTGACCTATCATGAAAGTTGCGACACCTAAGTTTTTGTTATGGATAACAGTTTTATTTTATAGCCTATACTTTTTACATAGATACTATAACTCAAACGAATGCACATTGACAGCTTTACATATTTTGAAAAACAATGATTAAATTAACGTAACAAAATAAAAAGTTACTTTGAAAATTGTTTAACGGAAAAAACACGTCGCAGCTGTCCAACCCTTAGGAGAGCGAGGTATATGCGAATAATTTCTTAAATTGTCATTGATGGGGAAAAAAACTATTAATATCTTACGCAAGCCGATGTGCAGACAGCAGATGTGCGCGTGCTCCCATCACCTGTCTCACGTGGCCAAAGATAATAGACACAACAAAGCCGTCCGAGAATCTTATTGTTGAAATCCTACCAAGCATTGATTCAAGAAACGTAGCTATTGTTAGGTTTAAGATGCCGCTGTAACATAGTTTTGGACGATACCTTGTTCAACTGTTCATGAATTACATTATTTTTGTCGCTCTTAACTTAACCTTTTTTCGAAACTCTGCACTTATTCTGTATTCAAACACAAGAACAATCTTATGTACTTGACTGTATGTTAGTTATGATCAATGGCGGATTTGCAGTCTTGGCCGCCCCCTAGGGCTGGGGCCTACCCAGGTCATGTAGTAAGTACTAGCCACCCCCTTTCTTAGCCCCCATCATTTTGAGTACATGATGAATTGACTTTTTTGCCATCCTCTTTTAAGGATTTTTGTTATACGATGTGGTGCAGTGTGGTCCACCATAATGTGCGCAAGCCTTTAGAATACTTACATACTTTAAGTTATTTCTTGTTATCATCAGTGAATTTGTTGTCACGATTGGCCGCCCCTAATAGATATTAGGCCTTCTGGGCCTTAGGGCAAATCCGCCACTGCTTATGATTGAGTCCGAAGAGTTCATCAATAAAGAAGAATCTATTGAATTGTTTTAGTAATACCATTGCATTTTTATCTAAGGTAAAAAACAAAGGAAAAACAAATAGATGAACGAATATTACTGTGATATAGCATAAATGCGAATGTTAAGATTAATATACGATTTAACTAGGTATATCTAATGGATTATTATATTGGGAATGAATATTTGAAATTAAGTAGGAAAACTGCAGTAGCGACGTAGAATTTGAAGAGTAATAAATTTGAAGAGTAATTATATGGGCAAGTCATGAGGAGAGATGAACAAGCTAAAGAATCAGAATATTAGCAGTAGCAAAAATGGGCAGATATAAGAGAGGAGAGAATGACCAAGAAAAGTACTGATGGATTATGTAAATAATGGATATGTGTATTGAAATTGTGAATACTGAAACGACAACTCATAAGAGAGAGAGTAGAAGAGGAGAAACACTTTATGATCATGGTAGTCCGATGAAGTTGTTAAAACCTTGCTGAGTCAATATCGTGGTCAGATCGAAAAAAAAATCCTATTAAAGCGGTGTAGGGATAAGAAGATACAGTTTATACAAGAGATATACTGAGAGATTTTGATTTGCGAATGTTAGCTCCTTATGTTAGCTTAAAATTCTGTGGTTAAAATCATTCGATAAACAGGAATGTATTGCCCGATTCCTGAATGCGAACTACAGCGTTTTAATCTTTATCATGTTACACATATCAGTAGTGACTGTAATTCTGAAAAGTATAATGAAATATATTAGATATTAAAGAGAACTGACCAGCTTTAAACTACAGTTTGCCAATACATTGATAGATGCTTGGTTTTCTATGTTACAGTTCAGACCGAATTTAGGACTTAGATCTAGGTGTATCTTTTTATCACAAATAATAATTACATCAGATAATATAGTAAATTTGTATTTTGTAAAGGCAGTCATTGATTCGAACTTGTCAATAGGAATTTTGCCAGTAAATTTCTTGCTTAAAAGACTATTAAAATGTGTTTTTGAATAATGAAACCAAACAGTATTGTTGCATGGTATTTCCAAAAAGTCATTCATACATCACGCGCAATCACTAAGGTAAGAGTCGCTGTCCTTTACTTACCTGTTTATGTAAAGACGAAAAACCCTAATTTTAAAAAGGTTTATTATTCTGTGGATAAGTTTCTTATACATAAAGCGATAGAGTTTAATTTCGTGACGATAAAATGCATGTAAATGTCCTGTAATGTCCTGCCGTGATGAAGTGCCATCCATACCTTCAATAGTCAACGTTCTGATGTACGTCGTATTTTAAACTATATTACGACAAGTCGTAATTCATTTGTTTTGTGTCCAAGATGACGTCCGTTCACTTTTAATTTCAAACGAGAGATTGAATTTACTTGTGATGATCGCCATGGTCAATGGTCGTACATATAAATATGTAGTGGGGAAATGATTAAGAATATCTTTCTCCTCTGTTTCTCAGCCTACTTCTTTTTAATTTTTTTTTGTTTTGTAGCTATTGACTAGCTTTAATTGTAGCGATAAAAAAATTAGAATACTGGACGACTATTCATATATATTTATTATCTAGTGTTAGCCTGTAGTTTGTATGTACAAAATTCTTATTATATAATGGAAGGAAACGAGGGTAAAATTTCTTTGCGTAGATGTATAGTATTTTTTTAAAGTTGATATAAAATATTGATATTAAATTTTGATGTACATATTCTACACGAGATCTTCGTTGTAAATAAAAGGAATCATATTTAACTAAGGTCATAAATTCTTGAGAGAGCGCTGCGCTGCAAACTACCTGGCCGTTGAAACAGTTCGCAGAGGCCGCTCGCTATCCGACTACGTAGAATCGAATACAATGCATGTCATTTTTTTTACTTAAATCGCAGTTTTTCGGTGCAAATTTCAAAAGGCCACCTGGTCGGAAACGGACCCCGGGGTTCCATACGATTGATCGAGGTCCCGTCACGGGTTTTCTACTCACAATGGGGAATTTCGAAACGGCGACGGCGACGGCCAGTCTGTTTAAAACAATCAATGATCCAGATTTATGAATGAGACGTGAGACAAAGAGTTTTTGAAAGTTTCCATTCGGCGGAGCCTCAGGTGGGTCTATCGTATGCGATCCTTGTTACATTTGCATGTTGAATGGTTGTCGTAAAGCTATTTCCAATTGTGTCTTCAATTCATTTGTATGACGTATGTAAATTTTTTTAGCGAATAAAACTGACGTGAAATAACAGTGCTTGCATTGTTGCGTTTCGTTCGGTCATTGAGAGTGCCGGAGGCCCACCTCACCGCATCTTAACCTTCTCCTATTCCCTCCCGTTCGCCCCTCCTCCAACACAGGATGGCAATGGACTTGCGACTGCCTTGGTGTCGCAAGTGTCTATGGACGGTGGTGATCACTTAACATCACGTGACCCACCTGTTCGTTCCATTCCTATAATATAAAAAAAAAATGTTAAATGGTCATGAAACCAAAAATGTGTTATGCTAAACCTAAACGCAGAACTGACTCTCAAGTCAAATTGTCGGGACATATCTATATATTTTTATCGTCTGATTATCAATGGTGGTAGTTAGTTGGGTAATCCCAAGAGAAAAGAACGAAATGTTTTCTTATTTTTTATTTAGTATTTATATAATACATAATTCACTATATTGTGTCAATGTTTTAATAAATCAATATCTACATATATAATAAGAATGTAAATCCAACGTGTCTCTATTTTCTAGATTTTTGTGGGAAAAAAATGTTAAAGGTGTGTTGGAATACGTAAAAAAATACATTTCAATCAATTTTAGAAATGTCTGTCTGTCTGTCTATCTGTGTATCTGTCTGTCGATAAAACCTCATCAAGAAAATACCATAAAGTATATCTTCGAGTAACATTTGGTCTAAGTTTCATTAAAATCGCTTCAGTCTATCAAAAGTTATTGCAATTTTAATGACGACACGACTTAAGTACGAGAGAAAAGTAAATAATTAAATGGAGTAACTGTTTTTTCACAGCTAGCTCTACTTGAAACATAAAATGAAACTCTTTGAATCGATTCCTTACTATATATCAAGAACATTGTTGCACCGTTTTTTCTTAATTTTACATATTCTATAGGTGAGCATTCCGTGTCGAAATGGAAGCATGGTAGGTGACAAAACAGCGCCATTCCCCTACGCGCATCCCGAAGACAATAATTTGATTGATCTCATAATGAATATGCAGATATGTTAAGCATTGATAAGCTCCCACAAATAAAGGCCGCCTCCCCGAGGAGTGATTGCCGTCGCCAGCCAGCACTGACTCGCGCCAACCAGATTTTAATCCCAGATAAGTCGAACAGAGTACAGTTTGCATAAATTCACGATTTAGCACCTTGTTTACAAAATGCTGGTTTGATTATTAGATTGTTTGATAACTTGGCTGTTTTTCCTTGGTATCTATGCTTCTTCTAATTATTTTAAAACAGTATTTTTATTAGTTGAGTTATATTATAATGGATATTGCATATCTCCGATATAGGTAGGATAGCATGATAGGATAATAATCTATGTGCAATATTTAAATATACCAATCTTCATGACGATTTGTTGAATAAGCCGTAAAAGTGATTTCACTTCGATTTTGTTTTTTGAAGTGAAAACTTCTTTAGGTGCGTCGTGCGGTATTTTTGGCAGGTGATAAATTTGTAATTTTGCGTCATGACATGCTACTTAAGTATGACCGGTATTGCGTTTGCTCGGCCTGTGTTAGACTAGCGACGTGTGGTATAGGGGCCTGTGTTCGTCCAATATTAATTATTTGGCTTGAATCATACGTATGATTGGTTCATAACCTTTATAAAAATATATGTTAATTTTGCTCAGAGAGCCAGTAGATATGAAAACTACACTATTATTAATAATTTTAATAAACAAATTTTGAAATTTAAATACTGTCATTAACACTATAATTAATATATTATGAAAATTCAAAAGAGAACACATTAATTTCATTGTTTTGAGGTTTCGGCAGTTCTAATGACTGCTTTGACTTTTTTATCGTATACTCTTCATCGTCAGATGATTCTATTACTGACTAAATTCAGAACAGTCAATGCACGCGAAATGTAAAAATATTACAAGCCTCGTCTCGAAGCTACGCTGATTAGATTGATAGTTTGTTAATATTTAATCAATTAATCTCCTACACGAATTTAAATTAAGAAGTTCACCAAAATTTATGCAGAGTAAGGGAAAGTCGTAGTGGCCTAGTGGTTTGATCGGTAGAACGTAATTTCGATGTCGCAGGTTCGCAAAGTTAATAACATCTCAATGACTTCTTCGGCATTTGCATACATTTACTAACTTAATATAGTAATGCACTATCGGCTGACGGTGAAAGAAAATATCGAGATTGAATATCCTGACCTGAACCTTCGAATAGAGTCCTGTGGGCTTGCAGCGGGTCTCTGACAAGGTGATGATCATGAAGACATGGTACGAGTATTAACGAAGAGGATATTCAATGTGTTCATCCTCACATGAACAAATGTACCCTTCATAGTACGATCATTCAATAAAATAAAAATAGCAACTTAAAAACTGACCGCCTGTATTCTATCAATATTTTTGAAGATTTCGCTGTACTGTCTTTTGTCTGACTCCCTTTTTATATGGAGAATATTTAACCCAAAACTGTCACTTTTTCGTAAAATTTCAAACATTTTCTATCATAAAAACTTTGTTCAGACATTTACAAAGTAAATTAGTTAAACAGGCCCTAACTGAAATGATGCGCTTACGTACATTCGACAACCGTTTTGTATTTATATAAACGGCAGCGGCTCAAGCCTAGGTTCGATCCCTCGGTAGGGAGCCCTTGAGTGCGTTGCTTGCGCGATACGGTGACACACAAATATACATCACCGCTACAACATTACACGATCACCCCCACACACGTGCAAGCTGCACGCTTACACATGAAAGTGGAAGGGTTTACTTTTTTCCCTTATCGAACTGAAAAACTCTCAATCTTCCGATAATAAATATATGCAGGAGTTGTTGAGGCGTGTATGCTTGGTACACATATACGTTTCAACAACTCATACACATATGAATAGTTAGCTAGGTTAGCTAAGATAGGTCGCGATTTTGCAGGCAACAGCCAAGCCGAGTTGTGCCGTGCAACCTTGAGCTGGTTGCCAAAAGAAAATCGGCTGAGTGCCTTAAGCGCTCGCCTTAGTAGTCCGGTGAAGCTGTTAAGACCTTGATGGGTCAATAGCGTAGACATTTGGAAAAAAAAGTATTTATATAGATTGAATTTTATTAATGTTAAACTACAGGTTTTTAGATAAAAATGATTAAATTTGTCGAGTGCACTGAAAGTGGGTAACATTATCCTAGTTCTTTTGTGTATTCGTTTATATATTCGTCAGAAAAGAATTAATGTGTTAACCATATATAACGGAGAATAATTTATTTCGAATAAAACTCTCGTCGTCGCTCAAACGGGGAGAAAAAAGCGGACGGAAAAGAAATAATGAAATGTCTTCATTCAACCCTTCTAATTAATAGCCATCAGTGTCTGCAGCACTCGCGAGGGCTGACAACTCTTTCAAGTTTTTTAATACGCATCCTCACCTCGGTATAACGATCAAGTTAATTGCGTTTTAGCGGAAAGTTTCAAGTCGATCGTACTTTGTTTGGAATTAAAGACGTAAATTAATATTTTACAGTTTTTTACCTTAACCTTAACTTTTTTTTTTAACCTTTAGAGTTTATCATATAATATGTTTAGTGTAAAAATTGAGAAAATAAAAATATAATAATGGTATGTCACGCTATTAAAAATTGTGATATTATGATTATTAGAAAAAAAATGATTTTCTGTAAAGTAGGTTTACGGATGATAATTTTCGGTTACAAGCTGAATGCTTAGGCCAATCGTGCCTCTCTATTGCTTGTTCCACGTTCTCGCTTGCACGCTCGGCTCAGGCGGAACGTGACAATGACTCATGCTTTTTCGTGAGTGGAGCTGTCGTTATCGTTATAAGACGTTATCACGTCAAAATATCATTTGGAATTATAAAGTCTTTTAATTTTTTTTTCTTTAATGTAACTGTAAATGACTGTTTCGTAACAATATTTTTTTTCATAGTAAATTGTATGAGTTTTTTTTGTTAACACTAGGAATATAGAAAATAATATAGCAAATAAGAAATAAGATCTACTATATTTTTTCAAATAAATCCACTAATTCAAAAATAAAAGTTGAACTGACGGATAATTACAGGGTTTCCTTACTTGACTAAAAAAATGTATCCAAGAGGGATGACAGAGTATCTGGACCAGATTGGAATACTACAACCATACATATGGTGTTGAATCGTCACAGTGACTCACTTTGTCTCATGTTTTCTTAGTGACAGTATAATTCTCGGATTATAATGTGTTTAGAACTTAAGCTACAATGTAGTCATCGTTCCATGAGAAAAAATATGCAGTAGAAGAAAAAGCAACCTTTTAGTAATGGGATAGGTTATATACAGATTATAAAAACATGGTTATTCCTGGTTATACATGGTTATATATTATTAATGACATAGAAAAAGTCGATGACAGAAGCTAGTTATAAACATGTTCACATTTTTAATACATTATTGTGTAGTGTTTTGTTTCTATTTTATCGAAGCACTACATAGTGACTGCACTATGCCTGATGTTAAGCATAGTACAATCCAAAAACATCGGCAACCACCGAGAGACAGATGATCCATCGCCGGTCGCCGCTGTCATGCCGGCCATAATGACGAAAGTCACCCGGTACTGGATATGCACAGGCTGATCCCGAAACGCGACGTGCAGAAGCGAGTCACTATGACGGGCTTTTTCGCCATATGCATGGTGGTTGCGACCCAGTCGGACTGTAAACCCTACCACCCCGCTTTCGCCATTGCTTCGTTCGTTATTTAGCAGGGTGCACCACGTGCAGGTGAGGTTGGCTTGGGGGTCTCAAGTCTTAAGATGTTATCGGACACCCCTTACACCCCATTTACACTATGTACTTCAACAGTTAAATATGTAACGTACATGCGTCATTACGTAATTTAGTTACCGGAGTATAAGTCACTGGACTACTGATAAAATGGGATAGGGTATCAATATAATATTTCCCGCAATAACCGCTTGTACAGGATATACTGGGATGTATAAAAAACTAAGACAGGGACAATCCTTTTTGCTGAAAATTGAATAGTTGGATTACGCGTCTCACGGGGGTCCTTCTAGGGTTGTCGTTATTAAAGTGTGATATATAAATTGTTTCACCTTGTCTGTTTTAGTTGTGTAAACAAAAACCACATGTGTATAGAAATGCCAAGATTGCAATTAATATTAAAGTATGCATTTAAATCTGTGTAAATTATAGGCAATAGAATATAACAGGCAATATAATATAAAAAGCAAACATAAATAAAAACATGCACATTGAAGTAATAGATTTGTTTATGGGGAAATACATAATAGTAATATTTAAATACACACAATATATACACTTGAAATACACTACACTGATTATATAAAAATATACATACATAATTTATTTTTATAATAAATTATTTATATCTTTGTCACATAATACGTGGATGATGACGACTGGAGCCCAGTAAATACGAGTCAGTACGTTGCAGACCCGAGCGGGCTTGATGATTGGAGCAGAGTAAACCCGATTCAACGTCACTGATCCGAGCGTGACGTTCACGTCTTTTAGGCACATTGAACATAGAACAAAATATTATATTGGACATTTACAACTGCGAACTACAAAAATATTCTGGCAGATACTTCGAAAGGCAGTTTTATTTCTAAATGTAAAGAGATAACTACTTCATATCAAGATTGATTGTAGTTTGATGTTTGTATTAGAACAGAAATGAACATATCGTTGGGATAGAAAATAAATTAAGTATATTTATTTGAACACGTGACATCCCTGAGGGATGGACAATGTTAGCGGCCCACTGATTACGGCAACCATTGTGCTGTGGATATAGGAGGCAATTAAGTATTAGACGGAGTTTATGGCTAGTCGCAATGTCGCCGTATCTCTGGATTTGCTATTTCTTTGATGAGAACTACATAATAACTTAAATGAAAATGTTATGTTTGATATATACTAATGATTTATTCTCTCGCATAATTATGACTATTTTAGGATTCGGGAATTTTGTCCTTCTCCGTATACCGAAATGAATTGTTTTAGAATAATGTTATTACCATATGTTGGATGTCTATTTAAAATAATAATAAAAGTGTACGACACCTTTTTATTATTTGCTAGCAACTAACCGCGACATCATCTGCGTTATATTAATGTAAATTACTGATATCTTTGGATGATGGAACTAAAGTAGATATATTTATACCATACAACTTATACCTATTATTGGAATATAGATACAGGTATGTTTTTCTAAGAGCCTTCTAAATCTTTTTAAATTGTTCAATTATATCTTTGTTTTAAGAAATTGAACCAACAAGTATGTCAATTATAATAAGATATAAACGTGTGATACAGTCACATTTTTGTTTATATTTTTTACATAACTAATTTTGTTTCAGTGTTTAATGAAATGATTATGTATTTAGGCATTATCAGTTCTCAGTATCAATATCACACACTGTTTTGTAGTTGAGGGTGAGTACGACAGGCATAGAATCTTGTTTTAACTTAGTTTTCAGATTTCTAAGTACGCCCTTATGTGTAGTGATGACATGTGTATGGTACACACAATCGATTTGAGCATAATTGTCGTTTTATAGTTACCACTTGATACTATATTAAGGTTTAGCATAATTTTTTGTTCATTTTAATTGGTCTTTATGTAGTGTTATTTTTATTCTTAAACCACACTTACCTACACCAGTTTTTAAAGTTTTCAAATATGGTAATAAACTAAACCAAGAAAGAAGTTTTGATACTCATTATAAATTCATCTAAGTTCCTTGAGGTTCCTCATACAACAATAAGTATTTAATTCCCGGTGACTGTCATCTGAACATAGTCTGCGGTCGTCGAGTGCCTGCTAACGAACTAGCGCGCCAAAGCGAAACACTTCATTAGGTGAGCGACGCTCTTCGACGCGTCTCGACGCTCCTTGCGGCGAGTCCTCACGCTCGCGTAGCCTGTTTCCAACCCCTGCACGCCTAGTCACGCTCCTTGCTGACTTAGGGTCACCAATTTATCATGGCATACGAAGTTCTTTGTGAATTATTGATACAATAATTCTAATGTTTCAATCAAGGCAGACATGCGTTTCCTATGGGACGACAACTGTCAAATCGCCATCTTGTTTAGCTTCTTACATACAACTTTAGTAAAAAATGTACGATCGGATAAATGAATCAATCTGTATATCGTCTCAAAGGGTGACCAGTTCATCATGGCATAGGAAGTTGTTTCTTAATTATTAAGAAAATAAGACTATTTGAATCATCGCAAGCCTGCGTTTCCTATTTGAAGACAAATGTCAAATCGCCATCTTCTTTAGCTTCTTACAGTTTACATGAAACTTTAGTTTGAGTTTTTGGCGGGATTTTAATGTCATGTAGTGGATTTTATATTTTATTCATAATCTTGTGTTCTCTGACTCTATATTTTGTAAATTTGGTGGTGTTTTACATAATATAGTTAGTTTATCGTGCATAAGTGAAGTGAATGGAAAATAATACCACGGAGCATGTAATTCTGTGATGCTACAAAAACTCCCTGGAAGGTTCTGACAAGGGATCCTCCATCTTGTAAGAATATTAATTCACACGACGCTTACTGAAATGATCGTAAGACGCTTATAATATTATTGACTATGTGGCAATGGCAGTGATAATCTGAAAGATTGATTGCCAAAAATAAAGTTAAAAAAAAACTTTAGTAAAAGTGTACGCTCGGAAAAACAATTGTATATGAAACATGCTATAGGTATATCATTTCAATTTAAAATCAAGTAATCAATTATACATTATATTAATTTAAATAAAGAATTAGCATAAATATTTTACGTATTTCTCACTAACAGTAAAATTTGTCATTTAGTGAGTAAAATTGGCGTTTTTTTTTTTCGAAATGTCTACGCTATTGCTAACACCGGACTACGAAAGTAAAATTGGTGCAGACGTGATTATTCTTTGATTTGATTCACAGTATTATTAGAAGATTATTTTATTTTAGATTATTTTGAAATATTGCTAATATATAAAGCTTCAGTAAAAATATTATGCGTGTGATAGCTTTTTCTTGTACTCTCCTCCAGAAAAAGATTACAGTCATCCGAAGTTAACGAGGTGATATTATGTTTATACATATTTCTTATAAGTTAAAACACAGGTAATTTTCAAAATCTATTTCACGACCTCTAAAAAAACTGAAGTTGTGTAGGAATTCTTTAATATAAATCGAGATGTTTAATAAATAGTCGTCATGTGGTGTTCCTAGTCCAGCTTGTATTTAGCGTCTTACCGAGCCACGGCGCACTAATTAGACGAACACCGACGCTTCTCATTAGGGGTGGAATTATGCAGTTTGCTGGAATTCGGGTTAAATACGCGGTCGAGATGTCGAGTGAGAGCGCATAAAATGTCAACATAGCTCGATCTGAATATACTCTTTTTTTTTAATCCGGGTGACTAAATTGACTATCAAGGAAGAGACATTTTAAAGTAATTTTGCTATATTATTTTTTTGTACTAGTCTTATTGTTTACTTCGTGTGCGTGGAATAATTGGACTAAGTAACACGCGGCGAAAGCTCTCAAAAGGAAAAAAACGAAATGATTTTGAAACATTCTTCATTGGTGCTCCGTTCCAATTCGTCTTAGCGTGATGATATTATAACCTTTCTCAATAAATGAGCTATTTAATATTGAAAGAGTTTTCAAATCAAAGCGGAACCTTACATATTTCCATACATAATTTTATCCCCTATTTCCTATTGTTCTTTTACACCCTTGAGGGTAAAACTTTTACAAACTTTGAATGTCATATAAATGTTTATCGAATCAATAGTCTAAAGAATAAGTTTCAAGCGTTTAGCTCTAAAAATGACCATACTTTATGTTGTCCATTTTGTATGGACAACATTTCAACCCTCCTTTCAACCCCTTACAACCCTTTTTTTGCAATAAAAGACTCTAGACTGTTTGTGTACGAAATTTTATTTAAATAGGATCAGTAGTTTTGGCGTGAAAGCGTGACAGACAGATAGAGTTAATTTCGCATTATTATATAACTGTGGACTAGCTGACATGTGCAACTTCGTCTGCACCAAAGTGGTTATCACTGTATCTTCACTTGGTTATCAATTGTATTTTTAAACGCGAAAATTTAATAAAACGGATACCCAATTGCAGCCACAACTACCGTTTCCAATTATGAATTTAAACAATCCACGGACTCACTCAAACATATACCCAGATTACATCTGATTTTTTTTTAATGTAAGCCTAGAACCCGTTCGTAGCATCATCTACCAGGTTCAATTAAGATAAAAACTAACCTAGATAAAACTAAATAAATATCTCTACCATTTTACCATAACTATCTTCAATTTGTATTAAAACCTTTTTATACTCCATTCTATTGAAGAAAAATATATGAACACCGTGTTGAAGCATCAAACATCGCGTCGAAGCGTCAACTGTCACTTGCTTGTAACTATTGTCTAAGAGTTAGAAACTATTGCAAAAACAAATTTTAAATATATTTCCAATATATTCTTATAAATAATCTCTATACCACTCACAACATATTGTTATCACCTTTTGGTAATTTATGTATGTTGATATGTTTCTATTGTAGATTATTCTACGTTGTAACACTGCATATATGGCATTAAATTTATAACGTATATTTGTCACACTTGATATTGGCGATATTGCCTATATAGGTAGAGGTCATACCGGAAAGAATACATCAAGCCAGCTTTATATATTATATTCATCCGAACTACATCCCAGCTACCTGGCTGCCGGTAAGCGTTGCGTTTATTTGTGCATATCGTACCTTTACAGACGATTATTGATTTTTAAATAATTTTAGAATTTTTTTTAACTAATTTTGAAACTTTATTAAAATGGAATTATTATTAAAAGACATTATTGACAATAATGTGCTTGACGCTATTTTTTGGAAGTAAAAATAAAAGTAATTTTAAACAATGTTGAAATAGCAGTAATTTTATCATAACTATATTTAGATAAAAATAAGTACAAATTTCATCTTTCAGACTAATTCGGTTATTTACTCAATATTTGGACCGATTTATTGCTATAAAAAAAATAACTTAGCTATAGCTATAGTTTTTAAGATGGTATCAGTCCCAAGTCATACGTTTACGTTTATCGTTGTTGCATTGTATATGGTGAAATCTTAATATCAATAATGTTTAATAAAATGAAATTTGTTCTTTGCTATGGAAAAAATAATTGGTTTGAAATTAATTATTTTTATTTATAAAATATTTTAGCGGGCATATGATTGTTTATAAAAAAATATATCTGACTATGATAAATTCATTTTTAAATGCGTTTAAAAGTTACTGAAAGAAAAAACCTAAACTTACTCATAAATCAAAATTAATTAAATCAAAATGCACATTAAAAATCCAACGTTAACCGGCTACCAGGTGTTCTAAATTTTGTCTATTGATATATTGGTAATTTATGTAGGTGGTAGAGCCACGCTGAAGCTATTACTAGTTTCAGCATGAATGGGTCAGCTTATTCGGGCTAATACCATCCTCTCACAGAAAAATAACATTGCTTGCATTGTAGTGTTTCGTTCGGTCAGTGAGAGTGCCGGAGGCCTACCTCTCTTCCCCTTTCCTCCTCTCCCTTGCCCTACCCTCCGCCTTCCCCATATACAGGTTGGCAACGCACTTGCGACACCCCTGGAGTTGCTAGTATCTATAGACGGTGGTGGTCACTTAACATCACGTGACCCACCTGTTTGTTTGCTTCCTATGATACAATATATGTATATATATATTGATGTATTAAAGAACCAGCTATTCTAAAATTCTTGTTCTTCCAACGTTGCGGGCTCTTGTACTAAGGTGTCGCAAAAAAGTCTAGTTAGGTTAACTAAAAATTTTTTTTTTTTCGTTATCCTGGAGAAACCCTTTCGTTTTATGGGACAAAAAGTATCCTGGATGTAGCCTTGTAATATCAGTTATCACTGTGTTAAGTTTCATTAAAATTGGTTCAGTACTTTCAGAGTAATACGGGTTCATAGGGACAGACAGACAGACAGACAGACAAAAATTGTTAAAAGATTATTTTTGACTTCTATATCGATAACATAGTCTACCCTGATTAAAATTTTCAAAAAATATTTAATGTATAGATTTCGACTTGTTACAGTTTTATTATAGTATAGATATATGAGCTCAATGTCAGATCTCTATCACTTCATTTTTTTTTTTAACTTTATTTTTGGCAATCAATCATTCAGATTATTACTGCCATTGTCACGTAGTCAATAATTACAAGCATCGTGCAATCATTTCAATAATAAGCATCGTGGCAGTCAATATTCTAACAAGATGGTGGAACCCTTGTTAGAACCTTCCAGGGAGTTTTTGTGGCATCTCAGAATTTCATGCTCCGTGGTATTATTTTCCATTCACTTCACTTATGCACGATAAACTAACTATATTACGCAAAAAACCAATAAATTTACAAAATATAGAGTCTAATAACACAAGATTATGAATAAAATATAAAATCCACTACATGACAGACTGAGATCCCGCTAAAAACTCAATCACTTCATTTGTATGGAATATATATATATATATATATATATATATAATCTCAGCTTTGAATGCAAAATGAAACAATTAGTGATAAATTAACTTTTTTTAAAAGTTCTATATGTTAATTCTGGTTCCAAATTAAAATTATTATTATTTTCTTTATGTGTGTGCACAATGAATTTTCGAATTACACTGCCCTCTTTATTTTCCTACAGTACGTGCATTTAACATATTTCAATACTTGTAATAAAATCACCTGTTATATATGAATACCAAGATAAACTCCATAAAGCATATCAGACTGTGTAGCTAATCTAGAAGAAAACTGCTCTGGTCATCTCACTCCACCCCCTTGCGAGGGCGGACGAGGAAACTGTATCGAGGCGTTCTGCCTCTTTCAGTGGCCTTTCCTTTGCAGCCCGTTGAAACGGGCCGATCCTTGGATTGCATAATATGCTCTTGATGGTGATGTGGTAACGGCGGCTTGTGGTGTCTTCGGGATATGTTGACGTTCGGAATCTGTTTGGGGTAGATGAAGTGTCACCAATCTAGAAGAAACAATTATCATCGTGCTATTTATTTCTGAACTGCCTATTGCCCGTGAATTCTTATTGGTAAAAGCCTTGTCCTTATTTCATTTGTGTTTTATCGAGCTTAATTGTGGATTGTCAATGAAGACCAATTTAACACTTACTACGAGTTCCATCAACAATGATAATTAACATATATCACTCTCTCCTATATATGTATATGTCGTAACTAGTATTGTTAATGCGAATGTGAGATTCTCTGTTCATTACATTTTTACGCCCAAATACTCAACCGATGATCATGAATATTTTCATATATGCCTCGTCAGATCAGTCAGGGTGTACTTCACTGAGAAAAATATATATTGTTCACTAGGGATATATCAAATATACATTAACAAGAGGGAAGTCACTAACAAAAGCTAGTATTAACGTAATATGAATAAAATAAATGGAATATTCCAAGCTAATTTTTCAATATCGTTTATATATCTATTCAAAATTAATTTACGTATAAATGATCACAAACACGAGATATATAAAGGAATATCCACGAATTGTAATTAATTAGAAACCTTAAAATACGTAGCTAATTAAAAAATAAACGAGCAAAAAAAACGTGTCCAAAAGCGAACGATAAAAGTTCCCATCCTATTTAGGCGAGCATATTTGTAGGGAAACGTTCTCTCGAGCGAACAGCGTTTATCTACAGCACATTGGGTTAATGAATGGGGGAGGAAGAATGAGAAGAAGGCATTATTTTAATTAGGAAAAATGGAGCTCTTAGGCTAAGCCCCGGTGATCAGCGGAGCGGGTAGCGTAAGCGTTTTTCACATAACATACCTCACGTATATACATTTTATAATTACAGTTAACTATCCGCCCTCGATTTCGATTGTGTTTATTTCTTTACTAGTGGGCCCGGTGGATGTAATACCAGCTTGATAAAAAAACAGCTTGACAAATTATATTCCTAAACCTTCCCCATGAATCAATATATGTAATTATAAAATTCGCATGAAAGTACGTTCAGTAGTTTTTGAGTTTATCGCGAACAGACAGACAGGCTTACAGAGGACTTCGTTTTACAATATGACGATATTATCTTCGTATAACTGTAACGCTTTATGCAGCGCAGACTGACATATATATATTTCTTAGAAGGTGGGATTTTTTATAAATTTACTCGTCATTTGTCCTAGCATTATGAAACCGCTTACACTGCTGGCGGTTGGGTTACTCTATATAACTTCTTGTTGTTATTTTGACCAATTTAAACAATATCTTTAAACATTATTGTCTGCGTGTTATTTTAATGTATATGCCTTATTACTATAAAATTTTAATTAAGATCTTATGGATATGGTTTTGTTTATATATTTTAAGCTACATGAATAACTTGATTCCTTGAGTCTTTGATTCAACATATCAACTTTCAAAAACCAATACGTCTTCCAGTATTCCTATAATCAGAAATTTTGCTTTTTCTTTACTTTTTTGTATTTTTTAGCAAAAATAATATAGAAGGATGTTTCAAAGTCAGTTTTTTTTCTCTTGAGAGCTTCCACTGCGTGTTAATGTTAGTCCAAAGTAACTATTCCACGTGGATGAAGTCACGGGCATATGCTAGTATTGAATAAAAAGTAACACTTGATAATTCATGTGACTGTATGAAATAATTACACGTATAATAAAAATGTTTTCGCTTTTTTATTAATGTGGTCATACCCTTATCTCACCTAGGGGTTTACAAATATTTGTAAATGGTTGTGTAGGCCGTAGGTAGCCGTCGTTTTAGGTAACCGAACATGGCTTTATTGCTGTTTATTGTGGCATGCAATGATTTGCTTTTTTATCATTCTAAATGTAAAATTATATAAAGAATACTTCACTTGAAAATAATTGTTTTTAGATTTTATTAACTAATGAATTTTTGTAATACCTTCTTATGCCACCTGCGTTAGTTCTAACAATATTTTCGATACCTAATAACACTAGTTAGAAAACAGTGGCATAATTATCGCCGTATCAATCCTATAAATAGTAAGGAGTACCGAACTATTATATAGGCAAAAATGAAAAAAAATGTCCACACGACCTCATTCTTTTATTTTATTTTTTTATGTACATCTTTCCTCTCGATTGCTGGATATTTTTTGTGGGAGTGATTGTGGTAAAGGGACATAAATGTTTTGCAAAGAATCGGGGAAGCACGTGCTATTTGATTTGACCAAAGAGCGTGTGTGGTGGCGGAGAGAATCAGCTGTGTACTCATCTACAGTTAGACAGTGTTGTGTATAAAATCTGACGTTATGTTTGTATGTTTAAACCATAGTACTTGGACGACGGAGCGTAACTCGGTTCTTTGAAAACCATTTATAATTAAAATAAACTGTTAGGTTTGCCTCACAATACTAGCATCTTTGATAAAACAAAAATTAATAAACGATATCTCTTATGCTCTCACTGGGATTCAAACTGGGGTTAGACAGTTTCGAATTATTATATTTTAGTTGTGACAGTGACGGCGAAATTTACCTTTATATTCTATGTATATTTTTTCATTGCCTGAAAACTCAGATGAAAAGTTTTCCATGAATGAAATCTAGCTAGATCGATTTATCGTCCCCGAAACCATCTTTACATACTAAGTTTCATGGAAATCGCTGATGCCGTTACCGAGATCCTGAATATATAACAATATACAATAATTGCTCGTTTAAAGGTATTAGGATAATAATTATTTTGGCTTTAAACACCTGACATAGTTCATTATTTTTAACAAAATACAAATAATATGCAATTATTCGAATAATTGCGGTTTTTGGGGTGTAAGGGGTGTTGAGTAACATCTTAAGACTTGAGACACCCAAGCCAACCTCACCTGCACGTGGTGCATCCTGCTGATCAACGAACGAGGCAATGGCGATAGCGGGGTGGTAGGGTTTTACAGCCCGAATGGGTCGCAACCACCATGTACATGGCGAAAAAGCCCGTCATAGTGACTCGCTTTTGCGCGTCGCGTTTCGGGATCAGTCTGTACATATCCAGTGACTTTCGTTATTATGGCCGGCATGACAGCGGCGACTGACGATGGATAAGCTGTCTCTCGGCGGTCGCCACTGTTTTTGGATTGCACTATGCTTACCATCAGGCATAGTGCAGTCACTTTGTCGTGCTTCAATAAAAAAAAAAATATTTTAGTGCGGAGCTTTTTCATACTTACAAGTTAATTCCCGTCGCTGTCAATATAATATTTTTCATTGTGATTAAATAATGTCTTCGATTTGAAATATATAGTTATTATATAAAAAAAATACCTGATTAATTTTTTTTCAAGATTTATGTCACTATTGCGTAATTACCACAAGTAGAATTAAATTTGCACGAGCAAGCGCACGCCTTAATGTAAAATGATATATATTTTAATTCTTAGAATATAATTCCATCAATAATATAACGAATACATTGAATTCTCTTATGTTCTATCTCAGTTTCAAAGAAGGATAACATGTCAGATGTTACACATCATTTTATGTGACTATTATAAGACTTTTTTTTCGTTTTGAATGCCCAAACTATAGTGTTCCTAGTTTCCAATAACTTCTAGGTCACAAATTTTGAAATCTAATCGCTTTGGAACTTGTCTTGCCTCTATTAGGGGAATTGCCAGACTAGATTAAAACGTTTTCATCATTATTTTACAGCGTCAATTAGGCTATCCAACGCCGATTTCAATTGTTTGAAACCTAGGTATTATTGTATTAGGAAACTTAATGCTTTAATTGTTTTGTAGACAATTCTGTTAATTTCTTTTCGGTTAATCAAATAGTTATTATGCTCAGTTCAATATGCAATATATAAATGTAATATTAATAAAAACCTATGTCACTCAGGGAAAATGTACTTTCTATCAATGAAAATGAATTTTCGGAGTCGGACCACTAGATACTTCCAGAAATGACTTTCTAAATATACACACGTTTTATCGCTTTATAGTAACAGTATTATGTGAGAGTTTGTTTATTTGAATGTTTATCTTTCAAACGCAGTTTGAATTTTGTATGAATTTTAATAAAGTATTGCATAAGAGTCGACTATATTGTGGAATAGAGAATGAGACTTAGATACCACCTATTAATGCTCAATTTATGAGTAAACGTGACTAAGTTTTTTCGATAAATTAGTTTAAAATAAAAGCAAATAACGTCGAATAAAAAACGGTAGAAATATGAAAAATGTATTCTGTCTCGTGAATATTTCATCTATAAGATTTCCCGCTACTGTAACCTGTCCATTAATGGTAATAAATAACAACAAAATACAAAATTTAGCTGCGTTAACGTTGCTCCACCCACCTTACAACAAAGCGAGCGAGGTACCGGCGCGTCGGCAAAAAATGCCATATCATACTTAAATCATTTACGAAATATTGACAACAATAAACGAGCGCTTTAAAAAATTGCCAGTGTTATTATTAATTTTTTTCTTTCGGACCACGTGTCCCTCACACCTGTGCGTTGCGGGTGACACGAAAAAAATATGCAAAAAAATATAAATCGTTACGAAAAAGAGCAAAGGCGCAAACAGACAACAGCCAGTTTGAATGATTGCTTCCCTGGAAGAGCGGCAAGTCCATTTTTCACAAGTGCCATTCACGGCTTTCACGTTGCCTACTGTGTTATTTTATGTGTATACCTATATTTTTATTTATCGAATCACCCACCCCACTAGTATGGTGGTACGCAATCGAATTGATATTCGTCGAATGCGAATTCACCGCGTCCAATTCCTCACTGTTTTATTAATTTAAGTGATTCCGTGACGGTAAATACACAGACAGGTACATGATATGTTTAATTTGGGAAATGAGTGTTTATTGCTGTTTCGTTTTTGTTTCCGTTGATGTACGCGCGTGCTCTGATGTTTGCATAATGTAGTTACGTTTCGTTTTTAATTGATTTTCTCTTTGCTTTCTTTATGCGGTGCAGAGGAGATACATGCATGACTCGATGTTTACATTTTATTTGACAATGTGAGATTTATTGCTATATAAGATAACATGATAAGCGAAAACGATATCAAAGAAACTAAGACACTGCTTCTTGTATATGTACATAATCCGTATTATAGCGATATTAAATAATAACATAGTTCCGGAGATCTTTTTTTTGTACTACGTACACGTAAACGTACTATTTTTTAGAATGACCAGTCTGGTTTGAAAATGTATCTTAAAGAATTAATAGCTTATTTATTGAGGAAGCTATAAATTATCTAACTCCACGTTACTAGACTTAGGAGCAGAACAATTACAAATTATAGGCCAAGAAGAATGCTTATCGTGTTTTATTGCATTATAAAGTAAGTATAAGTAGGTAGAGAAATTGATCGAACACTTGATAAACGACGAAAATTAAAAAGATGTATAATTTTATAAGCCCATTATTTTTTTTACTATGGCAATTGGACTAATAATATATATTTATATAGACATATAAATAGATATTTAATTAACTACTTATCTGTCTATAACCATAAAAGTTTAAGCTCCATACAAACGGATATTGAGTTCATAAAGCACAAGTCAACAAACTGTTGGCAGTATAAGTTTAAAAAAATACCTGATTTATTACAAATCTCTGAAATATAACAAATTTAAAATGATGTATTATGAAATGATAATTTCTATGCAAAATCTAATAAAAAAAATCTAACATCGTGATCTGCCGTTTTGAGATCGGGATCTCAAAAATCAGCCGATGGGTTAAGTAATACAGGTAGTCTATAGATGTTCTTAATAAATTACAATTTCTCTGTGCTTACCTTTGAACTGTCTTTTTTTTTTTCCTTTTTGTTTTAGTCTGCAGACTCTTGGTCCGCACCTTTTTTTTGCTTAGATGTAGTTTTTTTTTTTTTTTTTTTTACGTAAAAATCGTACCCGTGAGCATATATATGTATATATATAATATATATATTATTATTATTAGTAATTTATTAAATATTCACTGTTTAATTATTATTAACTTTTTTTGTTAATGGTTTAATGATGTTATTGTTTTTATAGCGCTTGCATTTCCATTCTTTATGGCCATTTTTAGGTTGTAATCCACAATATCCCGTGCCGGAGCGTCCACGGCCCGACGAATGAACCTACTTATCGCGTCGTCAGTAACGTCGGCACAGTAGACACAGGTGTCGGTGTGTCTAGATATTGCCACTATAGCATGTGAACCTTTGAACTGTTTGAACCGATTGTAATGATACCTCAACAGACGCTTTTTTATCATAGAGGCCAAGGAGCAATCATAACATATTCAATGTCAAACTCCGATAAATTCGTAGTTCTATATTTTCCAAATACAGTGAAAATAAAGGAATATTTCTCAGGTTCAGGGTTCCTCAGGCTGTTTTACCTTCACCATTAGCCGATAGTGTTACCAATTTAAAATAGTTAAAGTATTCCTAACGTATTATCTGTTTCAGTTCTATAGCCTTAGTATTCCGTATATTATATATTTTTTATTTTCCTTCATAAAGCTATAAAGTGTTCCGTACAAAGCCAATATAGTAAATATACAGTGTATAATCGATTCAGCGTAACCCACTATAACTCCCAGTGATCCGCCCGTTGTCTAATGACGTAAAAAGTATGTCCCCGCAGCGTAATGTTGGCCGAGGACAATGAATAGAGTAGTGTCATATATGTAGAGCGGACACATTGTACTTCGACGCCTTAATTCTTACCTATTTACCATACCCTAATGTCGATGGATGGATCATGACTAGCGGGGTCGAATTTCCGTATACGAAATACTTTTTTTATTTCCTGCCTATTTATTGACTTGGATAAATAGTACTATCTGTAGTTGATAAAGAAGTACATGGTGAAGAAACTAAAACATTATAAGAAATATTTTTTATTATCTCATGGAGAGAAAAAAATTGCAACTTATTCTATATCTTCATAAGTGCCTTCTTAGGGCCTAAATTGAATAAAGTAATTTTGATATTGATTTAAAATGATCGATGATATATTGTCATGTTCACTACGACACATAATAAACACATTTACACATTGGTTTTATGTGTATGTAACCTTTCGTTTTCTAGTTTATTTTAGTATTTTTTTTTTTATTGAAGCACGACATAGTGACTGCACTACGCCTGATGTTAAGCATAGTACAATCCAAAAACATCGGCAACCACCGAGAGACAGATTATCCATCGCCGGTTGCCGCTGTCATGCCGGCCATAATGACGAAAGTCACCCGGTACTGGATATGCACAGGCTGATCCCGAAAACGCGACGCGTAGAAGCGAGTCACTATGACGGGCTTTTTCGCCATGTACATGGTGGTTGCGACCCAGTCGGACTGTAAAACCCTACCACCCCGCTTTCGCCATTGCCTCGTTCGTAATTCAGCAGGGTGCACCACGTGCAGGTAAGGTTGGTTTGGGTGTCTCAAGTCTTAAGATGTTACGCGACACCCCTTACACCCCAAAAATCTTCAAGTATCATCATGTTTGTGTTCTAGTACCTTATTGGCATCAGTCGAATATTTTTTTCAGTGTGATTATATATTGTTCTGTTTATTTTTGTCTATTAGATTCCCATGCGAATTAATAAATAAATACCTATAGTCAATATTAGCTTGTTTTGTTTTATTTATTTTTATATAAATAACTTTTACTCCTTTCAGGGGAAAAAATAGCACACGAAAGTATTTTGGTTTGAAAGAAATATAGCTCATTTTTAAGTTTATGTTTATAAATTCCTTTGTTTACGTTTAATATCACCACTCTAATGAATCCCGTAAAATTTTAGTTGGAATAAAAATCCGTCGAGTCTGTAGGCATTAGACTATCTATAGTAATAATTGTTAATCTATGACCGGCCGTATAGACAAGCCAGGGGTTGTGAAAGCACGTCGTCATCGGATGGCAATTTGAATGCGGTCGCTTAGCCGGCTTTGACGGCCGGTATGACTGATGAGGAAGGGTGAAGATCGTCCGATCGTAGCCCGTCATCGTCCCTTGTATATAATTTTGCATGTCGCTTTAATGCGGACACGGGTACGATATGATACGTCCTATATTGTGTGTAGGTGTTATCTTACGGTTTAATTTTCAATAGACTATTTGTTTGTCATTATTGTAAATTATATTTTGGATTGTTGTGTTGACAATTTAATATTTAACATAAATGAAACATGAAACTAAGTGATTAACATATGTGTATAAGTCAACAAAAACTTTGTATCCCTTTTTAGTCACATGATAGGTCTTTATTTCCTCACTATTCATATACGAAAATACGATTCGAATGACAATTATACAGCTGGCAGTAGTCAAATCGTACGGCCAATCAATCCCGTTGCGTAAATATGAGCTTCGAAGTCTCGCATTGTGGCGTTAACCGCGTCCGTCATGCAAATTCGTTTCCGCAGTGACCGTATGACTTAGTATGGCGCTCTGTATCAGGTTAACTATAATATACTGTATAGCTTTCGAAGTGAATACTTTTTAGTCGCGTTGGGTGTTATTTTTTTTGGTAGGAGATAAATTTATACTTCCGCGTTACCGACATACTGGTAGCGTGGCCGACCGTATTGCGCTTGCGGTTGCGTCAGGCTAGCGACGCATAGTATAACGGCCTATGTACATCTAATACCGACGTCTATGGATTTGTATTTATATTAATTGTAATATGTGTATATTACAATTAATTTGTATTTGTCTTGAGATTGTGTAGTCAATTATATATTACATTAATTATTTTACTGTATGAATATGCATATAATTGTTGTTCGGAGTCCCAATAAATGTGAGAACATGATAATCATTTCAATATGCAAATTATAAAATTTAAATAATGTATACTACAATTCATTTAAGAATTGAAAAGAGAACACAGTTATTTCGTTGTTTTGAATTTTCACTTCTGTTGGCAGTCCTTATGACTGCCTCGACTTTTTTAAAGAGATGATTTGATATGTAAATAGCTTACCCTACGGTAGGTGGTAGAGCCACGCTGAAGCTATTACTGGTTTCAGTGTGAATGGGTCCACTCGCCCGGTGTAGTACCACCCGACCCACAGAATACCCACGTGAAGTAACAATGCTTGTATTGGTGCGTTTCGTTCGGTAAATAAGAGCGCCGAAGACCCACCTTCCCTTCCCTTTTATCTCCCCTTTCTCCCTCTCCACTCTTCCCCCTATCCCTTAAACACAGGCTGGCAACGCACTAGCAGTTCACTTGGTGTTGTTAGTGTCTATGGACGGCTGCGATCACTTAACATCAGGTGACTCACTTCTTCGTTTGCATCTTATGACATAAAAAAACAATCTCCCTATCACCTGAGAATCAACAAATGTTGTGCTAATTTATTAGCTGAATTAAATATATTTAAAATTGAAAACTGAATAATGGTTTAATGATAGTACAGAGATCGAAAAAATGAGAAACAAACAATAAAAATGCCTTTCCTTACAAATTGTAAGATTATGAAATCTTGACCTGAACTTGAGAAATATTCTTAAATTATTACCGTATGTCCGAAAAGAAACATTGCGTTTGTCAGCGTGTACACGCATTCAAAGTGAATTTCTTTTTCCTATATGTATTACATTATATATATGACAATGCTCATTAAGACTATTAAATCTTAATTATTTCATAAACGAGCAACGTTTGCGGAGATAATTATTCGTTACTTTTTCGCTTAAAATATTACAAATGAAATTTTATAGCATAGCTTAAACATGAGAGTAACACATTGACTAGTATAATGACAAACTTGTCAAGTAAGGTCCAAAATGCTATCTGGGTTTTACTTACAGAAAAATAATGTATGGTAAAAAACCACAAATTCGGCTCTTTTTACATTTTTTTAACACAATTCCTGATTGCAGACTGTCTTCAGCTTCTCCATGATATATTTTTATAGTATTCAATAAATGTTTTTTTGATAACAATAGTAGGAAATTTTGTTTCTAGACACGTCACTAATTCGCCTTACCCGAGGTGCACCAAATATATACAGAGTTGTGAGTGAATTTGCGAGCGCGTCGTTGAATCATCAATGAGTCGTGGTGCACAATCGGCAAAGTCCGTTTGCGGCGACGCCAATTCATATTCATTCACGGACCATTGCCGTTGTCGGCTGTTGCTGCTCGAACGCCGGACTCGCCTCACGCCTTCATAATATATACGCTACATCATTTGAATTTAGAACCAAAGTCTGTCTCAATTCACGAATTGACATTCTCAAACTGCACACAGATGATTTGAACTAAAAATAATTATCTATATTAAGATGTCTGTAGTTCTGTCTTCACGTTTAATTTTTTTTCCAGACATGATGTAATGATCTTAAATGAGATCTGGTTCAGCCAGTCTATTTTTTAACTCTTGATTTAAGTGAGAAAATTGTCTGTGTGATTTGGATTACGTTTTGTACACGAAATATATATGCCTTTCTAAACTTTATGATACGTAATGGAGCTTCATGACCAGTTATACTTTTGAAATCGTATTTCTTTTTGCAGATATATTAAGATATTTAATCTTAGATAACTGTGTACTGGAAAGGTATGTCATTTAACAATTGATAATGTATAAGGATTGTGAATAATACTCTAAAAACATTTTTATTCTTAACCGATTTTTATGGCGTTCTATACACGAGGCTCATTCAAAAGTTGATAAGCCTATAAAAATTTTCAATAATACTTTTGAAAAGCATGATATATACTCATGCTTTAATATAGTAGAATAAGGTTTTGGGGTGTAAGGGGTGTCGAGTAACATCTTAAGACTTGAGACACCCAAGCCAACCTCACCTGCACGTGGTGCACCCTGCTGATCAACGAACGAGGCAATGGTGATAGCGAGGTGGTAGGGTTTTACAGCCCGAATGGGTCGCAACCACCAAGTAAAAGGGGGAACAGCCCGTCATAGTGACACTCGCTTCTGCGCGTCACGTTTCGGGATCAGCCTGTGCATATCCAGTACCAGATGACTTTCATCATTATGGCCGGCATGACAGCGGCGACCGACGATGGATGATCTGTCTCTCGGTGGTTGCCACTGTTTTTGGATTGTACTATGCTTACCATCAGGAATAGTGCAGTCACTTTGTCGTGCTACAATAAAAAAAAAAAAAAGGAATCGAACATAACTTCTGTATAAAACATGTATGGGACCGTGGGAAATTTCTAGTCAATATGTCGCCAAACAAGTACAGGTTTATTCTGACAGTTGCATTGAAGAGCTTGTACTCGGTCTACTCTTGACATGTTACCGTGTTACGTATTACATTTTCCACGTAACACAAAAATAATATAATTTATCTATCTAGCGTGGTCAAATATTTTGGCTTTCATCGATGTTTTGAGAGACAAAAGTTTTACTAGCATTGATAGATCTGTCGACAAAGGAAATCGAAAATTTTATTATTTTTAAAAATTATGGTTACGAGGACTTTTCTTTGTCACTTCTTTTTTGGGGCACGCTAATTTTCGAACGTCGATAATTTATTTGTTTTCATGGCCCTTTTACGTCACTGCGTACCCTTACAGATAAAGCCTTGGGTATATATATAACAATATTTGGAAGATAAGAAAAGTTGATACTATTGTAAATTTAGTATTACTTGTGATCGTCTAGTGGAGGAGTTCCTAAACTTTAAAGATAACGGAGCATCAGCCAAATACCTTTTATTTTATGGAACCCCATATCAAATGATTACAAATTAACACTGAAATTTATATATGAATATTTTTTTAAAGAAATTTGCAATCTAATTGAAACACATTATTTGCGCATTGTCTTTCGATACTGGTCCATACATAGTTGAATGCTTGCTAACTACCTACCTATTTACATAAAAGTAATAAGTTCTTTTCAACAAATATTATTTTTAAAATTATATTTGTAACCGTGGTAGCATTTAAGAGCTAATAGTAAATATATGTGGCGGAACCCTGATGACTATTCTACGGAACCCAGTTTGAGAATTCCTGGTCTAGTGGTCGAAATACTACCAAGCGTCCAGTGTGTGCCTCCTCTTCAAGTGTTAAAAGTAGAACTATGAGGCTTGTTAATAGGTACTATATAGAATAAATATTAAGAATATTGGTAAAAAATAATTTTACTAAACTGTTTCATATTTGTTTATTTATACATACATACATTCTTAAATTTAAATTGACAAAAACCCTACTATGAGTTACGCGATTCTTTTCCGGCCAATTACTTCCATTATCCCTTTAACTAAATATTAACCTGCGAATTTTCATTGAAGCAAGGAATAAATTAAAAACGCAACAACAAGCTTGTAACGAGGTGCGAACAAAGGGGTCCAATAAATCAAGGCGGGCAGGTGAGGCGGAGTGGTGTTTGTGCATTAAGAAGGCCCGGTTTCCCGGCGGCCTTTCTTCGGCCTTTCTTCCTTTTAAAAAGCAGTCGACGCCCGATATTTTCGCATAGTCATCGACAACACATAAATATTGGAAATGGCGCGGCCCCTTTCTTGTCTCGACCTGAATAATTAATGGGGGTTCGCTTCTTGCGCCGCGGTTTGGTTCTGTTGCCAAAAATTATCGCCGCCGTCGAGTACGTCGCCTGGTTCATGGTTGGTCAAGTTTTATAATATCTTTTGTTTTACCAACCGGCATTATTTTTATTATTTACGATAATACTTTAATGTTTTCGCCATAATTATTCTTTACTCGTACGTAGTACTCGTTTAGATCCGATCTCCGAAGTCTAAAATCGAGATTAAATAGTCATTATTAGTTTGTTTATATGTGGTTAGGATCATGCGAGTAGGAAGAGTAATGTATGGACCTTAATTGAAAAGTAAATACTAAACATATTATAAAATCAACAGGAAAGAGATACTTTATGCTTTATTAATTAATAAACGTTTTATAATATAAAAATAATGTATTATTGAAACCATTTTTAGATTTCAATACGGAGTTTTGCTGATAATATCCCTTACAAACAAACGATCTTTATTCCTTCATAGTAATATATAAAGAAAATTATACAAATGTATATTACGTCATGAATTCAGGAATATTTGATAGCTCATAAAATACTATTAAATGATTATGTTCCGTTAAATTCTAGTAATACAATTTTTCTATTTTTAACATTATTATTAAATGGATAAAGGGTAATATATCCTTTTTATTCCAATTGGTAAACATTTCAGAGATTCTTTTACATGTTTTCTATTATTTATGACAACTACCTCAGTTGAAATTAAATGTCGACGATTTGCGACAAATTTACCACTTACGGGTGATAGAAAAACCCTAGCATAATGCTAATGGGTTGATCACGACGTTTTCTTTCGCACGAAGCTCAGGTTCTGCGTACGATCGATGCGGTGTTATAAGTTGTAGTTAAAAATATATCTTAATATATATATTTCTTGTGTGCGTGTGTATGTGACTGAACTCCTGCTAAACGGCTGGACCGATTTTGAAGAAATTTCGTGTGCGTGTGACAGTGGATCCGAGAAGGGTTTAGATTCACATTTGGACCCGGTAGGTGGCGCTGCGGTTGAATTTTAGGGATTTCTTAATTATTAAAGCAGGACAACGTCCGCAGGGACCGCTAGTATGTATATATAACACGAGCGAAAATAGAAACATGTAACCGTCAACTTTGTTTCCATATCTGAGTTCAACAAACATGAAACTAACATTGGAATAGTCGACGGAGGTAATAAAGTTTTGCTGATAAAACTATATGTAAAGTTTGAGTTGGCTCCCAAGTACGGTTACCAACAGATCTTGTAGTTAGCTAGGGAAGCAATAAAATCTCTGGTCAACACTCCTGTGGTATGTTTTTTATGGAAACTTAGGCTGGTTGACGCTCGATTGACACTGTCTCTGAATGTGCCAACAATGAGTTACCGACATTTTAATTATTATCTATGTCCAAAGTCACATTCATTGCGTGACCGAATCATAAATGTTAATATTAGGAAAAGACCTAAAGTTATTAACTTAGCCATCAGAATTAATAGATTTAATTGGCAGTGGACGAAGACCGTTGTTTGTAGAACGGATGGTTGATAGAGTTGAAGAGCTCTCAACTGGTCACCACGCACGAAAAGACGCAGCGTAAGCAGACTGTCAAAAGATGAACTGACGACCTGATGAAAGTTGTGAGACTTGTTAGATGCAAGCAGCGCATGGATGGATATCTTGTCGATCATCAGGGAATTCATATATGCAGCAGTGCACTGGAAGAATATAGAATGGACTCTTGTATTTTAATACTAATATTAGAGTGCGTTAATTTCTGACAATACAGTCACATTTGAGTTTTTCTTATATCATATAGGAGGCAAACGAATATGCGGGTCACCTGTTTTTAAGCGATCACCGCCGGCCATAGACACTTGCAACCCCAGAGGAGTCGCAAGTGCGTTGCCAGTCTGTGTTTGAGGGAATGGAGAGAAAGGGAAAGGGGTTAGAGGAGTGGGAAGAGAGAGAGGAGAGGAGAGGGGAGAGGAGATGAGTCTCCGGCACTCTCACTGATCGAATGAAACGCAACAATGCAAGCACTGTACTTCACGTCAGTTTGCTGTGAGAGAGTGGTGCTACCCAGAACGAGCCGACCCATTCATGCTGAAACCAATTATAGCTTTAGTGTGGGTCTACCACCTACAAAAGTATTACGCCACGACCCTTAGAAGCACAACAATCATCTTACAATTTTCAAGTGATATATAAAAGAAATTATTACTGTGGAGATATTGGTATCGGATTTTGAAATTGGAAAAAGCTATCAGCAAAACCGTGGGGTAAAGCTAGTTTATGTTAATATAGAGTGTGAAATAACAAGTGAATATTCAATATTGTTACAGACACACAGATCTTTAAGATGCAGACTGCATATTTTTTATAACATTTCATAAAATATCGTCCTTTTATCAATAATATTTGTAAAGTCTAATTTAGGGCAACTCCAAAAACACAAAGGACAACGGAAAACAAGAGGGAAAATTTTCTTCTTTTACTCGACGAAAAAAAAATTAGCTTATCTCACACACGCAATTTGCGTTGGCAATTTTCGCCGCTTCCTCTCATTACCCCGCCGTGATATATTTGCGTGTTTATTACTGCAATTACTTAGAGTAAATCTCACGTCCTTCCTCGACCCCCGCCGCCCGCCCCGCCGCTGGGGAGGGTCGCGCCCTACGCTGCCATTTTACCCTCCTTCCGGCCGGCCCTGCCCTTAAGTCTTATGTACATCGTAAGTTTCTTCACGGACTTGGTAACCGGATTCAAATTGGGGCGAATTTAGTAGCAATTAATTATAAAGTGTTCCTAGTATGTACTCGACCCGCGGTTTAGTAATTAATATTATTGTGAATAATTTTGTGATTTACTGTAAAATAGGGTTCGTTGGTTTAAGATTCTCTTTTGTCTTAGTTATCGGCTTATTGAATATTTTTTTTAATATCATTCGAATATAATTTTCAAGATTTTGAAAATGGACAAGAAAAATGTAATTGTGTTGTGCAGATTTAAGTCAAAGTTACTCTCTTTGTTTTTGTGATTCAAATATACGTACATTCTATAATTATCTATCTACATAATATTAAAGTTACTCCTCTTTAGCAAATTATTGTCAATAATAGAGTATCTTATGTGATAGCATTTTAAATCGATATTCAGAAGTGAATTCCATGAGGAAGGTAACTTAATGTATAATTATGACGTAAAAAATATGATATTATTTTATATTAAACATATGAGTTATATATAATACATCGTATAAATACTTTTTTATCGTTATACCTTCGCGTTTGTCGGCTTGACGGTCTTTAAAGTCTGCTCAGACTAACAACGTTTAGTTCTTTTCGAAAACAAATATTCGAACTTTCCTTCTTGAATATTATAAAATTGTTTTAATATTAGAAATGTTCTCAAAATCTCAAATTAAATAATGTTACCCATTGATATGTTTGTTCCCTATTATAATTATTCGTATTATAAAAAAATAAGAGTAGAATATTGTAGTTTTAAGTAATTTTATTTCTTTATTTCCTCAAACATTCTCTTCTTAATTTGTACGGTGATATTCTTTTCGAATTAAGACTGCTTTTTATACTATTTATCACCAAAACTATAAAAAATGGTAGGTAAAATAATACCTTTGAAATGTGAAACTTATGTACATTGGAGACACAAATACATACGACCTTATATATACAGGTAGGTGTCTATCTTCCCTGTAGACAAGAACGTGTAAGACAAGGCTTGTAGTGCTGGGAAATATGTCACCCGGAGAATAAGCATTGTTAAACTGCCTTACTAGGACGGACGACGTCTAGGCAACTTACGTTCAAGATAATCTGTATCAACAAATGACTATCAATAATTATATTATATGAAGCGAAGATTTCTTTCAGTCTTATGACTTGATTGAGCTTTTTGTGAAGAATATATTGTAATTAAACTCTAGAATAAAGTAACCATTCGACTTGCTTTATGATTTCCTCGATTTCTTGGCACATTTAGGTATTTATATTTTAGATTGTCACATTTTTCTACGTTTACGAATATATTAGCTTAGATTGTAGTATAATTTTAGAGTATGTGAAGAGAAACGATGTTTTTTTAGTTTCCAAGGACCAAAGCGAATAATGAAATAAGTAATTCATGTTTCTATTTAGTTTAGTTTATATATTTAATAGATGACGTACGCGACTTCCTTCCCTTAAAATTTGATTATACTATTTTGCGTTTACTACTTACCCCTAGAACCATATCAGCAGTGTTAAACTACCCCTGTTAAATGTCATAATTAGCACAAATGCCGTATGTAAAATCGTAATGATATTATAGCTTAAATAAACTCTCTGTACTCTACTACTACTCTCTACTCTTTAACTCTCTCTACTCTACTCTACTCTACTCTGAAAGCTTTTCTATCTGCCAATAAAAATATCTTTACAATCTCAACCCTGATAGATAACATATACTTTGATTTTATTTATACTTATAGATTTCAATAGATTTTTACTATCTATAAATCTAAATCATAAAAATTTATTTAACAAACACATATATTATGTAATATCGCATCACTGTTTTAAAGAACAGTACCCAGCTTTTGTTTTAGCACGTCGGAAAGAAGTCCGAGATACTCGGCTAAGTTCGGCTTCGTATAGCGTTACTCTTCTCTACCATAGTCATTGCGCCGTGCGATAGAGAGAAAGAATTACAAAATTGTAGTAAGCAGACATAAGTCGAACATCTCACTCTTTCCTCCGACGTACCCATTCAAAAACCGGGTACTCGATAGCGTTATTAATATTCTATCTAATTTTTGTAAGAAATACAAATACCTATAAGAGAATACAGTAAATATTCATAAATAAATGAATTTTTATTTTTTCAATGCTATTATTCCGTGTAGAGTAACTATACAAATCTCAGTGCAATATTAAATTGGCACATAGCTTTATATAACGTCCCTCGGTAGACTTCGCTGTAATTAATTAACGAGCTTAGTTTAAAAGCGGGGCCGTAAGACTTGACTCTAGGGTGGGAGAGGAGGGTGGGGTATTCTTCAAGAAAGGAAAAGGGGGGAGGGCAAAGAAATTTGGGGAAAGTTTATCATATTTAGGCGCAAAATGGCGAATCCAGCGCTCGGATGCTGCCCCGAGATTAATATCTCGTTTTAACTCGCGACTATGAAGCTTTGTTGTCGTGATGACGCCGCTGCAGTTTGATTCTTTAATCGGATTTGTTTATTTTGTCTTATTTATTTTATTACATCGCATTCTAATATCTAAGTGGCCACGGGAAAAAAAATGATACATTTAATTCGAAGCTAAACAGTAAGGTTATGAGATCTTTAGAATAATGATGATATTTTTGGCCTGATTAATTGAGCCGTGAGGTTACGGGTTCTATTTTTACAAATGACTAACTTTTGCGTGATAAGAAGTGTAATGTAAGGCTATGATTAGTTTGGAAGTAAATGATCACAAGTGGATATTTTTTTTAATAGTATTTTTTAAACTCAATGTGTAAGGCTCAAATTGTAAATATATAAATTTATTACTTCGAATCAACATAAATCTTTACTTAATCTCTTTATATACATATTCCTTCTGTTTGTGTATATGTGACTGTACTCCTCCTAAACGGTTGGACAGATTTTGATGGCATTTTTTGTGTGTGGTGGTTCAAGAATGGTTTAGATTCACGATTGGACCCGGTAGATGGCGCTGCGTTTGACTTTCTTTTTTATCAAGGCAGGACGTTGTCTGCCGGGCTCACTAGTAATACTATAAATGACAAATGTGAGTTTGTTTGTTACACCATCACGACTTAACTGATTATCTTGAAATTTTGTTTACAAATATTTGTCAACAACACTACCTTCATGTTAGTTTAGTATACACATTGGTGTATAATTTCATACGAGGTAAATACAATAAAAAATATTTGTAAACAGTAATTCTCGTGACTACGGCTACGGCGTAGTAGCGCTACGAGGGCCTACGTCGTCGTAGCAACGCCGGCGGGCGTCTACGCTTAAAATATGAAATATCAAGAGAAATTACAGATCCGTTGCCTGAGGGCACGAAACCGCGCCTGTTCCGTGTTATTTTATTTTTCGCTCTCTTGAACCTAAATCGTGTTAGTACATTTTTTTTTCATGGAGCAGTTTACGAGTTGTTTCGCTTTTGTTTTATTCGAGTTCACCACCGAGTGTGTTTGAGTTTTATTAATTAATTACATACCTTTTTTTCAATATTCGTTGAATACCTTTTTATGATTGTGAAAACATATTTTTATGTTTTAGTAATCAGAGTTATAATAACGTTATCGAGATTTTTTATATCGTAACTGGGGGCCTAACCAAGTTGCTTATCGACAATCACTAACGCAAATAGATAACGGAAAAATGTATGGAGATGACATATCTGACCGCTATATCACGTGATAAAATCACGATAAGCAACTTGGTTAGGCCCTCTGTTTCTGCCATCGTGTAAATTAATTAATTAAATATATACACTTTGTTAATGTAGATTCGACCATGACAAAAACACTTTTTCCTGTGTGTATGGTACTCTATGTCGTTTTATGTAACCCTGACAATGTGTATACAAATTTTAATGAGAATCTTTCATTATAATAGTAACAAGGATACAAATATGTTTGTTTGTTTGTTACTCCTTCAGATCCTAACTATTTGACCAATCGTCATGAAATTTTGTATACATATTATATACAGGAAAATATGTGCTTTTCCCGAAGGATAAACCAAATTCATATCAATGTAAGTGAAGTCGCAGGCATAAACTAGTAAGAAAGTAAGGATATACCTGCAGAGAAAACTACATTTTGGTTTTATATAAATTTTGTCCTTTAATTACTGTCTCGGAAACAATTATAAATAGCTGTGGACATTCAACCTTAATATATCAAAACAGTCCACGTGTCCGCACGTTTACTGTTGCTAACCACAAAACTATGAATATGCCATTCTATATGTATTGTTCAAAGGTCAAAACTCTTGTGTTGTTACATTGAGTTGATATCTACTAGAAGCGTCATTTATATGTAATGAACGAGTCACAAGTGAATGACGATGTTGTACAAAAATGAGCTTTATTCTACCTAAAATAAAACGATATCATATTTACAATGCTGAGTCTAAACCGTTGGATGTAGATACCTTCACAGATAATCTCACCAAATATAAAGAGATATATCTCATTAGGAAAACAAAAAAAAAAAAACAATCTTCGTTCTTAACTTATTAATTATGCTACGTTTTGCTCTCAACATTTAATAAGTAGTAAATATCTGTAATTAACATTGTACTTCTTTAGAGTCATTCTTTGCAGATGTGTTGGGTGATTGTAAATCTTATTGATGTTTCGAGGAAACATTAAATTAAAAACGTGAATGTTAGTTTGTTATACGCTTTCACTCTAATAAAGAAGACCATATATGTAGTTCTAGAAACTCTAACGGATACGGAAAATATAAAATATAGATACATAAGTATGCACATAACTGCACAATACTCCTATATGCTATATATATGTATATACTACGCATAACGTCAGGTGTTCAGCTGAGAAATAGTAAATAATATATTGTTTCGTCTACGAGATCAACCTCTAGACACAACATTGGTCGTTTATGATGTAGATATGTAAACAGAACGACACCAATCCCTGGAAGTAGTGTCAGCAAGTCTGTGACGTCATGTGTAAACACAGCGTCATTCGTCCAGAAAATTCCTCGCCCACGCTGTTTGCACCAAGACTATAAATATGGTTGCGTACTGAACTCCAATGGTCGTTCTTAATTTATTATTGGTCATTATTAAGCATTATTATTAAGTGGTAATTTTTTTTGAGTAAGCCTCACTGATTTAAAGTTTGTAAATTAAATATAACGAGACTCAGTTATTTTTCTCGCCTCAAGTATTGAACTGATTCTGAATGAAATTTTGCATACGCGTTACTTACTTTTTATCAAGACAAGATCTGTTCTTGGCGGATTGATTAACATTAACACGAGTGAAGCCGTGGCCACAGCTAATAGATATGTCTGAGATTGTTAAATTTTAATACTGTCCGACCGACCACACTGAAATTCGGCACAATAAGATGTAATATTATACTATAGTACGCCACTAGATAGCGGTTTAAAACATCAACTTCTTTGTCATTGAAGTAATTGTTATGAAAATTATTATGTTGAACACGGAAAATATTTACCTAACATTCGTTTTGTTATAGCCAAATTATTTATTAAGATGAGCATTTACTACAAGAACTAATACTAGCAAAAAGGAACAACGCGTGCAGAATGGCGTACAACATCAAATTATATAGGTATCATATTATATTGGTGAAAGGAATGAATATTCTACATATAATTGATGAATTGAGTCGAACTAAATTATTTCCCGCTTGTCACCCGAACATGTTTGTACTACGTGGTCTGTTTGAAATATCTCTTCCAGTACATTAATATTTATACTTCAATGTTATGCCGTTTGAAAGTTTAAGCCTTTAGGTATTATTATACAAAATGCTAATCATTTGTTACCATGGGGAAAAGGTTCGACGCTCTTTCCGAGGAACCTTGAACACATATATGTTATTTATGAAACTGTATTCATTTGAACTGTATATTTATTATTGTTCGAATTCTCTTTAGTATTTTCATTGTATACATTTTAATATCTGTAGCTTACTAGCTGACCCGGCTACGTATTGCTTTGGCTCGATTACTACGTGTTTAATTAAAATTATGATAAATAATTTTCGAAATTAAAACATGGCGCCATCTATGAGATATCTATTAAAGTTGGTCCCACGGTGATCTGCAAATAAACTAATTTAAAGCGCCATCTGTTCGAGACTAATGAAACCTATAGTCAATAACAATAATCAACATTGACAATAAATAATCTAATTTGTTATTAAAAAGTATTGAGGCCATTAATCGAAATATAAATTATCCTATCTCTCAAGCTGGACTAAATTATACACAAATACCAAGATTCATGAAGCGCGATTGAGTAGTTTCGGAATTCATCGTGGACAAAGATCATGGCACTGGAAATTTATATAACTTTAATATACACACTGATTCATTATCCTTATATATTCGTAATAAGGTAGGAGCTTTACAATGATACTAGCCAACGAGGTTTTGGGCAATTTCAAGGTAGCAACTGAATGTTTCATATTACCCTGCGCACATCAGTGGATAGAACATTTGGATAATGCGTCGATCGACTCAAGTTCAAATAATAGGTCTTTACGTATGAAATTGCCGCTTTGCAGTACCTACTGGCCATTTCAAATAAAAATAATTTTTGTTTGGCTAAGAATTCTAATTTCAAATTAATCTATACTAATATTGATTGAAGAGTTTGTTTGTTTGTGTGTTTGGTTGAATGCGGTAATCTCAAGAACTACCGGTTCCGATTTGAAAGTTTCTTTTAGTGTTAGATAGTTCATTTATCGAGGATGGCTATAGGCTACATATCATCACGTTAAATCCAATAGGAGCGGAGAACTAATGAAGAATATCTCAAAATCGGGCTATTTTTTTTTTCGAAATGACTACGCTATTGACACAGCAAGATCTTAACAGCTTCACCGGACTACTAAGGCGAGCGCTTAAGGCACTCAGCCGATTTTATTTTGGCAACCATCTCAAGGGTGCACCGCATACCTCGGCTTGGCTGTTGCCTGTTCCATGCAAAATTGCGACCTATCTTAGCTAACCTAGCTAACTATTCATATATGTATGAGTTGTTGAAACGTATATGTGTACTAAGCATACACGCCTCAACAGCTCCTCCGTATATTTATTATCGGATAATTGAGAGTTTTTCAGCGTGATAAGGGAAAAAAAGTAAACCTTTCCACCTTCATGTGTAAGCGTGTAGGCGTGCACGTGTGTGGGGGTAATCGTGTAGTGTTGTAGCAGTGATGTATATTTGTGTGTCACCGTATCGCACAAGCAACGCACTCAAGGGCTCCCTACCGAGGTATCGAACCTAGGCTTGAGCCGTTGCCGTGGGAGGCCTAATCGGGTGTGCGGGAGCGAAATTAAGCCTCAGACCACGGCGGTGAGATCTGTGGTTACGCGGGCGTGGGCGTGAATACGCTCTGTTTCGAGGGACAGGCTGGTACTGATCGCTCGCTGACGTGATTGAATCAGGAGGGTCGATAAAAATGTGTCGCGGACGTCTTTTATAACGCGAAGCGTTAGGTACGAGTTCATAGTTTGCGGCGGATACCACTAACGGACTGGGATGATTCGCGGCTTTTTCAAGATAATTAATCGTAAGTAATTTTACGTACACCCATGTAGAAGGGATCTCTAGGTCTCTATGGAGATCGACTCTCCGGATGTACCACGGGGTACCGGTCATTTTACGTACAACACGATTTTGGAGAACCTGCAGCTTATGAAAGTTATCTTTGGACATATGCGCAAAAACGGGGCAGCTATATGTCATCACGGGACGGATACATGTCTTATACAAGGTGAGCTTGTGTCTGAGGGACATCTTACTGATACTTGAGGGATAAAGCAACGGATGGAGGCGACCCAAGACCATAGCGGCTTTGTTTCGCACTCTGTCTATATGTGAATTGAACTTTAAATGTCTATCTAATGTAACACCGAGATATTTGACCTCTTCGACTCAAGGGATATCGATTCCGTATAGCCTGATGAGGACAAATTTATTAGCGCGTTTCGTGGGATCGAAGAGTATTGCGGCACTCTTATCGGGTTCAACTTCTATGCGCCATCGACGAAACCAGTCACCGAGAGTATGAACGGCTTTTTCGATGCGCTTCCTAAGAAAGTCCGACCGCCAGCCGGAAGTGTAAATAACGGTATCGTCCGCGTAACAAGCAACCTCCACCCTCCGAGACCGAGGTAGGTCACTGATGAATAGATTGAAGAGCGTGGGTGCGAGTATGGAGCCCTGTGGTACACCTGAGCGTATCGGGGGGGGCAGCGATAGTTCACCATCCACTCTGAAGCGGAATGTCCTATCAGTGAGATAATCACGGATAATATGAATTACCCTATCTATTTACATAATTTATGGATGAGCCCTCCGTGCCAGACTTTATCGAAGGCCTTGGCGACATCGAAGAAGACTGCAATTGCGCGTTTCGGGTTACGTTTCGTATTGGCGTTAAATTTAGAGAAAATGTACTCCGTGAGGCGATGTACTTGATTCGCGCAAGAGTGTTCGGCGCGAAATCCGAACTGTTCAGGTGGTATTAATTTTAAATCTGTAATCGAGAACTGGAGACAGTTCAGATGGAGCCGCTCGTAAAGTTTTCCTAAGGTATCTAACAGACTAATGGGGCGATAGCTAACGGGAGGCGTAGCTTTCTTGCCAGGCTTGTGAATACCTATCACTACGGCCTTTTTCCAGACGGCCGGAAAGTGACCCTGGGATATGGCCGCATTGAAGACGCAGACCAATAGAGCTATGATGTGATCAGGAAGGAGTTTCAGAACCTCGTTCCTGATCCCATCGGGACCTGGGGACTTTCTAGGCTTGAGACGCTTAATTGCGCCTGCAACTTCATCGAAAGTGATCGCGGTTAGGGTATCCGCCGGAGGAGACGCGGGTACATGCTCCGCAGCTGATTCGATTAATCCGTTGTGGAGAGGGTCAGTGTTATCAGTGTTTGGCAAACACTGTTTCTCTAAGCTTGTTGCAAGGCAATCTGCTTTATCTATGCTATCAAACGCGGGAGGCAACCTGGGGCTAAAGGAGGCGCACTGGAGTGACCATATCTGATTTGAAAGTTCGGCTTGAGTCCAGTACGACAGGTGAGACGGCTGGAGACCCTCCAGGAGTCTGTTCCACCTGTCACCCCGGATCTCAGAAATATGAGACTTGCCTGTTTTTCGTAACGAACGTAAACGATCGCGATTCTCTACAGACGGGTAAGCGTCGTAAGCTCGAGTCGCGGCGTTCTTTTCCGTGATCAATGCTCTTACTTCGTCAGGGAGTATAAAACGGCGATCGTTTGCCGCTTGTACCACTTTCAAGGTCACCCTGACTGCGTTCTGGAGATAATCAACCAGGGAATCGATGGCCGAATCCGCGTCGGCTTTAGACACCAACACGTCCGGAACCCTGTCTAAACTACTAGACGACGGATTTTCTTTAAAATATTGAACGTGTTTCACGTAATCAGCCACCCTAACCGACGGCGGAGTGAAGTCTGAATTGTGACCTAACTGTAAAACAACCGGGCGATGATCTGAATCAAGTTCGTGTATGACTTGTATGAGTCGTACAGGAAGCGTGATATTTTTAAGAGAGCTATGTCTAAAACTTTGGGTCGGCAATGATCTTGATAGTGCGTGGGTTCTGAAGGGGCTATGACGTCAAACGCGAGAACCCTACCTAGTTCGACGAGTATCCTCCCGTTACGAGAGGTACATGGACTATTCCAGATAACGTTCCCGCTATTGAGGTTCCCCGCTATAATAACTGAATCTCCTAAATTAAGTAGCGCCTGCAAATCGGATCTTAGCAATTCTTTGTTCGGTGGCAAATACGCGGAAACTAAAATATTCGAGTGACTGGTCATACCTAATTTACACACTGACACTTCCATATTAGTTAGCGTGGGCGGATCTAACGGCATGCAGTATAACGAACGCCTAAAATAGATTAAGGTGCCACCCCCGCGGGTGACACGGTCGTTCCTGACTATACAGTAATTCGCGATTCTCGGATTACGCATACTCGGTTTTAACATCGTTTCCTGGATGAGGAAAACGTCAATCTGTCTATCGCGCAAAAAGTCAGCTACTAGATCGCGCTGTGTCCGAAGAGATCTCGCGTTGAAATACGAGAGAGATAGACCGCGGGGTTTTATTTTATTAAGAACCACGAATTTTAAAACTTATTTAAATGTGGGTGACCGGGCGAGGCGCTGAATTGTGGCTCCGATAGCCAGAAAGCGCGCTAGTGCGGTGAGAAGACCTAGCTCCTCCTCGACCTCTACAATGGCGTAGAAAGCGAGGACCTCCTGCACGTCGTGCTCGCGGAGTAACTGTTCAACCAGTCGACCTTACTGGTTAAAGAGGAGGAGGTGTAAGCCGCTTGTGGTGGCGGCGGCTGAGGCTGGGGTTGGGGGGCCCAGGGGACCATAGGGGCCCGCCCGGGTTATTTTTAGAGCATCCGCTGCATGTCAGTGTCAGTATTATCTTTGCGTTACCATGGTGACATGATAACATTCTATCAGAAATAATATCAGGGTTTATTTTGTGTTCCTGTTCAAAAGTTTATTCAAGGTAATTTTTATTCCAATTTTTGATTATACGTAGTACGTTGCTATCGCAAACATTTTTAAAGTCGATTTCTCTTCGAACAATCTCAAATGTATTTAATATGTTCAAAAAACACGTACAAAGCCGCGGGTAACAGCTAGTTTTATTATAAAAACATGGAATTCTTTTTCCAAAAGGAGTCATTTGTTTATTGATTAGTGTTACATTTTCATCGCATTTTAATCTTTTTGTCATCATGGATACGTTAAAAATTCGAGTAATTATGGAATATGAGTACCATCGTGGCAGCAACGCGGCACAAGCGGCACGCAACATCAACGACGTTTACGGAGCTAAAACTACAAACCAACGTACCGCCTGTTATTGGTTTGCTCGCTTTTGTTCTGGGAAATTCGACCTGAAAAATGAACCTCGCGATCGTCGGAAGACTTTGGTCGACAATGACGAACTAAAGGCGATTGTGGAAGTTGATGACATCAATGTACGGCTGAATTAGCAGCAGCTTTCGAATTTAGCGTCAAAACAATATTGGTCCATTTGCGTCAAATTGGCAATGTAAAAAAGCTTGACAAATGGCTGCCCCACGATCTCAATGATCGCCAGCGCGAAGCACGCGTCGAGACGTGCCTTGCACTGCTCAACAGACACACAAATGTAGGAATTTTGAACCGCATTGTTACCTGCGATGAAAAATGGATTCTGTTTGATAACCGCAAGTGCTCAGCAAGTTGGTTGGATCCTGGATCAGCACCTAAAAACAATGCCCTAAACGAAAACTTATACCTAGAAAAGTGATGGTCACTTGGTGGTCTAGCGCCGGTGTGATTCATCACAGCTTCTTACCAAACGGGGTGAGCACTACTGCAGATGTGTACTGTGAAGAACTGAACACAATGATGGACAAGCTGGCACATCTCCAACCAGCATTGGTCAATCACTCGTCTCCGCTGCTCCAGCACGACAACGCGCGACCTCTTACTGCACATCAGACGGTCTCCAAGTTACAAAAACTGGGATTGAAAGTTCTCCGTCATCCGTCCCTACTCACCAGACCTTGCGCCTACAGACTACTACTTTTTCCAGAATTTGGATAACTCCTTAGTGGGAAAAAAATTCAATACCCGAGAGGCAGTACAAAATACCTTTGAAGAATTTGTTGCCTCCCGTTCAGCTGATTTCTTTAAGAAGGGCATCAATACACCGCCACTGCGTAGGCAAAGATGCATTGATTGCATGGGTGATTACTTCGATTAATAAAAATAAAAATACATGAAAAAAATTCGTTTAAATTTTTCATACAAAACGGCAATTTCATAGGTAAAGACCTAATATTTGCGAATGCGCCTGAGTTTTCAGTGAAGGAAAACATTGTGATGAAACTATAGTATGTTTTTCTTATATCATAGGAGGAAAAGGAACAGGAGGGTCACCTGATACTAAGTGATCACCATCGTCCATAGACACTTGCAACACCAGGGGAATTGCAAGTGCGTTGCTAACCTGTGTTTGGGGGCGGTAAAGGGGAGAGAGGGAGAGGGGAGGTGGGTATCCGACGCTATCACTGACCGAACGAAACGCAACAATGCAAGCACTGTTACTACACGTCAGTGTTTTTCTGAGAGGATGGTACTACCCCGGGCGAGCCAACACATTCGTGCTGAAACCGATAATAGCTTCAGCGTGACTCTCAATCAAATCAAATCAAAAATACTTTATTCAGTTTAGGCCCTAATAAGGCACTTATGAATGTCAAAATCTACCACCGGTTCGGAAACAACCCCGTCATCGAGAAGAACCGGCAAGAAACTCGATCTGGTTTATCTTTTTAATATATATAATATTTAGACTATATTACATACATGACAGAAACTTTTAATGGAAAAAAAATTTAATGGATGCACAGAGATGAGTCAATTCTAGACATCACTATCGTTCACATACTGATTCACTCTATAATAGCCTTTTGAGACCAAAACCCGCTTGACATGGCGCTTAAATTCACAATCAGGCAAATCGGTAATATCCTTTGGAATTTTGTTATAGAACCGTACACTATTTCCCAAAAAACTATTACTCTACCACCTACTTTGATGGTAGAGATTTTCTAAGCACACATGGTTAGTAAGCACTTTTGCATTTAAGAGCTAGTTTATCTTTAAGTTTAGCATGGGTACCATTCGAGATCACATTGGCGATTTAACGTTAGGCAAGATTATGAACAAACGCTACACCCTGTAATGTATAAAATGTCTACTTTGTGACAGTATAATTGTAATTTCTTGTCAAGTTTCCTAACTATGATTTTATTATTTTTCGCCGATAAAATAATTAGTATATTATATTTTCTACTATTTTATTTGTTAGTACCTAGGTATGTTACTTTTTTATTTATTTATGCAACCCGTTTATAGTAATACTTTTTCCAAGGCCGTTAGCTTTTGGGATAGCCTGTCGATTCGACAGTGCATATTTTCGTATGTGTATTTATGTAATTTTCTTGAATAAGATTTGTAGCTTCGACGATTAACGGATTTAACGTATGTAATACCTAACATTTATATATACAGAATATCACACAAAAATCAAAGAACAAGAGAGGGATAAAAATAAGTTTATTTTCATCAACATTCAATGAAAAACTTGTTTCATTAAAAATCTAAAATTTGTTCGAGGATTTTTGGAATCGTTTCAATTCTGTACTAATAATTACACATATTTAATATCCATTGCATGTATAATTGTATATATTCAATTAAAATGACTTGCGTAATTCATCTTAAAAATAATAAATATGTTTCCGTATCCATACACTTCTATGTTCTACTTATTGTGTAATTTTATCTTCATACGTCACAGAACGCGAAACAATGCGTGTTCGTGCGAGATTAAACGACTCTAGAAATTTCGAAACGGAGAAAGTTTCTTTAAAATTATTCACAAGTTAACACGTCTTTGCTTTTTCGCGGGGAATTACGATTTGAATATTAATAATTAAAGAGGCCGAGCTTAATGATACGTCACACAAGTTTTAATGAAAACTCGTCTGCAAAGTTCGTTCCTGAGGAAATTAAACATTTCGGAAATGGATTTTGTGTTGAAACGTCAACTGTTTTTCGAGTTAAAACTCAAACGCACTTGTGACGGTTACCTTTTGAAGAGTGAGTTAATATTTTCAATTATCTCAATAATAATATTGAATAACGATGAACTATACAGCAAAGTCTAGTGACAGTATTACAAGCTGTCGTTAGACTTAACGTAAGTTATGGGTTTAGTCTCGTGTTCGATTTTCAAGAAATGGATTTCTTTTTCAAAGTTAAAGACTTATTTTTAAAGTTGAATGTGTTAAGAACATACTTTAGAAATATTAGATCGAAACATTACGTAATTTTAAAGTTTTAGCAAATAGTAGCAACTGAATTTTGCAATGTTAATATTTAATTACAAGAAATGCACGAAAGGAAGTAAACATCCAGGAGAAAAAGGTAAAAAAGGAAGTTTGAAAAAAAAATCAACATACTGAGAATAATACTGATTTTGTTAGTTTATCTGCTCAAAAATTGCAAGGTACGCATTAGAAATGAATTATTAATTAAGTTTAAATTTTGAATAATATTTACAAATCAAACACAAGTAAGTTATAATATAGCAAATTATTTTGCAGCGAGAATTCTTTGTTTGTTTTATTTTTTCATTAGTTGGATTGATTGTTATACATTGAGTATTGTTCTGAGTTTTGGTTTGTAACTAGAATGTTAAATTATAAGTAGAAAAAATGTCACGTTTCTCCGAACATCACTCAGGCGACAGTACTGCCCGTACGAACGTTGCGTGTGGTACGTAGACCGGACGCGAGCGCAGAAAACCTATTACGCCCAAATGAATTCCCTGCCGTTTCCGGGCCACGACAAATCCGCCGCGCCCGCCCGCCCACACCTCGGGCCCTTCTTACTCTTTAGGGATGCTATTAATACCAAATATTATATTTTTAATACACTATAAATATTTGAATATCGCAGATATATTTTCCAGTTTTGGTAATAAATGGAATAATTAATTGCGAACAATTAAATAAAATGTAAGTTAACTGTTACTTTTTTATGTGTTAAACGATATGTATTATAAAGTATAATGCATTTTTATAAAAATAAAATAAATTGATTACGATGATACTTATCCTTTAGCAACCTCGGACACCGTGTCCATTGATCTCACTTCGTGAGCTTCGATTTCTTTGCCAATGAGACGGAGGTCGCGGTGGATAAAAACATTGTGATAAAACCATAGTATTGTCGTGTCCCTTTATCATCCCATCTGGCTAGTCATGTGTATTAAATTGTCAGTTTATCGCCAAGTATTTATAAGTGTGTTCTAGCAGGTACATTTGACAGTCACTGTCCTCTAGTTTTAGTGTGTTTAATATTTCAAATCACTTCGTCATTTGGCGTCAGGTGAGTTTGTGGTGAAACGCCAAAAATATAAAGTATTACAAATTCTTGGATAAGAAAATTACTCTGTGATTTATTTTTTAGTAGTAAATATTAAAAAAAAAACTGTTGGTTGTTTATCTCACCATCCAACAAAATTATTAATGAAAGAACGAATGTGTGGATGTATAATTAAATGAATGAATACTTTATTACAATTTTTAATTTTTACACTGGCTAGTTTAATACCACAAGGCAAAATGTATCATATTGTTCTCAGATTATGTAGTAGTCTATTGTATGTTTAATAATATTATAACACAAATTCGTGTAGAGTTATTGAATTTGAAACTAAGCATAAGTTAGATTATGACAACTTAATGGTTAATTTCCATATGTTGACATCTAGCTTCTGCCTGCGGCTATGCAATATGTATTTTTATATTGCTATATGTAATTATTTCCCTATGTTTTTTTCTGTAACCTTGACACCTTGTATGCAAAATTACATTACGATCGGTTTAGTAATGAAAGCGTGAAAGCGTATTTGTAATATTAGTTGGGATACTTTGTTATAGATTCATAGTGATTTATTTTTCTTTTTTCTCGCAATGACTACGCTAGTGACCTAGCAAGGTGTTAACAGCTTCACCAGACTTCATAGTACACCATAGTGTCTCTGCTTACCATCATGTAACTAATAAGTTTCTATAGAAATATTATAATGATAACGATATCGAAATTTGTATTTCAATCTTCGTGAGCAACCCTAATGCGATTGTCCTCGGACTTGACGGAGCGGAATTTTAATGAAATTCCTAGAAATTATCTTCTCATCTTCGTCTATTGTTTGTATACGATTATTTATTGCTAAAATTGAATTTAACTTTTGGTAAGAAGAAAAAGTGTTTAAGCAATTTGTTGAGAGGAAAAAAGCCGATGTACTCATAAGGACTGCCGAGAGAAGTAAAGACTCAAAACAATGGAATAACTGGGTTCTCTGTTGAATTTTTAAATTATTGGAGTAAAACTTCCTTAGGCGCGAGTAGGAAGTAACTGGACGACAATGCAACGGAAGGCAGTTACGGTAATATGGTGTCACGTTTCTGTACCTTCCGGTTTTTCAATATTTTTGATTTTGTCAATAAATAGGTTTAAAAACAATAATAATAATTCTTTAATAAAACATATTAATTTGAGTAATAATAAAAAAACATAAAGTAGAATTATTTATGTGTATATGGGAGCGCGACCGTGCTGCCATCTGGTTTCAATGTAAGTAAGTAACAAGTTAAATCAAAGCTTTATTATCCGTAGTGCCATCTATCAGCTGATTTGGAACTTAAATAACAAGTCTATCTACAATCTCGTGTCTATTTTTCAAGTAATTATAAATTGAATTATTTAAATTTCATAACTTGGACATTGCAATTATTAACATTAGTCTGGTTTTCACACATATTGTTACTTTGAACAATAATTATATATATTTTTATACGGTTTATTGAATAATCAAGTATATGATTGGTTAAACAATCTCAATACAAAATATCAATATTACATGTACACAGGCCTGTATACTATGCGTCGGCAGTCTGACGCAAGCCGGTCACGCTTACTAGCATGTCATGATGCGTAATTATAAATTTATCTCCTACCATAAATACCTCTCAACGATGTTTTCATTTCAAAAATAATAGTATAAACTAAACTAATAGTATAAACGCGAATTAGACTTTGTTCTTTACGCTTTCACGCATCGTCTACTCAACTGATAAACAGTAAATTTTGCATTCACTTTGTCAGGAGTATATAAAACGACATAGAGTACCTTTTATCCCGAAAATGTTGCTGCTCCCGAGGGATAGGCCATATCTAAACTAAAGCAAGCTAAGTTTTTTGTAGGAGTTAAAGCCACGCTGAAGTTACTGATTTTAGCATGAATGGATCGGCTCGCCCGGGGTAGTACCACTCTGTCACAGAAAACCGACGTGAAGTAACAGTGCTTGCATAGTTACGTTTCGTTCGGTCAGTGAGAATGCCGGAGGCCCACCTCACCTCCCCTCACCCCTCCCTCTTTCCATTCCCCTTACTCCTTCCCCCAAACGCAGGCTGGCAACGCACTTGCGACTTACCAGGTGTTGCAAGCGTCTATAGATGACGGTGATCACTTAACATTAGGTGACCCATCTGTTCATTTGCCTCCTATGACATAAAGAAAAGCTACAAGCAAAAACTTGTCAATAATACTTTTAGAAACTGTAAAACTAACTATAATCAGTTAATCTTCAACACTCATTAAGAATCTTAACAACATCAAGTCCTATAACAATTTATCTGACGGTAATATCTCATCAGAAAAAAAAATCCAATAATTCTTCTTCGCCTTGTTTTTAGCATGATTTTAGGTCGGTAACGTTATGTCATGACGTCACAGCATTGTCGCTCACGTCATCGGCCGTACCACGATACGCTCGCAAATCAAAATCGTTTCCCTCCCAACGACGCATCAATATTCGGGTGTGATTTATAAACCTTTCCCGATGAAATATGACTTCACTCTCATTAATGTAGCCAACAGGTGAGAGAGCCCTTTGATGATTCACCCGTGGAACTCTGGCGAGGTATTTAATTTCATATTTCAAAGGTTGGTATGCTTTACGGAACTTATGATATTCGAAAATCAAGGTCCTATGACATTGGTTGTGGGTATATTTTGTAATATTTATGAAGCGATGTTGTTCAGTTGTTGTGTATTTACGATGAAGGAAAAACAATATGCTAATGTGAAGCTAAACCCACATAGACATATTTTGGTAACTGCACTTGAGAGACAGATCTCTCTAGGTTCAAATTTTTAACAACTTGAGCAACATGATCACTCAACATTTAGTAAGATTGTTGTAAAAGTTTCTTTTCAATCTTAATAATTTAATAATAACGTTGGTTGTCTCTGCCTAAATAATATACGTGATATAATGATGATACAATATAAGGAGTATAATCAAATAATTCAAGACATTCCTTCGTATCTACTGAGTTTTTAACGTGGACTAATACGATGCGGTTGCTATGGCAACGGAGGGGAACTTCCTCAGACAATACAATATTGATATAAGGTACAACACATAATGAAACGCAGCCTCATATAGCTATTTATGTTTGATAGGCCATTGTTGTTTGTCTTCTAATTTTTAAGGCTGAAATTTTATTAGAGTTGTTTTGTTATATATGTATATTTATATATATAAAAAAAAATCTCTAATCAAACCTTGCCTAGATAACTACCGACACAACAAAGAAAATAATTAGCCAAATAAGTGCAGCGTTTTAAAATAATCCAATTACATTCTGCGAATGAATTTTATTTATATTAGTTTGAGGAAGTCATTTATATGAATCGAAAGAAAAATAACCAGTACAACATCGAATAATCGTTCGACCTATTCGTTCCCGAAATGAAGTAATAATCGAGATCTGACGTTAATATGAAAACATCAAACGCAGCGGCGGGAAATTTCCATAGCTGTCGACAGGTGAGAGGAAAATAAATAGCTACTTATAATCCCTTGAACCGACAGTTTGTAATTTGTTTCCTATAGTCAAGTGGAAATATCAAATGAGTGGATACGCCGGAGCGCGATTGGATCGAACCTTTTCATGCGGCCAAATTGGTTTTCTTTTTGGACGTCGGTACCCGGGCTGACGAGGTGCCGTGTTTTCTAGGGTTCCCTATGGTAATAACAAAAAATGTCATTGTAAATACTTTCCCACAGGAGAAGGTTTCTTGCGGAAAGTAAAGGTTTAATTGCCAGAATTGTCAATAAGATTTTTTTTTTGAGCGTTACTAATAATACAAAAATGAGTTGAAAAGGAGTTTGTTGTTTTTGGTCCACAACCATGATTTTATAACAAAGTAGGTTTTATAACAAAGTCCAAAAGCACATTAGCGGCTAATAGTGCCGGATAGTCGGTTCAAGTACCATGTCTCTTTTTTGTAGGTGGTAAAGCCAAGCTGAAGCTATTACTGGTTTCAGTATGAATGGGTTGGCGAGCCCGGGGTACTACCACATCTCACAGAAACACTGACGTGAAGTAACATTGCTTGCGTTATTGAGATTCGTTCGGTCAGTAAGAGCGCCGGGTACCCACCTCCCCTCTGCCTTCTCCCTCCACCTCTCCTCCTTCAAACACTTGTTGGCAATGCACTTGCAATTCCCCTGGTGTTGCAAATGTCAATGGATGATGGTATAATATAAAAAATATCAAGTAACTTATAATGTCTAAAGGCTATTATAAGGTAGATCAATTAGTGAACGATAATGACGCCTGGAAATGACGTCAATCTCTGTACCTCTACTAAAAACAGGTGTAACTACTTATGTTTGTAAAAGTATGTATCATGAAAAGACAAACTAGATCGAGTTTCTTGCTGGTTGTTCTCGATGATTGAGTGGTTTTGGGGGTCGTTTTGATGTTCATAACTGTCTTTTCAGGATTTAATAGAGTATTCTTGTTTCGAGTGCAGCTGCAAGAATACATGAGCCAATTCATGGCGACAGATTTTTAACTTAAGGATGATAGCTAGTCAGGCGCACTTATAAAAAGTCATACCATGAAAATCGGTAATTATCTTGAACGAACTACGGCCACTTCAGTTCTTTTAATGTCTATAAATTATATACGGAACACCAGGCGAGTGTTGTGTCACACTTCACTGGATTTTTTTACCCACTAGTGTTTCCTTTTCACGTCGGACTCTCGTTTTATGGGTCATGCGACTATGTGCGACTATTTTTAATGGACTCGAGAGCAGAGTTTTCATTTTTCCCCCGGTGATAAATTAACTTCGCGTTCGCGATGGATGGTCATCTCTTCTACCGTTCATGTTTGAGTGTTCATATTTTTTGTAGGTTTTTTTCAATTTTTTATCTCTCTGCCTCATCTTGTTGTTTTGTATTTGATGGCTAAAATTGTATCGGTTACATTGGTTTCCTTGAATTGCATTTGGGAAATGCACGATACGGTATTGTGAAACTCTATGATAAATACATAACTTTAGATCATAACTACACTTTAACTACGATCAGACGAAAACTAAACTTGATATGTTAATATTAAAACACAGATAGTCGTAGCAAAAAGTTAACTTTTTTTAAGGCAGTCTTAAGGACTGCCGACAGAATTGAAAACTGAAAACAATGAATTAAATGTATTATCTTTTGAATTCTCATATTAATTGTAATATGAATGACAATATTTACATTAGTTTGTACTTGAATTATTAATGTGGTCATTTTGAAATATGACGACATTCAATTTTTCGTCAAAACTGTGGCAGTTAGCTAATAACGTATGCATTCTGACGTTTATGCTGCATACTAAATTTCTATAAATAAATGATAATGCTTATTTGTTATACTTCTATACGTTTCTATATTATTCTATGTTGATGAGATTTTGCGCGCATCTCTGGAAAGATTTCTAAATTAGTACAATCGTTTTACAATAAGTAACCCAGTAGTCGTTTGACTTGTAAGATATTGGTAAAAAAGTTATAGGCATATGAGAGCTACTCATAGATAAAAATACACAGACATAGTATTGCTATGTCGCTTATTCTTTCGTAGAATTATATTAGTGCCACTTATTTTACATTTTATGGCTTCATACTTTGGCTTAAACCTTCTCATTTGTATGTGCCTTTATTCTAAATCGCTCGACTCTTTAAATACATATATATATTGTAAAATACAGCAAGTATATCTGTACATAGTTTGAAGACCTCTAGTTAGACCTACGTTGCATCCGTATGCATGGACGCCTTTCTCTCTATTAGTTTGTCGAAGTGATTGGAGGGAGCCTCCGGCAGAGAGTACGTGACATGACTCCGGCAACAGTTCGCTTGAGGTATTAATGCGACTCGGATTTAGTTTAGTTAGGTCATATATATTTGTTTTGCTTTCGACAAACAATTTTTCAAAGTATAAGGTCCTATAAAATGTTCCACATTACCGATTTGTCGGGATGAAAGTTCAAGCACCATGTCACATGAGTTTTGGTAAATTTGGTATGAGATAGATCAGTGGTGATATCTATAATTAACACTTATCCACGTGCATTCGCCAAAAACGATTGTAATTTTAATGAACTATAAAAATAAGTACGGTATAAATATAAAGTCGATCGAGTTTGTTGCCAGTTCTTCTCGATGACTGGGTTGTTTGTCCGAACCGATGGTAGCTTTACCGTTCATTAGCGTCTTCTTAATATTTAATTTTTTTTTTTTTTCGAAATGTCTACGCTATTGACGCAGCAAGGTCTTAACAGCTTCACCGGACTACTAAGGCGAGCGCTTAAGGCACTCAGCCGATTTTGTTATGGCAATCAGCTCAAGGGTGCACGGCACACCTCGGCTTGGCTGTTGCCTGTTGCATGCAAAATCGCGACCTATCTTAGCTAACCTAGCTAACTATTTATATGTGTATGAGTTGTTGAAACGCATATGTGTACCAAGCATACACGTCTCAACAACTCCTCCATATATTTATTATCGGAAAATTGAGAGTTTTTCAGTTCGATAAGGGAAAAAAGTAAACCCTTCCACTTTCATGTGTAGTAGTAGTCCGGTGAAGCTGTTAAGACCTTGTTGAGTCAATAGCGTAGACATTTCGAAAAAAAAAGCGTGCACGTGTGTGGGGGTGATCGTGTAGTGTTGTAGCAGTGATGTATATTTGTGTGTCACCGTATCGCGCAAGCAACGCACTCAAGGGAACCTAAATTTAATAAAGTATCCTTTATGTTGTATATGATTTTATTTTAATTATAGCATTCAATAAGTACAAATATATTTTTTGCCATGATTCTACAATCATGTATTGGCTATATATATCAGTTCCATTGCGTATAATGTCTGTTACAGAAAAAGAAAAAAATATTTTTGTAAATGGATTGCAAATTTCTAGTATAAGTTAAACATATATATTGTGTACTTGAGAAAAATCTAACCTTACGTTAAGTGATGGTGTATGCTTTAATTATACTAGTTTCTGTTAGTGGCTTCGCCTGCGTTAATGTAAATTTCACCTGTTTCTCGGAGACATTTTTTTTTCTACATAAACGTTATGTATCCTATGTCCTTTTCTATGCTGATGAGACTATCTATGAAAAATTACATGATGATCGGTTCAGTAGTCAAGGCATGAAAGAGTAACAAACAAACGAATTCAAATTCATATTAGAAAGAACTAGTAAAGAAAAATAACAATAGTAGTAATCTGGAGAACATTAGAAAATGCTATATCACTGTTCTACGGCTTCGTTATTAACAAATACAGTATGTGTTTTACTGTCCAGTAAGTAATAATTTGACAAGTATGTTGTGATCATTTCAATGTTCCAACAACATGGAGATGCCATGATTCCATCCTGGATATTGAAAAGTGAAAGCCCTAATGTGACTGCAGATAAATAAATTTTAGTGTAATTTTATATTTACTCATGTGTACTCTTGGACGTTTATAAGTGCCTTTTTAACATCTGAATTAAATGCAATGATAAATAGAAAGCAACTTTAACAAAAGAATTTTTAATTAATATGTCACAAGTCTTAATAGAAAATTCCATTAGAAATGTTACAAACATTCCAGCTATAATGGTCTGCAAATAGATGAGAGAGTTAAAGGTTCTTAACTCTTAAGTCCCAGCTACCGGGGCCTTCAGACAGAACCACATCCGGCTCGAAGATTTGTACATAGTTTGCTCTGTCGGCGGCATAGTGCGAACTTCGCGGTTATGGCAAATTTATGTCAGGTATTAATTTACGCCCCACAAGTTTGTCCCGAGTTCTTGGGTGTAAGTTTCGAGATACAGCGCCTACTATTTAGGCATAATATTCATTCGAGTTTCAATAGTACCAGCGGGAAAAACGGGAAAGAAATAAACCTCTTTTGTGTGCCATTAATAATAATATATACTTTTAAATGTTCGTTATGCAAAAGGTTTTTCACGAATGATCTTTAGTTATATATTAATATATTTTGGCAGCGACTTCGTTCGCGTGGAATAATTATTCTAAGATAACACTAACACGCAGCGGAAGGTCTCAAAAGGAAAAAAACGATTTTGAAATATTCTTCATTGGTTTTCTGCTGCTATTGCTCTTAGTGTGGTCATATATATAGCTTATAGTCTTCCTTGATTAATGACCTATATAACACTGAATTTTTTAAATCAGACATGTAGATCTTGAAATTAGAGCATCCAAGCAAATAAACAAACTCTTCAGCTTTATAATATTAGTATAGATTTTACTTACTGGCTTTACTATGAGCTCATTTCTCGATTATCTGCCTATCCTTATGCCTTTTTCTTTCACCGTCAAATATTACTGATTAAATTCAAATAGGTACAAGAAGAATCTGTTTTTCAAATTAAAAGTCTGGTCTTATTTGAACTAAAAGTGGTCTACTTTTTTATTTATCGAAGTTTGTCGCATATATGTAAGAAAACGCAATGATTTGCAGTGTAGTAATACTCTAAAAAGTATTTTAACTGACACTGAAACATACGTCAACATTAATTCAAATGTTTTGGGAGATCAGCTCGGACAAATATACATACTCTTTAATATTATTTGTATGTATATATATAGAAATAGGCTGATCATTGCTCGGTCAACGATGGTTGCATCTTACTGAGAAACTCATTATTTCAAATTTTAATTAACACTTCGCGAGTTTGTTTTGCGTTCACCGCAAATGTTGGTTCAAGGCATCGCGTACTCGGTTCAAGAACAAACTAGGATATGAACAATGTTTTCCATAGTTACAGAAACTTCTTTACAATACTGTTTCTGTTACTTATAATCGTATTGTATAATATTAGCTTTTTTTTCCGTGGATTTGTTTATGTCATTTTTTTATATCATAGGAGGCAAACGAATAGGTGGTTGAGGTGAAAATTATATTTACGAGAATGGAGTAACAAGTATCGCCTTGTAATTACTGAACATTTTTAGAACACCACATATAATATACCACAAAGTCCTCCATCGCGTCTGTTTGTCCGTTCGCGATTAATTAAAAACTACTAAGCTGATTCTCATACAGTTTTCCTTAATAGATAGAATGATTCACGAGGAAGGTTTAGGTGTATAATTTGTCAAGATTTTTTTTTTGTAAATTGGTTGAAATATAACGAAAACGCTGCCGAATTCCTTTGAGATATAAAAAAAACTATTGTTTTAATAAACTACGTAGACGAAGTCGCGGCTATCAGCTATTAAAATTATAAATTGTTGTTTCCATAGTTATTCTCATGCGTAAGATATAATCTCATTATTCGACGTAAGATATCTGGTATGAGGGATGAACCTCGCTCGACTAGCACTAAGGGCTATTAGCTAAATAAATTTGCTCACACAATATGCTCGGTAACTCGATTTAATGGCGATAGAATTGATTCATTCAATTACGAGGAATTTTTAGTGCCCCACCGAGCGGGAGCGACTTTGTTTTAGGGGTGCGGAACACGCCGGGGGATAGTTTTCTCACGAAATCTTTGTATGCAATGATTGGTACATATTTTTTATTTCGAATTATGTTACGATTTATGAAATGTTATACGGTTTATATGAAGTTACATGATTTAAGTTTTTGTCCTTAAATTTATTTAGTGAAAGCAACATGTAACGAATGACGGTGTTGCAGAAACAATTAAAAATACAATTTGTGTTTTGATGTGTATTAGATTGACAGTTAACATATATACTAGGCAACATATAAATCTTGGTAAAGTAAATTATCTCCTATTATCTTATCAAACATAATAATCGAGTTAGTAGTTTTTCAATGATACGCGTACAAAGAACTGACTGACAAAAATTTCCAACGGCATGGAAACGTGTTCTGTTTTTGGAGAATGAAATCCTGCAGTATATTTTTTCTGGATATCTTTAAAATTTCTGATTTCACTATATCTAAAACAAAGTTCTCTACCACGTCTGTCTGCGTGTTCACGATAAACTCAAAAACTACTGAACGGATATATTGTTATCAGGACGGCACAACGTCTGCCGGTTCCGCTAGTGATATATATAAATAATAGATATACTTCGTAATCCTATAAAATCAGAGTTGAAAAGTTCCGAATAACCTTTAATTTTGACATTAATAGATCCATTAATACCGTTTCCAATTATACTACTATTCAAACTTTCAATCCGGGATTAATTCTAAAATTGTTTATATTACAAACGCAAAAACAAACTGTTTAAACGCATAATAATAAAGTAAACTCTATCATGTTATGGCCGAGGCAGGTACAGACATCTCACGCGTCCTAAATTTGACATGAATTTATGTGTCAACGTCACCGTTGGAAGCCATTAGTAGCACTAATGCTCCCATTACCGGGGCCGAGGGTGGGGCGCCCCCCACGGCATCTGCCGCTTGTTTTAGGTAATTTATGGGTTGCGTCGACAAGCCCGGCCGCCCAGGGGAAAGGTAAACACATCTACCCCAAGATATACATGTGCTGAATGTGGCTTTCAGATGAAAATAATAATTGAGATTAATTTATTTTCTAATTATTTATTTCTTTATGTAGTAGCTGAAGTCCAAATTCTTACTAATATTATAAATGAGAAAGTGAGTTTCTTAATACGTTTTCAAGTCTTACCTACTCAACCGTTTATTATAAAATTTTGCACACATTTTCTAAGGCTAAGAACTCACGAAGTGGTTTCTACCCGCATCTGGCGGGTTGCGCGTCCACAGTTTTTGTAGAATGCAGGTATATATGTAAAAAATTAAAGCACATCTCACATTATACACCCGTGATGTACGCGGTTGTTTGCGGCTCAAGGCTCAAGCCTAGGTCCGTTCTCTTGGCGTGGAGCCCTTGAGTGTGCTGCTCGCGTGATGCAGTACAAATCTTATATCATAGCGACAACATTTACACAAATCACCTCCACACACGTGTACGCATACACGCTTGCACATGAAAGTGGAAGGGTTTTATTTTTTTTCCCTTATCGAACTAAAATAGTTCAGAAAATTATCCGATACGAAATATATATAAGAGTTGTTGAGCTGTGTATGGTACACAAATATGTTTCAAAAACTCATATATGTATAAATAGTTAGCTTAGGTTAGCTCAGATAGGTCGCGAATTGCACGTATCAGGCAGGCAACAGCGCAAGCCGAGGTGTGCCGTACACTCTTGAGCTAGTTGTCAAATAAAATTGTCTGACTACCTTATACACTCGCCTTAGTAGTCCGGTGAAGCTTTTAAGACCATGCTGGGTCAATAGCATAGTCAAATCAAAAAAAAAATCGCGCGGTCTGCGGCCACGTACAGCCTCGGCGGTTTATGCCCGCGTGCTCCGCGTTTGGTTGGCGACGTCACTCGTCTTGCAATCGCCTCCGGTCTTGCGTTCATCGCCCGCCACGCTTGCGGTCCGGAGACGTCTGGTTAAGATGGGCTTCAGTGTACTAAAGCGTTTTGTCTATCGCACAACATAATGACTCCAATAGACAGAGATAATGCTATACGATGCCGAACTTAGTTAACTATCTCGATCTTCTTGCCGACGTTTCAAATCAAAAACCGGGTACTGTAGATCAAATCACAATTAACTGAGGTCAGTGTAACGACTTACCACACAAATACTAAGAATTGTTTGAGAAATTTATCAACACACAAACGTGACCTCTCCGAATAAGTTTATGTCGGTAACCTGAAGACTTCGCACTCCCGAACAGCCGGGTTGCGTGTACCGGGTGAAATATGTCCCGTCTCCCGATCGCAAGCCCACGTGTGAACTTTAATGACTGCCTCTTTGTACTTACTTGTGTACTGGCACGTTATTCTATTGCTGATGTGTTAAACAAGAGAATTAATACCTTAGTTACGCTCACCTAGAGAATTAATACCTTAGGTTATAAATATTTCTTATGTAGATAAATAAAAACCAATTGCCGATTTATTTAACATACATTTAATCAGTACCTCGAGAACACTATATTTATATTGTTAGTAAAGATACAAATATACCAGTATTAAGAATGCGAAATATGTTCGAATATTTGCTCATCAATTAAGCTTATGTGTCTGGATGGATTTTATTGAAAATTCGATTAAAAAGTATATTATTTTTCCAACGGGAAGAGAGCGAACTTGTAGAAAATAAAAAACAAATAAACCTAGTTTAAAGCGCTAAAATCCAAATAGACATGATATTAAGGATAAATATTATTTATAAGAAAAAATCGCAAGCTACTACTTGCATACTTATTCGTGTATTCAGATTGTTAACTGCGTCTTTAAGGGAACATATAGCTCCGAGAGCTGTCCCGAGTCTTGTTTAGGCATTTTATTTTTCAATTACAATAGTTAACGGCATAATCAGGGGACATCGCGTACAATCGCAACGGGCCCGGCTAATCCAGATTTATACGAACACGGCCGGATTAAGGCGCGTGAATTACACATTTATAGGCCATAAAGACAGATCCGGTGGCGGGTTGTACCTGTGCGGTTGGTTGTACTTATGATGTTACGGTCGCACTCTTGTTTATACAGAGTGTTTTACTTTTGATTAAGATAATATTAGATACGATAACTGGGCGTTCTATTGTATCCCTATATGTGTTAAAGCTTTACCGATGGAGATAAGGAAACTCATTATTAAAAAATCTATACTCATTTTATAAAGCTGGAGGGTTCGGTTGAGTTCGGTTGAACGCGTCAATCTTAAAAACTACTGGTAGGATTTGAAAAATTCTTTAGGTGTTTGATACATTACCGGGCAAGGTTTTATGTCATCACGCTAATAACGATAGGAGCGGAGCACCAATGAGGAATGTTTCACAATTGTGTTTTTTTTTTCATTTAAGATTTTTTTTTCTATCTGACTACGCCATTGACCAAGCAAGGTCTTAACAGTATCACCGGAAAACTAAGGCAAGCGCATAAGGCACTCAGCCGATTTTATTTTACAACCAGCTCAAGGGTGCACGGCACACCTCGGCTTGGGCTATTGCCTGATATGTGCAATTCGCGACCTATCTGATCTAACCTCAGCTAATTATTCATACGTATATCAGTTGTTGAAACATATATGTGTACAAAGCATACATACCTTAACAACTCTTATAGATATTTCATATCGGATAATTTTCTGAACTATTTCAGTTCGATAAGGGAAAAAATTAAAAATAAAACCCTTCCACTTTCATGTGTAAGCGTGTATGCATGCACGTGTGTCAAGGTGATATGTGTAATGTTGTCGCAGTGATGTAAGAAGTTGTGTCATTGTATCGCGCGAGCAGCACACTCAACGGGGGCCTAATCTGTTTTTTTTTTTTCATTAAAGAGCTCCCTCTGTGTGTTAGCGTTATCCTAAAGCAACTATTCCACGCTGATGAAGTTGCGGGGAGAAGCTAGCGTTTTTATGACAATGGAAATTCATACGAGACCCAAATTTTGTGTCGTTATACTGAATACTATTCACAAAATAAAGGTAACAAATTTAGATTTAGATATACAGTCCTCGCCAATATTTTGACCGCTATGAATATAGCTGTAGGTTCGAGCTTGCTTCTAATATAGTCCAGTGTCCAAATACAAAACAAAATTGAAATATTATTATAGGAATAGATGTGATAAATCATCACATTAAAATGTGCTTTCGAAGTGGCAGAAACTAGCAATTAACATGTGGCATGTAGAATCCAAATTTACAAAGAACACGAACTTTATTACGTGATAAGTTGAAAGCCCAACCACCAGCGGCGAGCATTACGAGAACAGTATTCTCCCTTGTGCACAATGTACACGCATCTTCCGGAACAAAAACGGCTATTCGGAATTTAAACAGTGGCTGTGGCCGAAAACGGCCAATAGCATATATATAGAGGAATTTAAAATAGGTATTTACTTGTCATTAAGTTGTTTTGGTGTTATAAATATAGTATAATACGTGTATTAATAACTAAATTTTTGTTCTGCGCAACTATATTCACAGCGGTCAAAAAGTTCAGCGCGGACTGTTCACGCTGTATATAACCGCGATGGTAGTTAGCGTGGCGTGCAGCGTCTTGTTGCGTACGAGTTATGTTTGCTGCCCACGCGTCCAGCGCCTTCGCATTCGAGCGCCTCACCGCTACCTTGACTGCTTCCTTGATCAATGGTCCATTCAGTGTTCGGCTTACGTGTCAATTGAGCTTTAACATCCTGTAACTTGGATATTCCTAAGCTCCAAATCTTCGTATTGTATCAACGTATCAAAGTTAATTAACTATACATTTTTGCAGTAAAACTTTTTATGGCACGCGTTACGCATTACGAGTTAATCGTTAGGTAGGTATGTATTTGTGTATATGTATAAGTATATATGAGTATCAGTCTGGGTACAGTAGTATACCAAAATAAGTAAATGTTATGTAAAAATAGTTCAGATTTATACGACGGGCTTTTTATAACATAAAGGTTGTGAGCATCTTGACATACAGGGTGAAAGTTAAGACAGTAGCAACATTTATGGACGATGCTCTGTACTCGATTCTCGTCATAATTCCACTAAAACATAGGTGCTTAATATTTGACCTAATTATCTAAAAAAATGCAAATATTATATGCTATCCTCTACGCGTCTATGATAAAGCTCAGGTGACTTTACTTTCATTTGAAAATGAACGTAGAAACTTCATAAACAAAAGAAAAGAGTTTATTGTCCGTCTTATTATCGAAGGTTATTAATTCCGGGTGCTCCTTACAACTTTCAGCACCGGCCACTGCCTAGGCTTATTAACGATTGTGTTTATACCTTTGAAAGTCTTAGAACAAACTTTAATTTAGGTTCTCCTTGTTTTTTACTAATATTTGTTTTGATATTACTATTTTATGTGTTAAATTATAAACTGGAATATTGTGAATGTTCAACATTTCACCTGGTATATATTCGTATAATTTAATACATATAAGAAAAAGAAATTTCACTTTCTCCGCGGGTACATACTGATTATTATTATTAACTCAATTATTCTTTTCATTTATTTACTTGCTTGTTGTGGCTGCGACTGCGTTGAGTAAAAAGGATTTTATTATTTCACCTAATAAATGTGTTTTATTTATCTTTAACCTTATCATTACTAATACAATCACTGCATTTTTTTAAAACTATTTTAGGTTCATTTGTGGTTAATTTTGTCAATGTTACTAAACCCATACGAAAATCTGTAGTGACATGTAATTTCGTGTAACTTTTCTCTGTTCACTAAACTTCTCGTGAAAATTGATTCAGCGGTTTCAAAAATTAACCAGAACAAACAAGAAATCGGTTGCAAAGATTAAGCCTAAAATGCCGCTTGTGAAAATAAATTATTATTGGAAGATTCAATCCAGTATGAAACACTATCAGGCCTTTTTAAAGTGTGAAAATATTTACCGAACGTACATAACATTGAGTGCGGTGAATAAACATTATTTAACACATCAATATCAATCCTTTATATTTAACCATCCAATAGTTCTGTTGTGTTATGTACAAATACTTGATGCTATTTCCCAATTGAAAGAAAACTGTAATAAAAAAATTTAAGTATTAAATCATATATATTTTGACTAGAAATTTAATATTGTATCCCCCGAACTATAAATAACGGTTTTCGTGCGCGAAGCAATCTGGCTTGCAAATAAACCACGTTTTAAGTGGGGGCTAAAACGCACTCGGATGTTCAAATGTCGACGCGTTTTCGGCTTGTAGCCACTTTTGTTGGGATTTCGCGGTAATACGTGGGGGATGACGATTGTTGGTACATAATAATGTATAACATACGTCTCAGAACGTGCAGTGTCTTGTAGATCTTTGTTTACATTTTATTATAGCTATGTTTATATCATTTCAACTATTTTTATTGTATCAACACAAAATAACAGCATTGAATTTGATTGCAAACGCATTGCAATTTAAAAATATCAGATACCCTAGGAATATATAAAAATACGTGTGGCACTCGGACACTTTTTTTTTTTATTGACGCACGACAAAGTGACTGCACTATGCATGATGGTAAGCATAGTACAATCCAAAAACAGTGGCGACCACCGTGAGACACATTATCCATCGTCGGTTGCCGCTGTCATGCCGGTCATAATGACGAAAGTCACCCGGTACTTGATATGCACAGGCTGATCCCGAAACGCGACGCGCAAAAGCGAGTCACTATGACGGGCTTTTTCTTCATGTAGATGGTGGTTGCGACCCAGTCGGGCTGTAAAACCCTATCACCCCACTATCGCCATTGCCTCGTTCGTTGATCAGCAGGGTGCACCACGTGCAGGCGAGGTTGGCTTGGGTGTCTCAAGTCTTAAGATGTTACTCGACACCCCTTACACCCCAAAACTGCCACGGTAAAGCTATTGCATAGCATTTTTAATTCACTTATGCAATTATAACTATTTATTTATTTTATTCATGCAGTTTTTTTCTTCCTTTGTTTTTTTCTTTGATATTAATTCAAGTTACACTTTTTGAGCGTGTTGACCAATAAGAAAACAATTTTTTTTTTTTATTAAATAAATGAGAAGTTAATATTGTTCAAAATATTTTTATTATCTTGCAATACATGCAGGTTATTCAGGAAAACACTACATGGTAGGCAGAGTGGGGGGTGTTAGGTTTTTTCGTTACGGAATTTCTGGATTCGGTCTCCACGCTCAAGGCCCACGATAGAAGCTATGCAATAGCTTAACAATTTATCAGCAGTGGTCCTTATTATGCTGGCTTGCAAGATTCATCATTTGGATATACATAAAATGAAAGTAACAAACAAAAAAGAACAGGAAGCCATAGAATAAGAAATTGTAAATAACTATAAGACTGAAACTAGATGAAATTAAGAATGAAATGCAAGAGAAATGAATAAAGATTGAACCAAAAGGAATGAGATATAAGGAAATGATAAAACCAAAAAAAGAAGGCAAATACAAATAAAAAAAGGAAATAAACCAAACGAGGGTGGAAATAAGGTTGAGGATATACTCATATATATACATATATATATATAATTAAAGTAAGGACATTTAATAAATCTAGCTTTAGGTGTTGTAAATCAAATCTCCGATTATATCTGACGGTAGGCGGCTGTATAATTATAAAAAAGAGACGAAGATCGAAGGTCCATGGTGTGGAGAATAACATGAGTATAAAGTCTGTAAATACTGAATTGACAGTAGATACAGGGGAGTGAAAGAAGAAAACGTGTTCTATCAACCTTCATTAGTTGAGTAAACAAGAATAGGGCCAATAAAAGTAAAACTGTTTATGTAACGAAGAAATGTAAAGGAATAAAAAGCGATTAGACATTATCCGCAACCACTAATGGCCGCCGTAAAATCGGTGTACTCGTACAAATATTTCTTTATCCAGTCTCGTAATTTATTCAAAACTCGGTTTATTCACAATTCCGAGGCACAAGTCGGGGGAAGCCGAAAAATGGTGGCATTTGGATTTTTAAGTGATTCGCAAATCATTCCGCTTAATCGAATGACCTTGTTTGTTTGAGGTTTTTTCCTTATTTATCTCCTTTACAGAGTTATTTCTCTTTATTCATGGGTGTTTTTTTTTATGCAAATTATGTTAAAAATATGTTTTTATCGAAACGAGAGGTCAGGTCGTTCTTATCTAAACAGCGATACGCGGTACTCACCTAGACTTTATGCCTTTCCCGGGGAAGTTTGGCGCCGCATACAAACGACTACGACCCTCTCTCGGACCATACAAAACTCGTAAACCGCTGACGTGTCAGCACATCTATCCTTTATAGAGCGATAGAACGGTGAGAATAGTAAACGAGGGAAAAAAAGACGGTAAATTAAAATAACTCCAAAATCAACTCAACTCGAGCGTGTCGGAGTTTAATCCGCGAAGTGACAACGGCATTCTGACGAGGCGCCGGAGCTGGGAATTATTAAAACGAACGCCAACTTTTTCACTAAGCCCGTCGCAAAGCCGTTTCAATTGCGCTGCGCTGAAGATAATTCCGACTGACGTCATCTCTTTTTTTCAAAATTCCCAACTCGACTTCGTTTCACTGTGCCCGCAATTATAACATTTCCACAGAGTGGGAAAACAGAAACACGTACCCTACGCGTCGAATCTCACCGTCGGTAATTTAAATTTAGATGGAAATTTAATGATGCATTCACAAAGGGCGCTCGTAAAGTCGGTTGCTAGATATTTTTTACGAGGATCTCGCGAACTATTGCGCGCTTAACGACTCCGAAGCAAGATCGCCCTCGCTTTAATGAAGGCCCGATAAACGTGTTAACTGCCGCGACCTTATTTTTATGCCGATGTAAATATGCTGAAAAATTTGTTCATCGTTGAGACTGCACTGGCGATCCGCTTTAGCAAGGATAAAAAGCCGTAAACAAGGTCCATTTGCATATTATAAATATTTTGTTGAGTATTAAAGCACGAAAATGATACAAACAAACTAACTTATTTTCGCATTTTAGTAATATTACTTAGAATAGAGTTATAAAGTGACATGAAAATTTAATCATTATCGTTCGAGAAGCATCGAAACGTAACAAACAAACTAACACTATTTAGTAATATTACTTAGGATAGACTTATACGTGAGGTGCAAAGAGAAATTTAATTTAGTAAAATCATTAGGTTATCTAACTAATAATAAAAGTTGCCATTATTGCAAATTGCAGAATCAATGAAATCAGAAAATTCAGAATCTTTCTGTCTCAATACCATTTCTCTGGTCGAATAGATTAAATTTTCATGACATAGAGGCTGTAATAATGGGAATGTTTGAAGGCTGTGTGAGGTAGACCTCGCCATGTTTAATATATGAGGGCAAGCGACGTTGCGTTGGTAAACACACCCTTAGTTCAGGTTGGATGTTTGCGTTCCGGTCTAGTCTCTAGATAATGTTTGCCTTCCTCGGTTACTATAGCCTGTTTTAGGTTAACATAGCCGTTTCATTTACAATCCTGAATTTAGTACACTACAAGTAATTTTTTTTAATAGAAGACAAACATTACATATAAATTATATACATTTATTTAGTGATGGTAGAGCCACGGTGAAGCTATTACTGGTTTCAGCAGTATAGGTCGGCTCGCCCGTTGTAGTACCACCCAATCCACAGAAACACCGACGTAAAGTAATAGTGCTTGCATTGTTGCTTTTCGTTCGGTCAGTGAGAGCGCCGAAAGCTCATGTCCCCCCTCTCTACCCATCCCTTCCTCTCTCTCCCCTCCCCCTTCCTCCATACAGAGACTGGCAACGCACTTGCGACTCCGTTGGTGTTGCTAGTGTCTATGGACGGCGGTGATCACTTATCATCAGGCGACCCACATGTCCATTTGCCTCCTATATAAAAAAAAAGAAAACAAACATTCATACAATCCTATAATTCTAATTATATATTTAACTAGCCTCTGTTCGCGACTTCGTTCGCGTCGAATAATTAATTTGGGCTAACGCTAACACGCTGTCTAAGCTTTCAGGTAGAAAAACGACGATTTTTAAACATTCTTCATTGATGCTCCGCTCCTATTGGTCTTAGCGTGATGATATACCGATATATAACACAGAAAGAATTTTTCAAATCGGACCAGTAATTCCTGAGATTACCCCCTACAATGTCACAGAGTCACGTTACAAACTCACAAACTTTACCTCTTTATAATATTAGTATAGATAACCTGACAGAAATCTGTGCCTTTTTTGCGTTATTTTTTGGACAAGGTCCAAGTGTCTAAGAAATAAAATAAAAAAACACCTATCCAGTAACTTCATATCTATCTATCTATTAACTTCGTCTTACCAATATATTCTTAATGATTCATTGTACGTCCGTAAAATCTTAGATATAGATTTCGTTAAAGATTAGTATGATTTTAATCAGAATATACGAGATCCAATGCAGGGTCATAAACGTCTTACCGTAGGAAGGTATGGCGGTAATCACCACACTATCCTATGACGTTTTGTTGATTTTAATTATATAATCCTCTAGCCTCTAAACGTTTTTATTTTTTTTTTCGAAATGACTACGCTATTGACCCAGCAAGGTCTTAACAGCTTCACCGGACTACAGCCTCTAAACGTTTTTCTGTAATAGTGTTATGTTCTATAACAAAGTCTCAAAGCAAATTACCAACATGCCAGATAGTACGACCAAGCAACATATCAATCTTTTCAATGTCGAAAGTCTATTATAAGGTAAAATATTCCGTGAACGATAGCGATGTCTAGAAACGATATCCCTCTTTGTATATACTATAAAAACGACAATGACAATTATGGTACAAGTTGTAATAAAAATAATACAAAAAGAAAATCCATATTACGTTTCTCGTCGGCTGTTTTAGAAATCTGGGTCTTATCCAAATCGTTTCAAGAGCTTAAAGGATCTTAATGAAACTGCCATAAAGGTAATAACATCATTAAAAGATCCACTCTAAAATAGTAAATAGTTTATTCAAATAAAAAAATAAATAGTTAAGTTAAAATAATACTAAATAAATAAAAAAACACCCAACAGTTGCTCACAGACACGATTTTTCACGCAGACAATAAAAAAAGTAGCGAAAGCAAAAAAGTTGTGGAACAAGAGTGTGCAGAAGAAAGCTTCTTCTATAGGCCTAAATTTAATAAAGTATTTTATGCCTAAGGAGTACAAAGCAAGCGGCGCATTTCATAGAAATATTTTGCATAGCCTATGGACAATTGCAACACCAAGGGTATCAGTGTTGTACTGCCGGCCTTGAAAAACTTTGTTTCAATCCTTTTTTGAGAGCCTCGCATCATATGATAGAGAAACACCTTACCGGGTTATCGATTCCATGTCGCTATCGTATGTATAATTTGGAGATAGTTTATACGACATAGTTTTGGAGAATATTATAATATCTTAGGTTTTAGAATGTGTGGATGAGCAACCAGTCAGTGGCGGAAGGTACGAATTAAGAACGACAATGAAGACACTATTCGATTCTCAATTGAAAATTGAACGCGGAAACAAAATTCATCCCCATCAAAACGCAAATAATTAGAACATACTTATTAGCACCATAATAGCTTGCCATTGCATTAAAGAACTACACTAAATATTCAATGTAGACCGTGAGAGTCATTAAACACGATCGATATTAGAAATCATAACCGATGTTTGTTGAAGTACTAAGCTCCCGGCTACATCCTCTCGGCCGCGCAACTCCACTTAACAAACATATAAATAATATTCAAGGCGAGGGAACACATCGAGGGTACCATTTCGAGGGTAGTTTGACGGCGTAACGAATCGAAAAACCAAATCATCGAGTAGCACCCCTACTGTACATCGCTACATGATAGTTTGAAATAAAATACTTAGAGCAGCTAATCGTCCTATATAAATTTGGAATAAAAAAATTATTAGTGCACTACAAATTTTATATCTTTATAGTAACTCGTTATTGCAATGACACTGTGCCTAATGGTAATCGTAGTTGGAAAACAATACATCAACTACTCAGCTCACGAGAAATCGATAATCTATGGCACGTAGTCTATGTTAAGCCAGCTTACAAGCGTATTAGCTATTAAATTCCGAAATGCGACCAACTTAAAAGGGTCATTGATTCAGATTGTGTCATCGTGCACTGTGACTCAGCCTGTTCCAAAAGCCTACCATTCCGTTTGATTGTTGCATACTAATCCTGGAATGTAACAAGTTTAATCTTAACCCTATGGTGTGTGCTACGCATGGGGTAAAATAGTCAGGGTTCAGTCGGAAATACTTATCTCTTATCCATCATCGAAGTTCTCGTGAAGAGGTTGTTGCTATACATAGACATCTTAGAATTTTGTTTGTGTAAAACATATATTTATGCCATATATACAAAATTAAAGCAGAGGCATACGATCCTTTAAGTACAAATGTCAATGTTTTTGAAACTTGATCCTTTTTCATATTATTTCTTTCTTTTGTTTTTTTTTATCACCTTTAGTGATTCAGAATTTTAAAATCGTAAATCTATATTCATACTAGATTTAATTACACCAATGTATAAGTACAAAGGTATTTTAATACAGTAGTTATATAAATAAAACTTACATTATGCCAAACGATGGTCTGGAATTGGTGGTAACTAAGTCTAGAGAGATTAGTTCCCGAGTTCAGTTACATAAATCTATCTTTGATTGACGACAGATTGCTAGTTTGAGGGTGGTAACTAGCAAAGCGGTCATTAGAGAAATCCCTCCATGTTATTTTTTTATCGCAGGCTTATTTTAGGATTCGAATCTATGTCGTCTGTGAAAAGCTCAGAAATCGTTACCAATGTACGATCATAACAAAAGTATGTGTGTATAAAATATTAAGGCATTCAACTTATTACAATATTTTTACACTTGTCTACTCAACACATTTTTGTAGTTTTAAATCCTCAGGGCTGCCCCTCAGCGGTCTGCCGAGAGTACTTGGTAGGTTTTTTTTATATATTTTAATTTTAATTTCATATCGGGCGCTAATGGCGGGGCCGCAGCCCTGCGTGCCGAATCGGGACTCGAATGTATTCATGACGTTATAAAACTTAATGTAGCGAATGAACTAATATTGTTTTATTCAATATTTAATTTTGTAGTAATAAATTTGGGCAATTTTTGCGATTCATAAATTTCGTTGCGAGATTTTTCGAGGGTCATTTCGTATGGTTTTATTTTATACTGTAAGAAAATTTATATGATCTTTTAAATCACGTTTGTTTCGTAAATACTTGGATTATCTATATTATATACAGGTAAAAAATACCGTTGGGTGTTTGAGTCCGTCCATATGTGAGTAAATTTAGGGCGTGGAGCCACGCTGAAACTATTACTGGTTTCAAAATGAATGGGTCGGCTCGTCCGGGATAGTACCATCCTTTCACAGAAAACCCACTGAACGGTCAGTAAAAGCGCCGGAAGACCCACCTCCTCCTCCCCGCAGACAGACTGACAACGCACTTGCGACTACTCTGGTGTTGCTAGTGTTTGTGAACGGCGGCGATCACTTAACATCAGATGACTCACCAGTTTGTTTGCCTCCTATGACATAAAAAAATTGCACAGAATATCATCTATACTAATATTATGAGGAGGTAAAGTTTGTGACGTTGTGAATTTGTGAGGTTTTATGGGGTAATCTCAGGAAATACTCATCCGATTTAAAAAATTCTTTCAGTGTTATATACAAGCTCGTTTATCGAAGAAGATTATAGGCTATATATCATCATGCTAAGACCAATGGGAGCGGAGCACCAATGCAAAATGTTTCAAAACCGTTTTTTCTTTTGAGAGCTTCCGCTGCGTGTTAGTTAGCCCAAAGTAACTATTCTATGCGAACGAAGTTGCGGGCAGAGGCTAGTGTAAAATATACTAAAATGTATAGCAGTTGGATATGGATATTGAATATCGGTTGGAACCTCGCACCTGTTTTGGGGTTATAGATCCCTATAAAATATAATTATTTGCGTTTTATTTAATAACCGGACTCTAAATATTTTTGAACATAATCTTTTGTACTCGTTGTTTTAATGCTCGTTTACAAATTCTACGAGGAAAGTTCCTGGTAGAAAGATTTCAAATCATTGTTACTCTGCTTCATTGGAATTAATTGAAATATAAATAATGTATTAATGTAATTAACTTTGCTGAGTTAATATTGAAGGACTCATCAAATACTAAGTCTATGAGATTGGACTTTTTACTTTATTTTAAAGTCTATACCTATGTACGTTAATAAGCACGATAGATAGATATTATCTAGCCAAATGGTAGGGGAGGCTGGGAATTTTGAGATATTGAAAAAAAAAAGAATATAACTATGAGATAGAGAGTTTAAATATCGACAATTACGCCATCTAGCGATACCACCTATAGCTAAGAACCATTCGGGTAGCACTGTATACATTTTTAATAACTTAGAAAGAGATGATTACGAATACACGCACAATACGATTTTATATATAAAGATACAAATAACATTTAAATGGCTGTTGTTTGTCGGAACTAATTTTCATAATGGCGAATCAGGTTTTGCAAGATTTTTCCGACAGATAGAGGGCTTCTCACAGTGTTATCTAGGAGCCTTATTATTTTCTTTTCGATAGACGTCTAAGGGTAATGCAAAAGTCTAATGAAGTAACTTAGAATCGTTAAAAAATCTGTATGCTCATGTGGTAATAAAGTTGACATACTGAAATATAGATAAAACACAGTAGTGTCAATGAAACAGAAAAGCCACTACCACGAGATTAGTTGTCAAATGTCGGCTAATTTATCTATATATTAATACGTGAAGCAAAAAAATTGTACCCCTTTTTAACTTATTCCCCGTCAACGGGTGAATTTGAAATTTGGCATAGTTTAAGTTTATATGGCGGAGAAGTGCAGAAAGCTGTTTATTTTATATAAAATGCATCAGAAGTACATTAAATTAATTTTAAATATGCACTACTCACACTACTACTCGAATTTTACACAACATATACACACATGTAAATGAAAAAGATAGTTAGACAGATCCTTCACTTTATTCTTACGTTCCAATTACCTACCTTTTCGATATTTTTAACTTGACTGATGTTGCGTCCCTTACATGTCCTTTAAATGAACTGGTTAAATTGTAAGTTAACTTTATAATAATATATTGTGTAAATGTATAATATTCATTAATAAATAATTGATAAATAATGTATCTTTATTAAATTCATAGAAACACTGAAATAATAATTATTCTGTTTCGTTTTATTGAATGTCATATTTTGTAGGTGACAGGACTGTTTTCACTACATGTAGTGTGACATTGCTTGATGTTGTCATAAATAAATTTTTCTCAAATTGTCAATACTACACCAAAGTCAATGTCAATATGTTAATGTTTAGTATTTCTTCATGTCGAACTCATTTCAAATGATGATTCAATGAAAAAACGAGCCAAAAAATACTTTGTAAAATCAAAATAAGAAAATGTGCTAATTGCTAATGAAAGTAATCTATGACTTAGATCTCCGCCGCGCCGTTACAATGATTAAGGTTAACTTGATGTAGCAATAATATTTAGTACAATTGATGATAAATTTTGAACAAGAATGAATTCATTTTCAATAGTTTATGATAGACTTAAAAACGTCTTTGTTTTGGATTAATCATATGATTCTATTTTGTATACATTACTTTTCCAAACGATGATACGGGCCATATCACTATTCCTTACAATGTACAGACTACATATAATTCAATATTTCCCAGAAAGACCCATGGTGTTGTGTAAAATTAATTGAAAATCGTGTCATGAATTGCGATATATTTTTTTATTTTCGTATAGTTATGTTTCTTCGAATTTGACAGCGCCTTACCGTCTTACATAATCGCGTTTTTTTTTTGTTTCAAATTTAAAATTAGTTTCAGTTTTTGTTTAGACATAGATTTGTTTTGTTCATATAATTAAAAAAAATATGTGTGGCACTCGGGGACTGCCGCGGTAAAGCTATTGCATAGCATTTTTTATTAACTTATGCAATTATAACTATTTATTTATTTTATTTATGCAGTATTTTTTCCTTTGTTTTTTTTTCTTTGATATTAATTCAAGTTACACTTTTTGAGCGTGGTGACCGATAAGAAAACAAATGTTTTTCTTTTATTAAATAAATGAGAAGTTAATATTGTTCAAAATAGTTTTATTATCTTACAATACATGTAGGTTATTCAGGAAAACACTATGTACACAAATTATACGAGTACAGATATTCACTGTTGTACATAGATGATAAATACCTATACACCAGTATACTTTCTCACAAACAGCTGATTACGTATTCGTCCGATTTCGGAGCAGCTCGTCTTGATCCGCACCCGATTAGGCCTCCCACGGTAGCGGCTCAAGCCTAGGTTCGATCCCTCGGTAGGGAGCCCTTGAGTGCGTTGTTTGCACGATACGGTGACACACAAATATACATCACTGCTACAACACTACACAATCACCCCCACACACGTGCACGCCTACACGCTTACACATGAAATTGGAAGGGTTTACTTTTTTTTCCCTTATCAAACTGAAAAACTCTCAATTTTCCTATAATAAATATATGGAGGAGTTGTTGAGGCGTGTATGCTTCGTACACATATACGTTTCAACAACTCATACATATATGAATAGTTAGCTAGGTTAGCTAAGATAGGTTGCGATTTTGCATGCAACAGGCAATAGCCAAGCCGAGGTGTGCCTTGCACCCTTGAGCTGGTTGCCAAAATAAAATCGGTTGAGTGCCTTAAGCGCTCGCCTTAGTATTCCGGTGAAGCTGTTAAGACCTTGCTGGGACAATATAGTAGTCATTTCGAAAAAAAAAGTGGGGGGTGTTAGGTTTTTTCGTTACGGAATTTTTGGATTCGGTCTCCACGCTCAAGGCCCGCGATAGAAGCTGTGCAATAGCTTAAAAATGGTAAACAACTGAGTAGCCATGATGAAAACCTTTGATTATATAAGTATACCCTTTGACAAAAGAACCCTAATAAAGTTCAAACTTTAAGAGATAAATGAACTATGGTCGCATGTCGACCACTGGGCGCCCACTAGTATTAATAAATGCTACAAAAGATGTACAATATATTATGATAAGTTATTACTGTTTAATAAGGCCATCCTTTTATAATTTTAATGAACATTGTCGACATTGTCGTGACTTTTCTATATGGAACTTAGTGCGCAGACCACGTACAAAATTTCCCAGGAAATTTGATAAACTTTCTTATTACTTATTTCCATTGAAACTTAAATGGGTTTAAGGACATATAACACGTCAATAAACAATAGTTATATATTAAAATATAACTTATGATAGAAATTAATTCTGTTAATTGGTTGTAATGCAATAACATTATATCACGATAAAGAAAAGAGAGAGTAATCAATTGATTTAATTTTATGAGACGTAGACATATGTAACAAGCGATGTTTGCACGATACAGTTTCAAATGACCTTTAAGCCGTCACCCCTCATGTACTGTACAAACATTCGAAGTCAAATCAGCGCCAAGTTAATCCGTTTACGTGCGCGAACCCACTTGATTAAGTTTAATTTATTTAAAAAAATCAGCGCCGCTCGCCTCCGGCCGTCCGCTCCCTCGGAATACATTATTCAGTGTTTTAGAATAATTTTCAAATTCGATTACATAGGACAGACCCTCGGTAAGTGGGTGGGCCGGGCGGCGCGGGTGTATTTAGCCAACACGGGGGACCGCCGCGTGCGTTTCTGATTTGAATATGCGGCGCACGTGCGTCCCGCGCCCCGGGGACCGAACTGATCATATTTCAAACGTCACCGGCGATGTCTCACTCAGATTGTATCGGCCGATAAACGGCTAGATACCGGCAAGGGTGATGGAAATGGTTCGCGGTGTGCCAACGCCGCAGCCACCGCGCGCCGCCTTCGTCGAGTTTTGTCGCGGAACTATTTTTTAACCCCGCGATTATCGCATGCGTTTGACACCTAAATATTACTTTTCATTCAGCGGGCTCGCGTATAGTGTTCGTTATACAGGCATTTTGTGGCTACGCGTAACTCGTGAGAGCTCTTGTACTTTATTGACGTGGCAAATTTCATTGCGATTATGGTTTGAAGAGATCGCGTCGAATTGATTCCGAACGGTGCTGAATAGAGTTCTTGTAAAAAGAAAATTACGTCAGTATTACACGTATGTGCTATTTAATTTGAATTTATATTTATATACTAATCATAATAAATCAATTTGTCTATTAGTACGTGGTGAACGTCGCTTGTAGCACTACAAAATAATTTATCATATCATTTTAGCGATTAATGATTTGAATCATATATTATTCCATTGGAAATCCAGTTGTACCCTATGTAGTTGAGAAACATGCAATCGTAGTAATTCTCTTATTACAAAGCAAATAAAGTAAATAGTGGAATATATATTCAGTTTATGTATTCTGTATTATTGTACTACTTGGTATACCTTTAGGTGCATAACGCCCAGAACTCTCTCTCTCTCTTCCTGACTATTTGTCCCACAGGGTGGTGGGGTCAGCCTTCCGTACATTTTTTCTCCACTTCACTCTGTCCATGACATCGTCATCAGAAACTTTGCACTTCTTCATGTCCTTTAAAACTACACTCTTCCAATTTGTTTTGGGTCTACCTCTGGGTCTTTGACCAGGAAGGGATAGTTGTAGTGTTAAATTCCCTACGTAGTCTGGAGACTTTCTTTTCACGTGTCCATACCATCGCAACCTACTTTCCTGAATCTTATCGGCAATGTCACGCACTCCTAAGCTACCTCGCACATATTTGTTGCGGACATAACGCCCAGATGGTAGAATTAATTACAACTTGTCAGTTATTCTTGTATTTAAAAAAAAAAAATTATAATTTGCAGCCTGCGTTATTCTGATATATCAGCTATATTGCTGTAAAGATTCAGTAAAACCCATTTCGTATAGTATTTGCGTGAGAGTGACAAAGAACCGTCTAATTTCATAAACGATCTTATTTATAATATCAATATAACATTTATTATAAGTCATATAATTTTTTTAATTAAACGTCAATTCTTATTGTTACTAGAATAACTACAATTATAATAATATTGTACAACTACAATAAATGTATCATTATATATTAAAATAAGTAAAAAAATACAAGTGAGTATTTGTTTTTAACATTATTTTATAGGCCAAATATGAACCTTTTATAACTGTCAGTCTTATTTCCAATGCAATGTTCGTTGAAACGTTTCTCATGGTAGCGCTAGTAGCATATAATCGGTGGGAGTGGTGGCACGCGCGGCGCGGGCGCACGCCGCGTGTCCACCGCCGGCCTGCACGCGCCGTAACCGGCGGTCCATTACCACGAGACCGCGTCTCACATCACTATGTGCCAACACCGTTACAAAGATTACGAGTTAACAGATGCGTAACTCGACCTTTTTTATTTCAGCACGAGAAAGTAACTTACAAGATCCACAACTTATCCCCAATCAACGATGTCATGTCGACCTGCAACCCTCGCGGCGTTTGAACATACATTAGTTGATTTCGAAATATGCCAAAGCGTTGGAAAAATGGTGTAGTTTTATTACTGTACTATATATACCTGGTTGTGTTATCTTTACGGGTATTACTTCCCAAGTAGAGTGATTGTGATTCGAATAAATACCATTGTTATGTCTCTCCGTAAAAATATATAATTCCAAGGTTAAAATCGTGGTCAAATATGTCGTTATATTTATAAAGTATATTTCCAAGTAATGCAGTAAAATATATAGACTGGTCATACTTATTGTGACTGTTCGTATAGCTACTAGAAAGATTTTGTTTCAGCTTAAAAAAGAAAAGTAAACTAGCTGGCAGTTTTCCTTTCATTCAGATCATATATTGAGTTAAAAAAATTAGTTACATATTATGAATTCAATAAAGTTCTTAAACATCATCATTACCGCAGAACATAGAAATATACTCGTAGCTTAGAATTACCCTCTGAAATAAAATGCAATGTACCCTCTGATACGCATATTTAATCTTTGCAAAACGTCAGTCAGCTTTGATGCGATTGCAAGCGAATGATACAAGCAAATCGCCGGGTAATCCGCTAGTTGTATCGCAAAATCGCGATATAACGGAATTAATTTCGGTCGCTCGCCATAGTAATTGAAAACGAAGATTTAGCTTGACGCATGTTAGCTAAAAGTTGCAACGATCTGGCTTTTGAAGATCGAACTTCGGATAAAAAATTCGATAGAGTTGATCGATAATACTTTATTTATTTTAGAAGGTATTTATGATATACATTTTACTATAACTCGGCGCTAGGCGGTGTTGTAACATATCAACTTCTGTAATGTTGAACCGTTTATCGTAAAAAGTACCTAAGTAATTTTCCTGGATATTTAGACTTTATCCATTTGGCTATAACTCAAATATTTATTGCTGTGAATGATAACAAACATGGACGAAACCGCAGTCACAGCTAGTGTCATAAGCAACCGACCTAATATATATATTGAAATGATTATCAATAATGTCTGGTTTTCACATTTATTGGCATTCCGAAAAAGAATTATGTTACATTTTTATACAGTTAGTAATTACTCAAAAGTAAGATGGGCTGCACAATCTCAATACAATATGTAAATATGTATTAGATGTATATAGACCGCTATGCTACGCCTCGCTTACGATGTTTTAATACATACTAAAAATAACTAACCATTTTGTTTGATTATATATATTTCTTTGAATTAAAAGTAAATAGTTAAGCCGTTTACGTGATCGTCTTGTTCTTCCTTATATAAACCCAAATATTCATTCACAGTTCACTGCGCGGCGAGTCCCTCGTACCCTGTAGGATGTTCGATAGAATAGCCGCCCCATATTTAAATTACAAGTGGCCTCATGCGTTATAATCAGGAATTGCACACAATTATTTTGTATTCAGTAAGTTTTTTATACTATTTCTTTATTTGACGTCATGACTTACATACTATTTTAGAATTAATTTAATAGGTTGATTCCGAATTCAATTTGTTACATTTAATATTATTTTTTTCTGTTGTCTTTTCATATCATCTTCTAATATTCTAATGTAAAGTTATCTCTGTTTTTTTACCCGACTGTGGATAGGGAGTGTAATGTTATCCTAATGTATGTAGCGTGTTTATTTATTTGACATATTTTGTAATTTAAACTGCTTCATGGATTGCAGTATATGAAGTAAATATCGTTAAATTTTGTGTTATTTAGGGAGAGACATATAATATTGAAGTATGATGAATGTGATTAAAAAAGAGAGTCTTCACACTCGGGTTTTTGGTTTCTTTTTACTAATCATTCTGGTTATTTTTGTAACTGTATAGAATTGATTTTAATAAGAAATTTTGTTAGGAACAAAAATATTAGAAGTCGACCTATTTTTAACCTATAATTTTCAAAATATCTATTTTAAAATTCAGCTAATTTATATAAGAATAATTTCGCTGGACATTCTCAGGTCTGTTAGTTTACCGAGTTGCCGCTTTTTACAATACGTTGTCTATCATTGGCTCTTAAGAATGTTGATTAAAATCATTATGTAAATTTTTTAGTAATATATGTCATGTTATCTATTGTATAATGGAACTACGCGTGCTGTGCTTCGAAGTCATAACTTTGAGGTAAATCTCATCCCGGCTCGAACTAAAAAGTTCGCAATAATTTATTTTTCCCATACCGTGAAACTTTGGGATCGTGTAGTAGCTAATTTGTACACAGAAACAATCGCGTCTTCTAAAGTTGATATGAAGGAAAATTTATCCAGATCGCCCTAACAAGATGAATTGCTTGATTTTTTAATGTTTGAAGTTGTTTTTGGATTGTATTGTTTACCATCAGTTTCAAGGTCTTTAACTTTAACGTCAAAACTTTAACGTGGTTCTATACATAAACTGATTGTAAAACAATACGTACTATTTGTATATTTGGGAATTGCATTATTCTATACATAAACAGTATAATAGAAATGAAAATTTTCAGCAAAATCATTTATCACTTTAAAGAATTTTAGACAATATCGTTAATAACATATTATAGCACAACTGTCATCTTTAGATATTTATTATTCAATCAATTACTTGTGTTTTGATTTGAGCAATAGACCAAATGAAGGGACAAATCAAAAATGCAAAGAAATTCAATAACCGTCTGCGATTCTTTGGATTGTCACCCCACTACAGAATATATCCCGACAAAGTTGATTTTTAACAGCCGATATTATAGAGAAACCTTTAAACCTGCACGAGTAGGGGCTATTTTCCTTTGCCAATCGGTGGTATGGAGTAAGTGTGTCAGATGCCCGCTACAAATCCCCGAGATTGAGTGCGGGACACCGCGGCGAGGGTTCGATTATTACTAGAATCCCGAGCTGGATACACCACTCGATGCAACGCGGGAGGGCTGCATTACACCGAGTGCGTTCACGCTGGCCAACATAGATCTGATTGGTGGATTTGTTTGTCGATTGATCAGGGTCTAAACTTCTCATTTCTTATTGTGCGAATGTAGTAGAATCTGAATTAAACCTGAGTAATAAATGTTTTTGATTTAGGAACGGAGATACGACTTTACTTCAGGTTTCGAAGACTTGTTGCTTTTTTATTATCACGGTGATTGTTTTCAAGTTTTTAGGCAGCTTCTAGTTAAATAATGCCTTTAAAAAGCAACGTTGACTATCAAGATATCTCGATTAACGAGTAGTCATCGCTTTCATGCCGGTGTCCAAGCTTCTCGGCACCTGGATATACACTGGCTTATTTTTAAACTTGAAAAAGTAATAGATTCATTGAAGCGAGTGACTCAGTGGAAATATACTCGGACAGTGACACTATAACTTAGATTCGAATCTGTATAATGAACCAGAGCTTTCGGTGAAAGAAGACATCGCTATTGTAAAACCATACAAAGATGGTAAGGCCATTTTCCAATACCCTCCTAATTAGCAACACTAGTAAAAATAAATTGCCAATCACCTATAGGTGTGTGTACCTATACTGACGGTTGTACTTGATAGCCAGTACCTCCCTAGGCTTAGTGTGTTTACTATCTTAGTCCACATTGTCTTTTGATATTGCATCGTTGGTCAAACGCTTAAGCTACAAAGTTAAAAATAATCACCTTGTTAGTGTTAGTCAATACCTACCTAATACATAATTATTATGCTATGATTATATTGCGATGTTTTTTCATTAAATCAGGTGTATAATAACATTTGAAGCCACGTTGATAGACGCGGTTATTGGGAATAGTAGTATTAAGGAAATACTAACAAATCATCGTTCCTTCAAGGATGTTGTTATAAAAAAAACAATTTCACTTGTGTATACGGTAATGTAAGGTATGTAGGGTCGTAATAAAATTAGACTATTACTTGATCTAGGATAATTTTAAATGTAATATGAAGCGAAATATTTCATTATATTGCATTAAAAAGATCTGTTGTATTCTTCGGAATAATTTCAAATAAATGTATCAAATGAGCTACACCTGGCTAACCATATCAAACTTAATTGTTCACTGTAGTAAGACCACGTAAGACCAAGTGGTGCGTGTACTGTTGGTTGTGTTTTTTTTTAAATAAATAAACTATAAATCACTTACTTATTACAAATACTAACAGCTATTGGTTCTTTTACCATGGTTTTTAGTAATTCATTTTCTTGTATATCATTTCATTGTAGTTTTTAAGTAAAATTTCTTTTAGAGCTTTGAAATTGTGATCCATAATCTTTTTGTGTGACGAATAATGGTGTGGATAAACACTATGTCAGGTAGAGTGGGAGCAGTGACTCGTCTGCCTTCGAGTATTAGTGAGCAGAGGACCCTACGCTCTTCAAGGTTTCACTTCTACCTCGTGTGAAATAGGCACAAAAAAATTTTGTTTTAACTAATTGATAAGGAACTAGAATCTGGATATTTTGAACATAACCCGGGATCACATAATAATAAAAGATATGGAAGAAGAATTACCTGATCAAGATAAAAAGACAGCCGTTAAATATAATATACCAGGAAGAAAAAAACCTTTTATTTCGTTTTAAAAACGTGATTTGCATTTTATTTTTATTTTATTTTGGCTATGACATTTACGAAAATCTAATGTAAGTAAATCTTGAAGTATATTAATTACAATTTAGATACATCGATCGACTAGTTTACCAACGGATCGCTTTTCCCCCAGTGCTCCAACGCTCCCGAATTCTGTCTTACGCCATATGTTGCGTGGAATTTATTATTTTATTATGTTTTTATTTACCGAGTCCGTCGAGACGCACGTTTAATCCGGCGTTTATGATATTCTCTTGTGGTTTGTAGCGAGGGGTCGCTTTGTTTCACCGACACCCTTGTTGTCAGGTCGACTCGGAGAGTTGAGTTAAATCAACTAGAGAAAATGTGCGAATATAATCACTAGGTAGGTACCTACCGCCCGTTTTATTAATTTGTAATATTGTAGACTTTGTGGACTTGGGTTTATTTTATCTCTTATGTTGGTACCACCCTGCCGCTGTGCAAACAAGTTTTCCATTCTTTAGAATTCCACCTATATGACTATTGGGAATAATCGCTAAGGTTATTATGACATTTTGTAATAGATAAATGTTTATAAATGATACTGATCAGAAATAGTCCGGTGAAGTTGTTAAGACCTTGCGGGGTCAATAGCGTAGTCAGTTTAAAAAAAGAAACACTGATCAGAAATATGACGTTAAAAATGTTTTGTCTGTCTTTATGTCCGGATTTATTACAAAGCGATTTGACAGGTTTCCGTGAAATGTTGTACACGGGCAGATTGCCATCTTGGAATTTGTGAATTAAGACTTATGCTAATGAATGGATACTCTTACGCCCGTGGATAATTAAAATGCCATTTTAAGTGAGAAAAAAAATACAGTATGCCGTTGGAACAAGAGAAATGAAACCAACGTACTATTTATTATACAGTTACACTATGGTTGTAATCCACTTGTAGATTTCTTTCTTTTGTGTGTCTTTTTATGCAAGTATAGAATACTGATGCTTTTTGGTGGCTCTGCGCTTTTTCTGCTTAACACAGAGGGCAGAAATCTCTGGAAGGCTTTTACAGTTTTAAAGTGGTAGAGCCACGCTGAAGCTATTACTGGAATCAGCATGAATAGGTCGGCTCGCCCGGGATAGTAACATCCTCTCATAGAAAACCAACGTGAAGTAACAGTGCTTGCATTGGTGCGTTTGGTACGGTCAGTGTAAGTGCCAGTGGATCACCTCCCCCTTTCCGTATCCCTTCTTCCCTCTTGTCCCTCACCCTTCCCTATCAACACGGGCCGGCAACGCACTTGCGACTCCTCTGGTGCTGCTAGTGTCTATTGACGGTGGTGATCACTTAACTTCAGGTGAGCCACCTGTTCGTTTGTCTTCTATCATATAAAAAAAAAAATTTAGGATGCCTATAATCGCATCAAAAAAAAGGATGAAGATTCGAAACCTAGTATATAATAATCGAAGACACATCGCGTGATCTTTTATTGCTATTGACTTTATCGTTATCTTTGGAGAGTATTCTAAAATGGTTTACATATACCGTGACTGTTCCTATAGTAATTTTTATACAGATCACAAAAGTAAAATAAAACTTCTAAAATAATTTCTGCATAACAAATGATTTCGGAACCGCAAGCACAGCTAAATCTGTGAACGATTAGCAGTACAGAAGTAAGCTATCCATACTAATATTATAAAGCTGGAGGGTTTATTTGTTTATTAGCTTGAACGCGCTAATTGTGTACAAGTGAAATGTGCGGAAAATAATACCACGGATCATGAACCCTGAGATGATACAAAAACTCTCTGAACAAGGGGAGCACCATCTTGTTAGAACAATGAAATTAAAAGGACACTTGCAGTATTTATTATCTAATCGACAATGCCAGTAATATTTTTTTTTATATCATAGGAGGCAAACGAACAGATGGGTCACCTGATGTTAGGTGATCACCACCGTCCATAGATACTTGCAACAACCAGGGGAGTCACAAGTGCGTTGCCAGCCTGTGATGGGAGGAGGGCGGGGGGACTGGAAGGGAAGGAAGAAGGGGAAGGGGAGGGTACGTGAACGAAACGCAACAATGCAAGCACTGTTACTTCACATCGGATTTCTGTGAGAGGGCGGTGCTTCTCCGGACGAGCCGACCCATTCGTGCTGAAAACAATAATAGCTTCAGCTTGGCTCTACCATTACTGAACTGAATACTGAAATACTGAATAATATAGAAGAATAGTTGCCAAAAAAAAGGATAATCGCATCCATTAGTAAAATCTGTAAAAACATTACAAGAAAATTCTGTATGAATGTTGTTATACCTTTTCTCCACCATACTCATTAAACAATAATTGTACTAAAACATATTCGAAAATAATTTAGCTGTCACTAGCAAGATCTAAATGAATATTATGTTCGCTGGCAGTTCTGATTGAGTCGGTCGCGTACATATCTGAACGACCCAGCGGGGCACCTCAAGGGTTATTGAAAAAACTACAGCCATCGACCCGCCTTGTTTCACTGCGGGACGGGGTGAGGTTTATTGTGTTTCGTTCAGTTTGTTTTCGATTGAGACATACGTATCAACAGGATTTGACCAAGTTATGCAAATAATTTTTTTCGTGATTTGATCATTATTCGTGGGTATTTTGCTTTATATTTAACGTAAAGCAGAGAACATCGTCATACTACGGATTTTATATATGAAAGAGTGTGTAGTCCGGTGAAGCTGTGAGCGCTTAAGGTACTTCGACACTTGGCAACAAGCTCAAGGGAGTCAGAGTGGCCGAATATTGAGCTGGTGCTGTGCATGCAACTTCGCGAATTTGCCTAAGGATAACTATATGATTGTAGCTCAGAAAGACTGAACCATTACCCTACTTACTCTACCTATCCTAAAAACAATAATGCGGCGATAAATAATTAAATCTTATGAGTAAACCCAAATGGAAAGTGAGGATTACTCTCATATTGACGTCAGCACATCGACCGACGATTTCAATTACGCCAGCTAAAAAGTCTTAGCACCCCGTTCGGTTCGGGGGCGACACCGGAGGGTTTCCGCAGATGGAACCGATAGATAATGGGACACGTTGCGACGGGAACCATTAATAGATGAAGCCTTATTTGAATATTGTCCTCGATTGGCGGGGGGTAGTGGAAATTAAATCTGTTGGTGCCTACCCCGCAGGTGGGTTGAAAATGTCGCGTGGATTTATAGGGGTGTTATTTTAATTATTTTTCATAATTTTTTTTTTTTGTTCAAATTGGTAAATATACTAATTGTATGGTATAGGAGTAAGTTAATTTAAAAGAAAAAACTGAATTTAATAATAATTGCAATTATCAACAGTTCATCCTTTGTCAATTATCGTCTTTATATAAGCTTACAAAGCTCTCGATTGTTGTTTTTACTGCCACAGTTATAGATTTATCTCTAGGTCATGATCCACTCGGCTATAGATCTTCACCATCTTATTTATTTACTGAATAAACACAGGGTGAACCTATAACGCAACTTGCCTTGACTGGGTTATCGTGTCGTAGTCAGGTGTAGCTATCATGCATTTCCGCCTAAAGATATTTGTTAATTTATGTGAACATATGGTATGTTTGATCAAGGCTTTTATCGTGTATATACAATCTATACATATAATAATGATGTAAATCTAACGTGACTGTAGTTTTGTGTGAAAAAAAAATTGCAGCGACAATTGTATAGGAATAACTAATAAAATAGATTTCAACCATTTTTAGAAATGCCTTTCAGTTTGTCTTTCTGTTTGTATGTATACGTATCACTGCTTAAAGTGTTAAGTTCACAATAAAATTACATAAAGCAAATCATAAAGCATATCTCCGAAAATAATTTAATCTTTGTTTCATTAAAATCGGTCAACTTTATGAAAAGTTATTGTAATTTTAATGACGACGCGGCGTAAGTACGAGAGAAAAGTAGATAAGTAAATGGATTTAATATATCAGATGACTTTATCAATTATTGTTTTTTACATAACTTTCTACGCAGACGAAGTCGAAGGCATAGCAATAATATCTAAAACACTTAACAGATTGATATTAAAAATAATAACAATAGTCTGTCTTGCGGTTTGCTTAATCCGGGTGAAAAATGGTCGACGGCGGTCGTGCCACGCTCGTTTAATGAACTAGAACCGCGATAACATGACTCGTGTTCGACCCGATTTACTGATACATGCGCTCATCGACTTACTAAAGTATTTTTCATTCCGATCGGGAACATTATTGCAATAAATAAAATGATAGAGTTCTGTCGTTGTGCGAACATCACACAAAAACTACTGAATACATTTCAATCATTTTTGAAGTTGTACTTCTTTTGGCGCGTTAGGTAAAATGATGAGAGTAAATTTAACGATGCCCGCGCACACCGTCACGAAAAGCCGACACCCTGAAGTTAGCAATAGTCAACATTTTATTTCTTTGTATTTGCTGTTTGTATTAAAACTTTCAATGCATTAAATACCTTTTTTCTATTATTAGTGTCGTTTTTTTTTACAAACGTACTCGTAGAATAAGGCGAAACATAGAATTTTTGAAAAGATTTTTGTCTTGTTACGCCAAAGAAGTATAACTTCTAACGCGTGTACATAAGTATACACACACACTTTTTTCACTATTTAGACGCTTGGCTCTTATCTAAAAAAATATCATGTTATTTTCATTTAATATAAATTTATAAGAATCTTAGTGTTTCAAAAGATTACGGATTATTGAAGGACTTTCATACGCAAACTGTATTTTTGCATTCGATTTTTTTTTCCGGTTTTTATGAATTTCATAAATTATATTGTTAAGATAATAGACAACGCAGATGAAGCTGCGGTTATCAACTAGTCTTAAATAAAGTTAATTGATAAATTACAAATACTCATACTTATACTGTCTGTGTTTCAAATAACTTACCAAAAGTAATAAGAAATTTAACTATAAGCTCTGATAAGGATTTCTTTGAACAGCAAAAACCTACTCGTAAAATAATGAAAATAATAATATTTTCGTTTTTCAAATATGCTATAAACTAGCAGATATATTTTTATTAAACTAGATTATACTCACAACTTCATCTGCATTGTTTTTTTTTTTATTGGAGCACGACAAAGTGACTGGCACTATGCCTGATGGTAAGCATAGTACAATCCAAAAACAGTGGCGACCACCGAGAGACAGATCATCCATCGTCGGTCGCCGCTGTCATACCGGCCATAATGACGAAAGTCACCCGGTACTGGATATGCACAGGCTGATCCCGAAACGCGACGCGCAAAAGCGAGTCACTATGACGGGCTTTTTCGCCATGTACATGGTGGTTGCGACCCAGTCGGACTGTAAAACCCTACCACCTCGCTATCGCCATTGCCTCGTTCGTTGATCAGCAGGGTGCACCACGTGCAGGTGAGGTTGGCTTGGGTGTCTCAAGTCTTAAGATGTTACTCGACACCCCTTACACTCCAAAATTGTTTAATACGTTAACAATATAGGTTATCACAGCAACGAAACATACGTAACTGCGTATTTAGTGCTTACAAGTGTTGTAGTTTTTTATAACTGTAATTACTTTATATTGGAAAAGGATGTTGTGATAATTGCTTTTTTACATAAGTACCAAATGTCTAAGATGTAAATCTATATAAATTGAGTGACAGCAGTTTAGTATTTCTTGTGTCTTGCACGCACAACCGCAGACTTTAAGCGTTTCAATTATATATGAAAATATTAACCCATGTGTCTATTATTAAGCATAGTTATTTAACACTGTCTGTGCCCGTGACTCCGTCCGTGTGGAACCTAATGTTAAAAACAGTGATTAATAAAATCATCGGAATAAATTAAATACATTTACTTATCTACTTTTCTGTCGTACTTAAGTCGTGTCTTCATTAAAATTAACTTTTGTTAGAGTAAACCGATTTTAATGAAACCAAGACTAAATGTCATTCGAGGATATACTTTATGATTGTCTTGAAAAGGTTTTATCATAAATGCAGCACTTTGGCAGTGGTGCATGTTAAAATAAACATTTCTTAAAATTATTGAAAAGTAATTTATTACTTACTAGCCTCTGCCCGCGATTTCATTCGCGTGGTATAGTTGTTTTAGGCTAACGCTAACACGTAGTGGAAGCTCTCCAGAGAAAAAAATCCCGATTTTGATACACTTTTCATTGGTTCTCCGCTCCTATTGGTCTTAGCGTAATGATTTATTTTATTTATTTAACATATAGAATCAACAACAGTAACAGTAACATAAAATAAAAAAACTAAAAAACATACATGCGAATACTTAAAAATTATTTATGTCACTATTTACAGTTGACTACAGCATTTATGAATAAAAGATACGATGCGGAAGACAATAAAAGTAAAAGAAACAATTATGAAAAAAAAAATTAGGAAGTTAATAAAATAAAACAATTCAATAATCTATAACTTAAAAATTAAGGAAAAATGATCCTGCAGAAATTATTTAATAAAAAACTAATTTTAGATCTGAAATTAGATAGGCAATTACTGAATAAGTCTACGGTGTGATCTTTTTTAACAAGGTCGTTATATTGTTGAGAAAGTCTGGGACCGATGGAGAAATGACCTAAATTGGTTCTGTAGCTTTTGTGTCCAAATATAGAGACAGGAAATCTAGGTAGTCTGGAAGGCACATTAATATTAAATCGATTCAAATATATATATACCTAATATATAGATAGAATAGAGAGAGGCATAATATATATATATATATATATATATATATACCTAATATATTTATACCTATAACCTTCCTTGATAAATGAGCTATATAACACTGAAAGAATTTTTGAAATCGGACCAGTAGTTCTTGAGATTACGCCCTATATATAATTTGCTTACAATTGCTCCATAACAATAAACTTAAACTCTCTCACGTTTCGCTGCTACAAAATAATTCAAGGCAACCTTATAAAATAAAAGAAAGTTTTAAATTATAAACCTCATTACAAAGTTTTTAAACATAATTTCAATGGTTTAAAAAATTATAAACTCGACAATAAGGCAAGTAAACTCAAGGACAATAAATAATTTTATTCCCATCGTCTCCTCAATAATATTGTATTACCTTTTTAGTAAATCCGATTACGTTTTATATATATACGGCTCATTCCGTAAATAAAAAACTAATCAATCAAGCACAAGTCAATATGTTTCAGTGACGTTATTAGAAAAAAAAAGTTTTTCTTTCAATCAGTTTGGGATTCTTCTTAGCACAAGCCTAGCTAGAGCTTGACCGCTTTTATCATTTGTTTATTTTGTTTCGAGTTTATGATCTAATCAGATCCGGTGTTATTACAAAAAAGTTAAATACGTATTAAATACTTGCTTTACAAAAGGTTTCATACTAAATGCACCGCGCTCGCCCGAGGCAAGTTGGCGTTATCCTTTTTTTGCAAGTCTAACCTAAACTAACCAAAGCGAAACAAAAGAGCAAGACAGTGAGCATTCAGCGAGTGCGGTGCATTTATAACGTAACCTTTTTAAAGCAGTTAATTAATACGTATTAAACTTTTTTGTAATAACACCGTATAAGTTAAACATTTATTTTTTTATCGTTTTATAAGATACAAAACAAAAACGTTAAGAAGATAATGTTCTTTAAACTTAATTTTGTATTGGTTAAGATATAGGTCATAATAATATATATATATGTAAATAGAAATCGATTACTGAATGTATGTAAGCATATAACTTCAGTACGACTACACATTATCATCATCTTCCTATTCTTATCCCACCTAAATAGTGTCGGCACGACATGTTCTCCACTCTTACTTATCACTTATTATCGCAGTATTCACACTCCTATATCCATCCACCATCAAACTCAAAACTTTTCTAGTTACACGGTTTCATCTCTCCTCATGGCATGCACATACTATGTTAACCTATTACTCCTGAACTTCTCGGTCACTAGTGCTATATTCAAACTTTCTCTTCTATACTCATTTTTAAACTAATCCATTCAAGCGATACTCATCTTAACATTCGCATCTCTGCAATATTTAGTATACTTTTTCATCAGCCTATTTCGTAGCCCAGCTCTCAGATGCATGTAACATAACTGGTCTTATATACAGCTACACGTATTTGATCAATTACCTTTTTGTAGCCTGTGTATTAATGCAAGGTTTATATGAATGAAAATATTTAAAACTTATACAGAAAATTGAGAAATCCAGCTTAAAAATCTTCATGTAAAAAAATAAGCGATTGAAGCGAGCAGAAAGTCCTTCATAAATATTGAGAGAATTACGAGATTGACATTCAATGCTAATTTGTTTAATTACACGGTCGTACTATAAAGTAAAAAGTTTTGTATATAATCACTATGAATACGTGGAAGCTGCATTGATCTATTGATCATTGCGTTCAATATTGTGGATGCGGTTAACAAAATCGTATAGGTATTTGTGTAATCAAAAAATGATTGATCTGATTCTGAATGTACTCTATTTCACTTATTTGTATAATTGTCAAGTTCCTTGTGAGATAGGATTTGATTCCTGGTATGAGAACAGTATTCTTTTAAAAAAGGAAAAATATTCCTTGAAAATTTCAACCGGCTATCAATGAGGGTTAAAAAAATACGATTCAATGTGAGTCGAACAACGTGTATTTCTGATAACGAAATCTTATGTTCTTAAATTCATGGGTGTATATTGTTCTCGTGATAATAATGCAAAGGTTAAAGGCAAATTCAAAAGAACTGATAACGTAATTACAGAAAATTAGTGTAATTTGCAGATTAACCGCAGCGTGGACCGGTCCAGGGGTTATTCTTGTGAGATGTAATGACAGTTTGATGAGATGGAAGCGTGTAACGGCCAGGGGAAAAGATGTCAAAATCCATCGCACATGAGCCAATAAGCCAAATTGAAATACCTTTGCGCTGTCGAGTCTTTCTGAGTAATTGGTTGACGTAGCTTTACTCTATTTTAGTGATGTCATCTATATTATTTATGTTTTATCGATAAAGTACTGAATTATATGTAATCTATAAACTAAGCTTATAGTAAGTTAGTAATAAATTATACATGCCAAAGGGAGAAACTTTGAGAGAGTGCAAAGCAATTTTTTTTAATACCTTTGATGGCAAACGAACATGCGGGTCACCTGGTGGTAAGTGATCACCGTCGCCTATGGACACCCGTAACACGAGAGGAATCACAGATGCGTTGCCGGCCCCTGAGGAAGGAATAGACTCGTTTCTTGAACAATGGCAGATTGTAATTGTCCGGAAACACTGTCGCTGGGAGTTTATTCCAGAAAACTGACGTACGCGGGAAAAGTGAACGTGAAAACCGCATAGTGGAGAACATCTAACCATCGAGATGATGAATGCAATGAAATGATGATGAATGAAAGCAGTATTTGCTTCTTACAATTACTAACTTAATTGGTCAATCGATAATCGTGAAGTTTCATAAAAACCTTGTCAGAAGTAAAAAAGAGAATATAGAGTAGATACCCTTTATCTATAAAATAAATTGTTTTTAAGATATGAGCAAAAGCTAGTATGTCAATATAATTCAAGTTTAAGCTAATCTCGGAACTGGCTCAATGGATTTTGATGAGACTTACCTGTACAAGAATATTACATATACTACATAATATCATAATGTTTTCCTAAAAGCATGGCGTAATAATAAAATTGAATTAAGTAATTATAAAAGTAAACGTTTTAAATTCATATTTTGACGACTTGTATATGTAGGAACAGTTAAAAAGAAAGTAAAGACGCGTTCTATTCCCGTATTAAAGAAGTATATAATAATGAAGCTATAACATAATCATATTGTAGGTGGTAGAGCCACGCTGAAGCTATTATTGGTTTCAGCATGAATGGGTCGGCTCATCCGAGGTAGAACCACCCTCTCACAGAAAACCGACGTGAAGTAACAGTGCTTGTATTTTTTGCGTTTCATTCGGTCAGTGAGAGCGCCGGAAACCAATCTCCCCTCCCCTACCCTCTCCTCTTCCTTCCCCTCTCCTCTAACCCCTTCCACTTCCTCTCCACTCCACCGAACACAGGCTGGCAACGCACGTGCGACTCCTCTGGGTTGCTAGTGTCTATGGACGGCGGTGATCGCTTAACAACAGGTGACCCGCCTGTTCGTTTGTCTTCTCTATGATATAAAATATAAAAATTAAAACTTAAATATAGTCATAAAATGAATTCAGAAAAATAAAATCACTAGTATGATTAGTTATTTAAAGAAAAAATTACTTTAAGCCGAGTAGATGCAGAGCCATAAAACGATATAACTTAAATAATTTAAAAATAGATTTTTTTTTAACGGGTGTTAACGTAATTTTAACACTTTCAGATGTCCACATGAGTATTAACATTACGTGTTACGGAAAATGATGATATAAATTAAAATGACATCATAAATAAGTAGTTACAAAATTTACAATAATCATACTTAATTCAACTTATTTGACGAGGGAATGAAAATTCTATATTGGTTATAAATTTTCCTTAATATCGACAAGAACTATATCGATACTTTTACATCACTTTCAACCGTTTAGGTCCCCGCTTCTATTTGAATAGAATATCTTACGTTATAAATACAGGGTGTTTTCTGAATAGTATAAGGACAACTCGAGCCTGTATTCATTCGCTAAGTGAACTTGTAAAACGAATGACGAACGTTCGTTGTTAACTCGCCTGGACTTGAAAAGACGTTATAAAAGCACACGTGATCGTGGAAGTTCTATGTATTTCTCAATGTCAAAGATTTTCAAAGATTTCAATATTATAGAATTATTCTTCGATTTTTTTAATCCTTTATTAAACGCTAAACGTTTCATGATAATCTCACCTGCATTGAGATGTCACTGAGCCCTCATTGCCAATAATAATATATGTTATTACATTTCAAAATGAGCTAAATCTAATTTTAATCGTTCATAGTAAATGTTTATTTTCTTAAACATTTGCAGTTTTTATACACCGAGAACGAAGGTGAAATTTTGCCCTTAATAAGGCTTTTAGTTTTATTGAAGTGAAACTTCTAATGCGACTTCTAACAAGGTTGCGTTAAACCTATAACGCTACCATGGATGGTATATGAAAGCACTACTGCGTTAAACGTTCAACGCTCCTGGGGAGGAGGAATAGAAAGAGACAGAGCGAGAGTGGATTCGTGGCACTCTAACGCGTGAGCGTAGAATACCTCTTTATATATACATATAAATTTCTACCCTTCCTATTTTCATTTCTACATTATGAAGTTTCACTTCTTCCGCGCGGAGGGACTCCACGCACAATTTTTTTTATGATCTTCATATTTTACATGAACAAAATTTGAACATCTCGAAATGAACTACACATATCAATAATTATTTATTTGGTAATAAAAGGTTCGTCGTACTTACATTAAATCACACATACTTCGTCGAATTTACAGTTATTGTTGTGGACTTCTTAGTATTCTTTAAGAAAAACAATGCCACCATACATATTCGTGTAACTCTAAAAGTTTATGCAGCGAACACTAACAGCTCTGAGATAGCAGAATTGTTTCTTTTTCCATTTACAATATATTTTGCTGTATTTTGGTTAATTTAAACAATGTTTTTTTATTAATATAAAGCTGTGCCTACAGCTACGTCTGCTTGGAACTTTACTAATAAAGTCATTTGAATGTATGAAGTTTTTTTTTTGAACTGACTATGCTATTGACCTAGTAAGGTCTTAACAGCTTAACCGGACTACAATGTACGATGTCCTTTTACTAACCTACTTTTCTCTGGTACTTAATTCATTCAGTCATTTAATTTACAATAACTTTTGATAGAGTGAACCGATTTCAGTGAAACAAAGACTAAATGTTAGTCCTGAATGTGCTCTATGATTCTCTTTATCGAGGCTTTATATCGATGTCGATCTTGATAATCAAATACAGTATTTTTTTTTATTGAATCATCGGAGGCAAACGGAAAGGTGGGTCACCAGATTTTGAATGATCACCACCGTCCATAGACACTTGCAACACCATGGGAGTCGCAAGTGCGTTGCCAGCCTGTGTTGGGGAAGGGGGGAGGGAAGAGAAGGGGAGAGAAGAGAGGGAAGAGGAGAGGGGGAAGGTGAGAACAAATGGGCTTCCGGCGCTCTCACTGACTGAACGAAACGCAACAATGCAAGCACTGTTACTTCACGTCAGTTTCCTGTGGGTTGAGTGGTAGTACCCCGGACAAGCCTACCCATTCATGCTGAAACTATTAATAGCTTCAGCGTGGCACTACCACCTACAAAAAGTTAAGTTTAGTTAGTTAAATTAAGTTTAAGTTTGAACAATTAAAAAAAAAATCTGTATATAATTATATCCCAAAGTATAGTAATATGTGAGGTGTGTGCAGCGGTGCATCAGTTCTGTTCACTGATGTGTCCCGGAGCGCTTCATCACGTCCCGATGAGCATTAGCCTTTAGGCTTCAATTATTTATATCTAGCTCATTTCAGACATCGTCACTGGGAATTATCGAATGAGTTCGATTTACATTTGTTATGGATTCGCCCGGATTAATGTACATTAGATCTATTTCTAGTACATTTTGTATGTATGAACAGTATATTGTATTCTTTTGTGTAGCCCTGACAATGTGTATGCAAAATTTTACAGTAAAAAAAATAGTTATGGCGTGAAAACTTAACAAACAAAGTATGATTTATCATTATTTTATTATAGACATATAATTTCAACATAATGAATTGTAATGACTCTAACTGACTATGAATATACGACTTGTTGAAATATTTGAAGAATTATTTTAAACGACATACGAGTCAACAATTTGAATGACATTGTAATGGCATACGATATTTTTGTACTTCATACAAGACTGACTGTTCTGATTACACGCTCTGTTCTGTTTAGTTACGTTCTGGAAATACATCTAACGATTGCTGAGTTTAGTTATAAAGTATTAAGCACTCGCCTTATTAGTTCGATGAAGCTATAAAGATCTGTTAGGTACCCGATTAGGCCTCCCACGGCAGCGGCTCAAGCCTAGGTTCGATCCCTCGGTAGGAAGCCCTTGAGTGCGTTGCTTGCGCGATACGCTGACACACAAATATACATTACCGCTACAACACTACACGATCACCCCCACACACGTGCACGCCTACACGCTTACACATGAAAGTGGAAGGGTTTACTTTTTTCCCTTATCGAACTGAAAAACTCTCAATTTTCCGATAATAAATATATGGAAGAGTTGTTGAGGCGTGTATGCTTGGTACACATATACGGTTCAACAAGTCATACATATATGAATAGTTAGCTAGGCTAGCTAAGATAGGTCGCGATTTTGCATGCAACAGGCAACAGCCAAGCCGAGGTGTGCCGTGCACCCTTGAGCTGGTTGCCATAATAAAATCGGCTGAGTGCCTTAAGCGCTCGCCTTAGTAGTCCGGTGAAGCTGTTAAGACCTAGACGGGTCAATAGCGTAGTCATTTCGAGAAAAAAAAAAATCTGTCAGGTCAGTAGCGTAGTCAGTTCTAATAAAAAAACTATAGTTACTTCATACTAAAATAAAAATACATTATACAATTTAGGCCTTAAAAGCGCTTATTAACGTCAAAACAACCACCGGTTCGGAAAACAAGCCAATCATTGAGAAGAAACACGCAAAAAACTCGATCTGGTTTATCTTTTTAATATATATAGTGTATATGTTTAAAATCAATTAAATATTACAATCGTTTTTAGTAGATGCACAGACAGAAGTCAATTCTAAATATCACCATCGTTCACACATTGATCCACTCTACAATAGCCTTCTGACACCAAAACCCGCTTCACAAGGCGCTTGCAACTCACAACCCGGCTAATCAATACACTTTGGGAATTTGTTGAAAAATCTAACACTATTTCCTAAAAAACTGTTATTGGTTTTACAAAGTCTGAATTAGAATACATCGGTATTTTACGAAATCCAGCTTTTCTGCGTCTTTGCGGACATACAAAGAATTATCAAATGATTTCCAACCACACCCATAAAGTAATGTTTTACTCCATTGCCTTAATTAATTTCGATCGATCTACGCTATATTATCGGATTTTTTCCTCAATTCATCTCGAGCACTTGATTAACTCAGTTCGATTGTAATTATTTCCCGGTCCCGGGCTGCCGCGAGGGATTTGTATAATCCTGATTGGGTACGTATTGCGAATCGATGGAGTGTGCGGGCGCACGTGTCACACCACTATCTCACTTTACGGTAATCGGTAAATTGTATCGGTTTATCATTCAAATATTGAATTCAACATTATATTAATTGAATTTTCCATGTCGTCTTATTTATTTTGTATTTATTTACTGTAACGATATATAGTCGCCGTGGTAGATTAAACAACCTTGTTATAGAAGCATGTAGAGAAGATCGCAGCGGTCCAAATAAATTTGAACCTTCCAAATATAGGTAACATAAAGGATACAGATTTTCGAGGTGATTGTTAGAATCGACAACTTAAAATAGATTGATTAGCTTGGCTAATGGGAATGTGGTTGGACAAAAAAGAAGACTGTAGAAAGAGAAAATTATCTCATAATAATTTTATCATCTGTGTTTACATATACACTTATGACTTCTTAATATTAAAAAAAATTGTGTAATTATGATCGATTTGTGGGAAACAGTTATTGTCCATTACTAACCACTTTTATAATATCGAATTTTAAATAGCGTTTCAAATATAAAATTTAGTTGTATTTATTATATTTGTAACTGTACTTAACAATATGATGACAATTAAATCTGATTTATTGAATTCTATTATAGGCTTCAACTAATGTTTATTTATATAGATTTCATTTTTTTAGTACTATGGTTGCAGTTCAAAATAATCGGTTTGTTTTAGCATTGTATTTGCCGACGGATTTTCAGTTTGAGGGTAAAATTACTTTATTCAGTTAAAAAAATGGTAATTAGATGGACCACATTTCCTTATAAAGTGACGTCATAATCGGTGAAGAAAACCGTGATCAATTAAAAATTCTCTGAGTTGAAGGAAATTAAAGTAGTTTTGTTGGCATCCAGCGTCGGCCGGGTAGCGGCTGGGGGACGTAGATAACGCGACAATGGGAATTTGCCGTTCGAACCAACTGCCCCAAAGCGCCCTCTCACATAATTACATCTTATTATCATTGCATCTTACTAAATAAGATTACTTTTTCTTTTCCATGGAATTTCTATTTTTTCTCGAACTGATCTATGACCTATTTATCTAGCAAAGTCTTAACAGCTTCACCGGCCTGCTAACGCAAGCGCTTAGGGCACTAAGCCGATTTTATTTGACAACTAACTGAAGGATGCACGGCACATCTCGGCTTGGGCCGTTGCCTGATACGCGCAATTCGCGACCTATCTGAGCTGACTTAAGCTAACTATTCAATTCATACATATATGAGTTGTTGAAACATATATGTGTACCAAGCATATATGTGTACCAAGCATACATACCTAATCTACATACCAAATCTTATATATATTTCATATAGGATCGATTTAAAAAAAAAAATTCGATCCTAAAAAAATTTCGATTTCTAAAAAAATTCTCAGTTCGATAAGGGAAAGAAACAAAACCATTCCACTTTCACGTGTAAGCGTATATGCGTGCACGTGTGTGGGGGTGATATGTGTAATGTTGTTGCAGTGATGTAAGGTTGTGTGTCACTGTATCGCGCGAGCAGCGCATTCAAGGGCTCCACGCCGAGAGAACGTACCTAGGCTTGAGCCGCTGCAGGAGGGCCTAATCTGAAAATTTCTTATTCGTTTCTCAACATATAGCCGTTTTACAATCCATCATGCATCTTTTTTATAGGCCCTATTTAATAAGCATTCAACCTTGATCCTAGTGTTAATAAATATCTCTTACAAAATTAACAGTATAAATTAAAAAAAATTTAATATACGGCCACAATTTAACAAAGAAATGATTTCATCATTAACTAAAAGACAACTTCAAATTTATACTTTGGAAGAATCAGCTTCCCTTTATTTGTGGCAAACTTACATCTTGAAGTTATTGAAAACAAATGAACTTTGTGGTCGTGCCCTTTACTTCTATAAGTGACATTGTCCGTGCAATGACTCAGGTGGAAATTTCTGGCTACTATTGATAGTCTATTAGATTCAGTAATACATATTTAACAAAGAAAGAAAATTTACTTCGAGATTGCGCTTTCAGTTGTGATTCAAATTTGATATTTCAAAAAAAAAAAATGTTTATGCGCTTTAGGTTTTAGTACCCGGACGACTGAGCCTAGCTCGGTTCTTTAAAAAACATTTTTAAATTAAAATAAACTGTTAGGTTTGCCTCACAAAATTAGCATTTGAGCAAAGAAAAAAAAATTAAAAACACATAAAATTTCAGCTATTTTCAAGCGCAAATTATATAAAAATATTTTTTCAATAAAATTACAGCAATATTCGAGAACGAAAGATAATAGTTGTAATTTTTTTTAACTCTGAGAACTTAGAAATAAATTTTTCTTTGGTTTTAAAATCCGTAAACTTATAAATTTGAGAGTATTATGAAAAAAACAGCTGAATTGAAGGTAACTTAAACTTTAATCTTGAATAACTTTTGACTGAGTTGATTTATCAAAAATTGACTTCAGACCTTTTTTGTAGAACGTTAAATTCTTTACAAAAACAATGAATGAGTATTGCAATACGATATATCGTTCATTAGTTATATAAATCACAAGAAAAAAAAACTTTTTTCCTGTGTTATTCTTATGGGAAATCGAAAAGTGCGATGCGGACACCCTAAATATTAATATTAAGGGCTCATATTTTCAGAGGTCTATTTTAGCATTAAAACGAAACTTTTGAGCGTGGTTCCGTGGATTTTTTTTTTTTTAAACGCCCTGAGGTCCTACATACTAAGCTTCACGTAAACCGCTAACGCCATTTCCGACATCCCGAATGTATAATAATATACAAGAATTGCTCATTTAAAGGTATTAGACATGTAATTACTTTAAATTACATGTGTTGTATATGTGTATAAATACATTTTTAAATAGCGTTCCTCTGGTGATCGATATTCGACCATAATATATGAGATGCAATTTTCTCTCGTGACGTGTTAACATAAGATTTGTTATTTGTAATAAGCAAAACGTGAGATATTGATGTGATCCTGTATTTAATATAGTCTCACATCTGTTTATATAAATAGAATGATGTATGTCTTCTGTAGAGCGCATTTTTTACATTAATTTCTTAAATACTTACTTCTAATGATAAGTAAATCATCCCTATACGTTAATTTAATTTAAAGTTTTAAAAAATGGAATGAAGAAAATATTTTTATGAGTACTACGCGTACATTGATATGTGGGTAAAGCGGTATGGTACGCATTTGCAGGAAAGAGCAAGTAAACGGACAACATTAATTATAAAAAAAATTAAGTAAAGTAGCAGACGAAGTGTTCTAATATTTAGTCGATAATAAATTTATACTAATATTATTAAACCAATAGGAGCGGAGCACCAATAAAGAATATTTCAAAATCGGGGTTACGGTACGCACTATTTAAAAATATTATCACCTACGTTATGGTTAGCGTTAGCTCAAGGTAATTACGACGCGGATGAACTCTCGGGCAGAACCTAGTTTTAAAAGTATATCTCGATACATGATAAAACTCGATCTAACGAGTTACCTATAGTAATAAGGGTTGTATGCCCCCTAGTGCTTCGGTAAATAATTGTTCACCTTTGTCGATGTTCTAAGAAAAGTTTTTACAATAATCACGTTTTATTGGTTTCCATATCGTTACAAAGTTTCATAACGGAGTTGGCTTCGAGACAAGTTAACTTTTCTCTTAGAATCAATATTGAGCAATTATTTATTGTTTGTAAGCTTATACATTGTGAGTTGGAGAATTGCGTTTATGTGAAACAATTAATAATATGTACATACATATATAAAAATGTATGTTGCTATATTTGAGATCGATAAACTCTAAGTTAACATTATTTTTTATGTGGAGAAAATTACTATGGTATTTATTTCAAATTTAATTGATATTATACATGAAAATGTCTATAAGCTTCATGTATATTTAACACGATTTTTGATATCATCTATCTATGCAACCCATACTAATATTATAAAGAGGTAAAATTTGTGAGTTTGTGACGTTGTGACGTTGTAGGGGGTAATCTCAGGTACTACTGGACCGATTTTAATAATTATTTCAGTGTTATATAGCTCATTCATCGAGAATGGTTATAGGCTATATATCATCACGCTAAAGCTAATAGGAACGGAGCACAGATAAAAATGTATCAAAATCGGGCCTTTTTTCCTTTTCAGAGCTCCTACTGCGTGATAGCTAACGCCCAGAGTAACTATTATTACGCAAACGAAGTCGCGGGCAGAGGCTAGTCTACTATAATCTATACTAATATTATAAAGAGGTAAAGTTTGTGAGTTTGTGACGTTGTAGGGGTAATCTCTTCCCCAATATTGGGGGGGCCGGATGCCGGGTGCCGCCGACTTTTCATGGGAGTCGTGCGGGCGTTGGCCGTCTACGGGGCACCGTGCGTGCGTTGCGCAGTGCGCAGCGTACGGTGGCACTGAGGGCAATCCGGCCATACTGGACGGTGTCCTCAGCGGCGGCCTTCACGCTCGCCGGCTCTCTTCCCTGGGCGCTGGAAGCTGGGGTTCTCACCGCCTTGTACGAATTCACGGTGGCGAGAAAGCGTAGTGGGGAGCCTTCGGCTCCCAGGGAGATAGAGACCAAGATGCGAGAGTGTAGGGATGGGGTGCTAGTAAGGTGGATGCAGGACCTGGTGGACGCGCGCTTCCGGACCTACTCTGTCGACGCCATCCGCCCGGTCCTGCGAGAATGAATAGGGAGATGTTGGGGCTCTCTGGCGTTCAGGCTGTTGCAGGTACTGACCGGGCACGGTTGTTTCGGGTGGTACCTGCACCAGATCGCTTGCAGGGAGCCGACCGCAGCCTGTCACGAGTGCGGCGCTGAGGAAGACACCGCGCAGCACACGCTTTCTGAGTGTGTTGCGTGGGAGGGACAGCGCCGCACTCTAGCGAAGAGGTCATCACGCAAAAAGAGGCGGCGGAGAGGGCCCGCGAGGTAGATCCTCTAAGTGGCCGCCTCCGACAACATAGGACCGGCAGGAGGAGGCGGCGCTTTGCCCAACTCCTCCTGCCACCGTAGCCGGACCTGAGGGGATGCAGTCGAGGGGCTCTTCCCTTTATTGCACAGGTCTGGCGGACGAGGAGAGGCAGCTGGTGTGTACCCAGCTGCCTCTCTATAGGTAAGAATCCGGCGGCCATCTTACGCCGGGCGGACCGTTGGGGCGGCTCTACAAGGTTGATTATCTAGAACCATCCCTTGTCGCCCAACAACACGGTCTGTCGGTACACCGTGGGGTTTTAGTCCGTGAGAGTCGGACATAACCCATCCTCTCCCCTGAGAGGATGTGTATTCATATTGGATTTCCCCACGTTAAAAAAAGGGGGTAATCTCTGGAACTACTGGTCCGATTTGAAAAATTCTTTCAATGTTATATACCTCAATTATCGAGGATGGTTATAGGTTATATATCACGCTGAGACCAATAGTAGCGGAGCACCAGTGAAGAATGTTAAAAAATCGGGGTTTTTCCTCTCGAGAGCTTCCGCTGTGTGTTAGCGTTAGCCCAAAGTATCTATTCCACGCGAACGAAGTCGCGGGCAGAGGTTAGTGTATACATATAGTAAGAAAGTAAATCAAAGGTGTCTGTACTTAAAAAAAAAATGCAGGTGTCTCAGAATAAGTAACCAAATACATTTCGATCAATTTTAGAAATGTCTGCCCGTCTATTTGTTTCAACACGCACCACTGGTAAAATACTGCCTTCATGGTAAAACCTCTATAAGAAAATCATAATGGATATCTTCGAATAACATTTAGTTTTCCTTTCATTAGAATTGGTTGACTCTATCGAAAGTTTTTGTACTTTTAATGACGAAGCGACTTAAGTACGAGAGAAACGTAGGTATGGAAGTACATAGTAAGTATGGAAGTAGATATAGAAATGACTTAATACGTACAAATGACTTTTATAATCTTATTAGGGTCTAACTTAATAAAGTATTTTTGATTTTGATTTTGAATCACTGTTTTTACATAATGTTCCACGCGGACGAAGTCGCGTGCACAGTTAGTCAATAATATAAATGAAAGCGGAAAAAGTTTTTGTTTATTTTTTACGAATTAATTAACCATTTGTGGTGTTATCTAATTATTTAGTTCTGTTATGATTTGAATCTCCTCGACAAACAAAAAAACGACATTAAAAAGGGACAAACATATACATCTACAGAATTTAAGGAAAGAGAAAATGAGATGGAATGCTTTATACAGTATTTCTTGCATTCGCGGTTTCCTCATTGTATATTGCACTACTTAATACTTGCTCTGGTCTGAGCGTTGTACGCGCGTGTGTGTGTGTGTGTGTTCATGTGCGTGTGCGTGTGCATGCGTGTGTGTGTGTCTTCACTTTTTTATATCATCATATCATAGGCGGCAAACAAACATGTGGATCACCTGATGGTAAGTGATCACCACCGTCCATAGACATTTGCAACACCAGGAGAGTCGCAAGTGCGTTGTCAGGCTGTGTTTGAGGAAGGAAGGAGTAGAAGAGGTAGAGGAGAGGGGAAGGTGAGAAAAGATGGTCCACCGGCGTTCTCACTGATCGAACGAAACGCTACAATGCAAACAATGTTACTTCATTTTGGTTTTCTGTGGATCGGGTGGTACTACCCCGAACGAGCCGACCCACATGCTGAAGACAGTAATAGCTTCAGCGTGACTTTACCACCTACTTACCTGTGTATTATGAAGCTTCGAGAAGCGTCATAATCAGCGTTATGTATTGTTAACAGTTATAAAAAATAAGGGCAACAATAGAAGGATCTATAATCTATCTCCAATTAATAATAATCCTACAATCCAGCTCTACAAATCTCTTGGCAGTTATATACAGGCTGTTACCGAAATGTAACAAAGTTATAAAATCTTTATAATTCACTCTTAAATAACTAATTTAAACTACAATGCCATATAGATATATTATGAAGTATATTCTGTTTAGCTGTAGCTAATTGTATTATAAGTGAGTAATGACGTACACATGCGATAGTGGGCGTCTGTGGGCTGATTACATTAATTATAAAAGACGTGGGCCATACTGCAATTTTAGCATTATAAAGAACAAAAAGAAATGTTATATAATACAATAATCAATTATCGTAATTTATTGTGATTAAAATTAGAGAAAGTCTAAAGAGCTCTAAATAATCTGTTTGCACCTTTCATACTGTGAGCCTATTTGTGAATAATCTATGTCAATAATATGAGAATCAGATTTTTTACTTTATTGTATGCTTGAAAGTGTTCCGCTCTAGAAATAGTAGTTAATTACCTATTATATTTTTGTTAGTTGTATAAATAAATAAAAATAAATGCATAACTTTTTGCCCTACTTCACACGGGTCAACCAAATTAACAAAATGGCAGTTGAATGTCAGTCTCTGAATTCTGCTATTATTTTGTAGAGGGTAGGTCACTGACCACTAGGCCTGTGAATGTGAAATATGAATGCCTAAATAAACAGGGTATCACACCTCTTGGCTTATTAGAACACAGAATTGACTTAATCTTAGCTTTGACATTAATTCAAAACTTAGCCTTTGACTACAATTTAACCAGATATTATGAGACAATGTGGCCTAAGGTTACCACCACCAACCACCATGCTACAACGACCTTGCTAGACCTAGCTAGAAGGATCACCTGCTGGTACACAACTACATATGCTAATCAAAAGCCGTCACGAGACCCCTAGCAGATGTGAAACATCGAAGTTGTTTTGGAAATGCTATATGCATAAAAGAACAGATTACGTTAGGAATGGGGCGGGAAGAGATAAAGTATTACAAGTTTGTTCCACAGAATATTGGTTGTTTTTTTTATATTTTATTACATAAATATTTATTTTTATTAAATACAAAAATCAAAGAAATCACCCCTAGCCGCGGATACGTTGTGTTTGGCGGCATTTATCAAAGGGCGCTAGGTCGTCGGTGCCTGCCGCGTAACAGTAGTAGAACGAATAAAAAAAATTTGAATCTGATGTTTATACAGATTGGGTTGCAAATTTTTTCGAGTATTTCGTTAATAGTGCATAGTTTTTGTTTTGTGTCGCCACACGTCGCCAAGCCAAAATCAGGTTTAGGGTATGCCTATAAATGTTTCACATCAAAAAGCAATAGCATCGTACTATGCTTTCATCACGATGCATGATGTTTTCTCTCACTGATAGTTCCAGCTCATTGCAAGTATTCGAAACTTTGTCTTTATTTAAAGATGTCATATGTGCTTCCATAATTTTGTTTTTTAGCGTTCACAGTGTGTTAATACGAAACTTAAAAGAAATTAATTAATCGACCGCAGTCTCTGTGGATTTATCGCAGTATTTTCTCATTAACTCTCAAGATTATTTCTCCGTAAGCCCCCGCCGCATTACTAATCACCGCTTCAAACGTTGTCGCCCCTCGTGGACGTCGCTACCCACACTCCTACTGCGAATTGAAAATATATTCTGCTCATACGTGCGATTTTAAAGTGTTTACAAACGTATATGTTACTAACATATCTGTAATCTTCAAAATGATTGAACAATTTTTGAATTTTACTGGCAGATAAAAGATATTTTGCTGTATTATGTAGGCACCGCTTTTCCATAGGGGCTAAGTATTAATGATGATACAATTTAAAGAAAGGTAACTTAAAAATAAAAATCGATAAAAGACTTGAAAAGATATGTAGAGATGACAAGAATACAGTCGTGTTGTTACATTTAAAAATTAAGTGAATCCAATTTTAACCGTTTTACGTTATTTATCAATATCTTAAAATTTTGTATGTATATAATATGAGCATCCTAAAATAAACTTAAACCTAAAAATCTTACAGACGGTAAAATTTGAACTTCATTTTTCATTAAATTAAACATGTTATATGAACGATTAAAATCTGATTTAGCATATTTGGAAATGTTACAACTCAATTAAAAGATAAAAAATTATCGTCAATTAATGTAGACAAAGACGTAGTTGAATACTTTTTAGTATATATAGTATAATCTTTACTTTTCTAAGAATTTATAATTCTAAGGAGATCATTTTAAATCATATCGGCTATCATAAGTACACAATTAATGACTGGCAGTAAACCCGATAGGAAAGCCGAACACGAACGTGTACACAGTCATCAAAATAAAAACACCACTGCTTAGTATTTCTTAGTTGCAAATTTTTTCAACCGTTCCAAGCAACATAATGCCCGAACAATAGACCGTTGGCGGCGTAAAGCTGTTTACCACGAAACACTACAGCGAGCTGTTACACGTCTCGCTGATTCCGTAAACACGCTGCTTTTTACTAAAAAAAAAACCGTCCAACAAAAATAAATCAGACAAGGCAGGTTCAATTCGTATTTTACCATTTAAAACGTGAACAAGTTAAATGAATTACACGTACTATTATTTGCAATCGAAACTACGATATAGACTTCTCGATGAAAAGGAACGGAGGCACTTGGAAACATTTTCTTTCATTTGTTTCCTTTTACATTATCGTAGCAAGGGGAGTCGGACCCGACCGGCCGTACGGGCTTCGCATTTAAAAGAGAGAGATATAAAAAAAAACAACTCTTGGGCCTTTATTTAGTAGGATGACCTAAGTGGCCCGTCGGACCGTACAAAAACCCCTCTACGACTTTACCTGTATTTTCCACTTATTTATCCAACGTTTTTACATTCGCACTGTTCGCCGGTACTCCAAGCTTTGTTCGTTCGTGGAAGATCCCATTTTATAACGAGTACTTAGCGTCTAATTAAAAGGAAAGCTACGCACGGACAGTCGAGATCTTTTGATGGCTTGTATATAAATTTTAATTCAACTTGATGGACTTACGACTGGTATATCTTTGTTCGGTTTTGGTTGATTATTGAGTATTATGGAGCGGATGCTTCTATTAAATCTTTGGCGGAAATATTATCTTAGTTAAACGTAAATTTTAAAACACGCTCTGTGTGTTACAAATATATAATGTTGTTTTTTTCTAACACTCATCATAGGAGGCAAATGAACAGGTTGGTCACGTGATGTTAAATGATCACCACCGCCCATAGACACTTGCAACAACAGGGGACTCGCAAGTGCGTTGTCAGCATGTATTGGGGGAGGGTTGAAGTGAGGGCAGAAAGGGAAAAGGAGAGAGGGAAGGTGAGGACAGGTGGGCCTCCGGTACTCTCACTGACCGAACGAAACAAACGCAACAATTACCACTTACGAAAAATAAGAATGTATTTTTAACCGACTTCAAAAAAAGGAGGAGGTTATCAATTCGACTGTATTTTTTTTTTTTTTTTTTTTTTTTTTTTTTTTATGTTTGTTACCTCATAACTCTGGACTGGCTGCACCGATTTGGATGATTCTTTTTTTATTTGAAAGCTAGTGCTTCCCGTGTGGTCCCATTTTTTTTTGGTCCGGTTCTGTCAACGGCATCCAGTGCAAAACCGTATAAGTGTTAAATTTGCATTTGGTGTGTATACGACAAATAGACGAATAACTCAATATCATGCCAACCGATTTCGATGATTTCTTTTTTATTGTAAAGGGTGTTCTTCAAGGGTAGTTTGATGAGAGTTTGGTTAGGTTCTGATTATGGGATCCGTGACAAAGTAACACAACTTTCAAGAAACAAGCCTACTCCTTTCTTAAGGGCCGGCAACGCATCTGTGATTCCTCTCGTGTTGCAGGTATCCATGGGCGACGGTGATCACTTACAATCAGGTGACCCGCATGTTTTAGAAAAAAAAAATTATGTTCACTAAAAATGGAGAAATAAAGTAAATTTTCAAAAAAAAAGTATTAACCGACTTCAATATTAATCAGAGGCATAGAAATAAGGCACTAAAAACCGGAAAATAAATAGGTTATCAAATTAACCAAATGTAATGAAACATATGAATATGTGTGCTACCAGGAGATGCATTGGAAGTCGGTGCCTTTGTACCTAGATGTAGATGATATGATCTTCGGTTGGCACCGACTTCCAATACATCTCCTGGTAGCACACATATTCATATGTTTCATTACATTTGGTTAATTTGATAACCTATTTATTTTCCGGTTTTTAGTGCCTTATTTCTATGCCTCTGATTAATATTGAAGTCGGTTAATACTTTTTTTTGAAAATTTACTTTTAACGTAAAAACTTCACTACACTATCTTTCTTTTTCAATTTTTACTGTCAAATCATCTTGGGACTCGACTACCCTTAGCTTTATATCTTGTTACCAATTCTATATACGACTTGTTCTAAAATGATTTCATAGAAATATATTAATTTATCGGTGAATATTTATGCACTATACATAAAAATTACATGCAATGTTTGGTTAGTTAGTGATCTGCGTTGCTTATTATATAAACAATATATTTTGGTGTATGTGAAGGAAGATCACATACAAAAAAAAAATTAAGGTAAAAATAAACTTTACTTATAAAATTGCTTTATAACAATTTGGTTTTTATAAAAGTTAATAAACTTTGCCCGTTTACAACCTCTCTCCTGCGCATGCACACCAGGTTGCTTACCCACTTTTCCATAACGAGAAAACACACATCGCTAGCCGCGCAGTTGTTACAAAAATCGTAGTTTCTTATAACTTAACGAAAACAATTTCTTAAGAAGAGTTTGATAGAAATCTAGCCAGTAATTATACGTGTGATACGCGCAAAACCGCTAACCTTAGTCGTCTTATTTATACACATATAAGTTAGACAAACAAGGCTATTTTTGATTTTTTTTTTATAATCAGAAAAGAAGATAAAATATCTTCTGTAGTGCATTCAGTTAACTTATAAGTGTGTTATCAGATGATAAATAAGACCAATATGTCTCAATTTTGGTGAAATTTATACAGCCAAAAAACAAAAGAAATTATATTTATGAGACAAGTTTAATAGTTCCTGAATATTAGAGAAATATGACTTAACATTAACAAACGGACAAAATCTTAAAAATTGACAAGTAATAAATCGCAAGTGAACAGTAATGAGGGAACTTCGGTCAAGGCAATGACGGTAACTCCTTGCATCGACAGTTAATGTCCAACGCGGAATTGTTCGCGCCGGCTTCGACTCCTGCGCGGACGTCATTATAAATTTTATCACCCATATGATAGATGGCGCTGTAAAATTTATTTATTTTAAATCACGAACGGAGTTATAAAGTCCAGTAATAAGAGAGCACGTGTCCGTAAGAAATTATTATAGGACGATATAGTCCGAGATAGCGGCTTGATTTATTGATGGAGCTCACTAAATCATTTTTTGTATAGAACTTCAAAAAACTATTAATATGTGAAGTACGAGAGGCTATTATAGTGACTTTGACCCGTGGTACATATGTCGAGATAGTTTTTATTATTCGTTTGAAATTTGCGTAGCGATATAAGAATTATTGTCAAAGGAAGTTAAAAGTTTTTGATTTATTTGGTATGTTTTTTCTTAATTTCAAAAGAAACCGGTAAGCAGACATAATAGATGAGAGACCTTAGCAAAATATTAATATATGAAAGCATGGCTGATAAAAATAAACCAAAATTGTTTTTGAAAAAATAGAAATAAAATAAATCTAGGTAGCGACAGCAGCACCATCTACAGTACAGTACAGTAAATTGATTCTAAATCTTTTAGACAATTTTGGTATTACATTAATACATTGCATCCAAACCGGGGCAGTTCGGTTATATATACTTTACTGTAGTTTTTGTTATACCTAATAAGTATATAAAATAGTTTTTGGTGGGGTTTTAGTCTGTCATGTAGTGGATTTTATATTTTATTCATAATCTTGTGTTACTAGACTCTATGTTTTGTAAATTTGGTGGTGTTTTACGTAATATAGTTAGCTTATTGTGCATAAGTGAAGTCAATGGAAAATAATACCACAGAGCATGAAATTATGAGATGCCACAAAAACTCCCTGGAAGGTTGTAACAAGAGATCCACCATCTTGTTAGAATATTGACTCACACGACGTTTAATATTGAAGTGATCGCATGACGCTTGTAATATTATTTGACTACGTGACAATGGCAGTTATAATCTAAAAAATTATTGCCAAAAATAAAGTTAAAAAAAAAAAAACCAGTGTAATATAAAAAAATACAGTTCTTATCCGGTACGAATATTTCGTAAGGGGTTGTTATGTTTACAGTTTTAATCACGAGATGGACATGTTCCTTATTCCCAATAACTTTGAAAAGCAATTATCGTTTGACGGTATTATACTCATTGGCAAATCACGATTTATGGGAATCATTATTGTCATGGAATCGTATACGAATATCGCCAACGTCAAATGTTGGGTCCAATATCTGAAATCAATGTCTCTTGGATATTCCTTTTAACGAATCAAACATTTGCGGTTGTCACTGAACATTCACGTGGATAATTTATAAAAATATTATTTTAAATAGCACAAAATGCACATTACATAAAAATATGTTGGTGATTTTTAATTGGTTGATGTTGGAATAAAATATGTACGGTGTTATTAGAAAAAATTAAATACGTATTGAATATGTGCTTTAAAACGGCTACGTTATAAATGCACCGCGCTCGTTGAATGTTCTCCATTTTGCTCTTTTGTCCCGCTTTGGTTAGGTTAGACTTGCGAAAAACGGATAACGTGAACTTGCCTAGGCTGAGTGCAGTGCATTTAGTACGAAACCTTTTTACAGAAAGTATTTAATACGTATTATCTTTTTTGTAATAAAACCGATAGAGTTCAAACTAACAACTAACAAAACAAACATCATTTGACTATTTCGTAGTCCGGTGAAGCTATTAAGACCTTGATAGAGAAATAGAGTAGTCAGTTCGAAAAAAAAAATTGTTAACCAATTCCCGTGAAATTTGATACACCTAAATATTTTGTTTGGCAAGAAGGTTTTATGCTATTTATTTTACTATAACTCACCACTAAGTAGCGCTGCAACACTCAATCTCTGTACTGTTCAATTTAAACACAAAAAAAAAAATTCACGCTTTCAATTTTGATTCCCTCCAACTAATTGCCATGAAAATCAGTATATACTTTAATACGAAAAAAGCGTGTGCCATCAGAGAACCTTCAACAGAAACGTAGTTCGATAACGTAAACTAAGGAAATAACTCCATAAGGTGTATTTCAAGAAAAATATTCGATTATTAAAAATTATATATAAAAACACGATGTTTCGTTAAAACACACGGTAGAAGTGAAAATTTTGTACTACAGGAATAGTACTGATCGCGGCCAACGTTGTTTAACTTGGGTGACCGGACGAGAATAGGTATTTTCAACAATATACTAAATAAAAACAAGTCTTAATAAAGTTTATACGCGTTCAATATCGTGGTTATACAAACGACGAAACACCATTCTAGACTGCTCGAATTTCTATACATTCACACTCGTATACGATAGAAATAGACAGCGGGAGAAAGTCACACGGAGATACCATAACGCCTTTTCTTTACGTGACGATTTCTACCATGCAACTCTTACCGCGAACTGTGTTAAAGAATTTCAAATTCAAACAGTATCCATTTTGCTGTGACACAAATAATTAGTAGTCCAGTGAAGCTGTCAAGACCTTGCTAGGTCAATAACGTAGTCAGTTCGAAAAAACAAATTATACGTAATAATAGCAAGAAATAATAAACACAAATTTAACAGCTAAGTACTTACTTTTAAAATTGATAATAATTTACTATAAAAAGATTTGTATAACGAAAAGTCCCACTCGTTCATTCATAAAAGTAAATCCCCTTTGTAACATCGAATTACAATATAACCAATAAACTCATTTTATTATCAGTAATTTACAACATCGCGCCGCTTCCATACTACATAATGAAATTAAAAACAAACCATTAAACGATTTCATACGAGAATCCCTAACAAGGCCGCTTCCCTTAACCGGATCGGGAGCACACCTGGGTACTCGAAATTTACCCTAAAAGGTCCCAAACGACATACATCATGTCAGCGTTATAATGCTTCAACTAGTAAAGTTAAGTATACAAATATCGTCTAAATTTCATTAAAATTAGGGTTCAAATTTCAGTGTGAAGTTTTATATGTTAGTTGCATTGTACATAAGTCATTCGGGAAGCGGAGAGCGACGAGATGGTAGATTTTAAAAATGGAACGTTTGATTTGCATTTGAATAAGTGCCCCCGGCGACCCAGGTGTGCCGTGCCGTACAGTCCGACCCGAAAGTTTGTCGTCATTTTTTAGCGCGAACCCGAGGTGGCGCGAATTAATATGGGTGACCAGTTGTAATCGACTATGTTGAACAATTTACATACGGTTGGAAGTTGTTCCAGATTAAAAATTGTTTGTAGTTTAGAATTGTTTTTTGTATGATTATTTTGCACTCACCTGTACCAACATTACGGAATAGATTAGTACCAAAGTTACTTGAGGCAAGTGATCCCCCACTAGTTAGCCCCTCATAGTATATCTTTATTTTGAAGACCAATCGGTTTTATAAGGAATATAGGTGTTGGTACAACGTATTTAAGATATCCCTGATTTAGCAATAAATTTTCTTTATTACTGTCATTATGAAGTTACATGTAAACTGTAAGAAATTGGCGGAATACCCGTTAAAAATTTTCAAGGAATTTCTGAGACTTTTCAGAAATTATATTCTATGCTATTATTTCTAATCCATTTTACTTGCCCATAGTAAATGATTATATTAAGAAAAGTGATACGAGTACTACAGAATAGTCATATATGTCTTAGTTTACGATTTAAAAAATCATACGACTGGCTAAAATGCCGTCAATACCTCGGTTGTTTATTTTAAATTTCAATTAAAAAGTGAATTGATGTTTACCAGGCAAACATTTTAAAATGTTACAACTTTAGCAACTAGCGTCACGGCCAAGCTTCAAGAGGATCTTTATTAAAAAAAAAAAAACAGTATTTTCGCATCGGAAACTTAATACGAGAAATATGTTCACCGCACTCTTATCAAGTGTTGTCGGGACAAACGCGAACCATTGTTCAAGTTTTTACCATGTCGAGAACAAAAGCCGCGTAAACGGTAGCGAAGGCTCTATCGGTCCATCTGATCAACCTTATACTACATGTTTTTTTTTAAATTATAAATTGTAAAGAGCGAAGATCGGCCGGGATACGCGATACTCATTGCGGTTGAGATCTCGGTTCTCGAGTGATGTGTTGTTCCTTACTTGAAAGGATTTTGATTTTTATCCGTGAGAAATAGGTATAATAAAGATAAGTTTTTTCTTGCAGTTGTTTTGTGCATTTCATGCCGGCCGTACTTAATAATAATTATGACCAATATTTACACTTATACGGGCTTCACTCATATTACATAATTCTATAAACCTTTTGTCAGAAACAAAAAATAACATTAAAATGTATTTTTCGGTGTAAATAAAACTATAGAAGTATGTTTGTTGTTCGTGTATCACACAAAACCCATTGGATAAAATTCGACCCATTTTTCTTATTTTCACTTTAGTTCAGCGGTGTGTGTTTATTTTTTTCTTCTTCTGTTCTGCAGACTCTTGGTCCGCACCTTTCTTTTTGTTTTCGCTTTTTTTTTATTGTATACGTGAAAAATCGTATGTATCTGTGATCTAATCATATATGTGTATCTAATCGTTCAAATACGGAATACACAATCTTGGAAAGAATCTTCAATTTTATTTAGGCGTGTGGCAGACTGTATTCACATAACTATTGACCTCGTTAGTTCAAAACAAACGTAGGAAACACTCGGCGTTTGCCTTTCCTCTCGAAAACAACTCATCGCGGCTTTTCACGCGGTGTCATTAATTCAAGCGGCTTTGTGGTCGTGCGCCCGCGCTCCCTCCCGACACGCTAACGACTTTACCTTACGGCCTTATTCTTAACTTTCATTAAATTTTGTATAATACGATGTGAAAACAAGTATTTAATGTAGCATAACCATTATTATTCCATAAATGATAATTTCCCGACGGCGGCATAGGATAATTAATACTTATAAATAAAATTGAAGTGTTATGTCCGGACTAACCTTAGAAAGTAACAATTTTGATGGAAATTTTATAGCAAATGAAGGACTGTTTAAGATATTATCGAAGATATATATAATATATGCGCAAATGGGTAGTCCTCTTCCAATATAGAACGGATAAGCTGAGATACATAACCAATGCGCGTCCTTTCGGGCAAGATGAGAGTTTCATTCCGCAAATAACTGAATAAACTGTATTTATTCAGATCAACCGATTAAGTGTGTAAAGGAAGACATGCACTTTCACTATCATGCGAAGAAAACCCGTATAGGACAAAGAAAATCCTGGAGGTGATCCAGTAAATCCAGTACTATGACCACCCGAATGTGGCCTAGAGTACTAAACAAGCGTACCTTTGGAAACTAATAGAAGTTCAACGCCTTGATGGCAGTATCTCGTAGGAGAGCATTTTGGATATCCGTAAGGATGGTCCGTCAATAAGTCACTATGTAATAAGGACTATCATTTTATCCTTAAATATCAACCCAAGGATCGGCTTCCCTTCTTTTTATTAGGTATGCCCAGCATGGCATAGAGCGAGAGACGACACTTTTATTATTGACAATGTTCCGAATAGGGAGATAAATAAAAGAAGAAATCTGTAAGGCAGCCTTATAGCTAACCTTTTTATCCCATGATACCTGACAGATACGTGGGTATCTACGGATTAAATAGAGAGCAAGTGCGATTAGTATAACTTAAATATAATTAAAGATAGATTATATTTGATAGATTATTGTTATTATAAAAATCATATAACACGGTGAGAACTATATTTAGAAACTGCTGTGTTAGTTACATTCTATAACATTGACACAAAGACACGAATTTAATAACTGAAAAAAAATTGTAAGTTTTTAACGAACGTTTTCATTTGTGTGGAAGAAAGTTTCATTTAGAGAAGTAGGCTGCTTCTGTCTCCGGGGGGAAGGCGACGGGTAAATAACAGGTACATCTCCGGGAACAAATTAGAGCAGACAAGGCACTGTAATAGGAGTGGGCCGGGGACCGTTCTTATGATATTATTTCATTTTGTCGTTGATATATTTTTTCCTCTTATTTTACAAATAGCAAATATTTAAAGTTTTTTAATACAGGCTAAAAGATATTAAAAGTAATACCTATACTGTTTCATGAATAGATTAACTCTGTAACAGAGCGCATAGTTAAAAATACTTATGTCGTTCGCATGTTTACTAACTGTTTTACTTTCTTGAACTGACTAAGTTATTGGCCTACCAAGGCCTTAATAGCTTCACCGGACTACATTTACGTTTAGCACATCGCTTGGCCCACTTCTCCGTGGTAAGAAAGCCGTATGAATTTATAAAACTTGGAGTGTCTTAAAACTTTAATAATGTTATATTTAATAAAAAGAGATCATGATATATTTTACATAAAAACCAAATATATGAGACTAGCTTCTGGCCGCGACTCCGTCCGCGTGGAATAGCTACTTTGGGCTAACGCGCACACCCAGCTCTCAAAAGGAAAACAAAAAACGATTTTAAAGTATTCTTCATTGGTGCTCCGCTCGTATTAATTTTAGCATGAAGATACATATACCATATAAGATAGAATATACCATATTCTATAGCCTTCCTCAATAAATGAGCTGTCCAACACTGAAACAATTTTTCAAAACGGACATGTGGTTCAGGAGATTAGCGCGTTGAAGCAAACTGTTCAACTTTATAATATTAGTATAGATTAGAAAGTCGTTCGTATTAATATGGCAGCAATCATTAAATTTACTGTATATTTAATTTGTGCAAAAATAGCTGGGGATCCACCATGGAGTCGCAACGGAATCGCCGTAAATCACCTCCGCACAATGCGGCCAGGTGGCGACGGCGTCCCGCGATTATACTCGCGTTTAATTACGCGGAATAATTAGTGAACGGAATATTTTCCGGGCCCTAACTATCTCGGCCGTCTTCCGGCGATAACTAGGCGGTAATTGCGGATTAACCTCGCATTCACGCTTAATAGGTGCTCGAATCGAGCTGGCACGCCAACCGTTTGCCGCTGACGCTATTTGTTTATTGACGCCGAATTAATTATTTCCCGGAAAATAATCGATTTTGAACTCGATTATTACGGTATTAGTGTAATTTGACATGTTAATTGCTAATTTAGTTCTTATATTTGATTTCTGCCAGGCATGAGAGTTTACACGTTTCGTTTAGTATTTTTGAAGTTTTTACATTTAAGTACATTCATATTTCTCGTAGGTGGTAGAGCCAAGCTGATGCTATTATTGGTTTCAGCATGAACGGGTCGGCTTGACCGAGGTATTACCACCCTATCACAGAAAACCGACATGAAATAACAGTGCTTCCATTGTTGCGTTTTGTTCGGTCGGTGAGAGTGATGGAAACCCAGATTCTTTAAAACGTAGACAACGCACTTGCGACTTCCCTGGTGTTGCTAGTGTTAATGGACGGCAGTGGTCACTTATCATCAGGTGGCCCACCGGTTTCTTTGCCCCTATATAATATAAATAAAACAATTAAAGTTTTCATATACGTGGCTAGGTCTATACTTTCTATTCAAAAAAAAGTCTATTCCCGAGAGAAAGGTTACACCTATATTAAACTGAGACCGTACCAGAGGGTTCAAGATAGTTTTAGAATAAATAAAAAAAGCTGCTTACTTACATATATTGTTTTGAGAGCTAAAACCAGTGGGATGGACCACGCCATATTGCATACGTCACGGCACGTGCTATAGATGTAATTTGCGCTTTATGGCATGTGAATAATTCCCCATAATCCCTCACCCCCGTTCCGAGCACTCCGAGATGTCTTTCACGTAGATCGTCGCTAGGACGACGTTTGATCTCGGCGATATAAAATAAAAAATATATAATAATAATATAAGCGCATTTGCCACTCACCTGGGACAATTCGTCCGTGCTTTAGTTATTGCCGACCCCGGGGGTGGTAAGTTGAGCGTGAACTTTTGATATCGGCGCGAAATATTAATTTCTCGACGCCAATAAATATTGAAGCGTACGTAATGCCGGCAAATTAAGCTGAGTGAGTGAGCCTTTGATATTATTTTCTTGGAATTATTTAATTATTCAATAAACTCTTCATCGTATTTATTACAGGTGAAAATTGCTTTCGCTGTTGATTGGTTTTTATGTTCTTATTAATTGTGCCTTATTGTTTTATTTTTATAAAATTTTGTATTAGCTGATTTGGACTGTTGTATATATTACTAGCCTCTACCCGCGACTTCGTTCGCCTGTACATAGTTAATCTGAGCTAACTAATATGCAGCAAAAGCTCTCAAGAGGAAAAAGCACCCCGATTTTTAAACATTCTTCATTGCTGCTCCGCTCCTATTGGTCTTAGCGTGATGATATATAGCCTATAACCATCCTCGATAAATAGGCTATATAACAATGAAAGAATTATTCAAATCGGACTAGTAGTTCCTGAGATTACCCCCTACAACGTCACAATTCACAACGTCACAAACTCACAAACTTTACCTCTTTATAATATTAGTATAGATTAAGATAATATGCTTCAATTTTGAAACGAATGTTGCTAATTTTACAATAAAAAACATTTCTAAGTGCAAGTATTTATATGAATAAGAGGAGATTTCATAAAGGGACTTATTCCCAAACTTCTCTTTTTTATCGACTAAGGGCAAATTAACATATCGGTCATCTGGTAGTAAGTGATCAGGGCCACCAATGGGCACCTGAAACACAAGCGAAATCATAGAAGCGTTGCCTGCCCTTGAGAATAGAGTAGGGTCGTTTTTTCAAGGTTTGGCTATCGGTCCAAAAATACTGCCGTTGAAACTTCATTCCAAAGAATATGGAAACATACGTGAGAACCACTCAGCAGACGATGTCGAACCATCTAGAAGACAAAGAGGGAATTTAAATGAGGCGAGTCGTTCAATAATGGCACTCAGCAGCAGGTATCAATTTGGAAAGCTCTTTGGAACACTCTATGTGGTAGATTTTGTAAATAACGCAAAGTGATCAACATCCCACATAGTGCCAAAGGATCAAGCCTTAAGGAAAGCAGCTGGTCGCCGACGATTTGAGTCGCTCTGCGTTGGATCTGGTCAAAGGAAGGTGGATAGAGTTGTGGTTCTCCAACCTCGAGATAACAAGTTCCATTCCATCAACTAAAGATTTAAGTAATACATAGGGCAACAGGATACCACGTTAGGTGATCCCGAACACCGTATACCGAGTGTAATATCTGTAATAATTACACGTTTAGTCTTGCTAGGTTCAGAGTAAGTTGTTATATTAGGTTGTTATACCTATAAAATTGCCGTTTTGTATGAAAAAATATAATTTTGGGGTGTTAGGGGTGTCGAGTAACATCTTAAGACTTGAGACACCCAAGCCAATCTCACCTGCACGTGGTGCATCCTGCTGATCAACGAACGAGGCAATGGCGATAGCGGGGTGGTAGGGTTTTACAGCCCGACTGGGTCGCAACCACCATGTATATGGCGAAAAAGCCCATCATAGTGACTCGCTTCTGCGTGTCGCGTTTCGGGATCAGCCTGTGCATATCCAGTTACTGGGTGACTTTCGTCATTATGGCCGGCACGACAGTGGCGACCGGCGATAGAAAATCTGTCTATCGGTGGTTGCCGATGTTTCTGGATTGTACTATGCTTAACATCAGGCATAGTGCAGTCACTTTGTCGTGCTTCGATAAAAAATAAAACTAATTTTTTTCATGTATTTCTTTATTTGTATTAATCGAAGTAATCACCCATGCAATCAATGCACCTTTACCAACGCAGTGGCAGTTTATTATTGCCCTTCTTAAAAATATCAGCTGGACGGGAGGCAACAAATTCTTCAAAGGCATTATCCACTGCCTCTCGGGTACTGAATTTTTTCCCGCCAAGGAGTTATCCAAATTCTGGCAAAAGTAGTAGTCTGTAGGCGCAAGGTCTGGTGAGTAGGGCGGATGACAGAGAACTTCCAACCCTAGTTCTTGCAACTTGGAGACCGTCTGCTGTGCAGTAAGAGATCATGCGTTGTCGTGCAGAAGCAGCGGAGACGAGTGATTGACCAATGCTGGTTGGACATGTGCCAGATTCTCCATCATTGTGTTCAGTTCTTCACAGTACACATCTGCAGTAATGCTCACCCCGTTTGGTAAGAAGCTGTGAAGAATCATACCGGCGCTAGATCACCAAATAGTGACCATCACTTTTCTAGGGGTATGTTTTCGTTTAGTGCATTGTTTAGGTGCTGAACCAGGATCCAACCAACTTGCTAAGCTCTTGCAGTTATCAAACAGAATCCATTTTTCATCGCAGGTAACAATACGGTTCAAAATTCCTTCATTTGTGTGTCTGTTGAACAGTGCAAGGCACGTCTCGTAGCGAAATTCGCGCTGGCGATCATTGAAATTTTGAAATTTTGAAAATTGAAATTTTGAAAAATTATTTTGTTTGGAAATGGCCAGTACAGCAGAACGGCAATTTCATAGGTAAAGACCTATTATATGCAAGTACTGAGAGCATTACAAAGTCGGTGGGAATTCCCAGTGATGACTGATGGTATTTTAATGGTCGCTGTTATTTTTGGGCTGTATTGTAGTGTTTTTTTCGGAATCAATTAAAATAACTTTACGCTGTGGAAAAACACCATGAGGGAACCGGAATCTGAGAAATGTTCTTCTAGTTTAGTATCGCTGTATATGAGAAAAATATAGAAGTCTGGTATTTAAGTGTTTCAAATCCTTGATACGTTTGTATGTGATGATTTTGCTCGTATAAAAGAGATATTAAGCCAAGGGTAAGACAATATATGCGGTTGTCATTATTCAATATGTTCATTATTTGGATTTTTAATTGTGTTCCTCTAAGCCATTAGTGTCAATAATTCCGATTAAATCACATCTTTGTCGTAATTTCGTAGCTTTACATACGCCTGCAATTACCAATATTACTTAGCGGCAGCGTCTGAAAGCGACAGATGGCGCGGGGGGCTGATCATTTAAAAATCACTGCGCATTGTTGGCGGCGCAACTAATTGCAGGGAAAGTGGGGTCCGATGGACCCGTGGACTAAATCATTTTCTAATAGGGCGAACTGCGGGTGCCTACCCACTGAGAGTTGATTAATTTCCCAGTTTCAATGTCGTGATGGATTGAAAAATATTATGTTTGCTTTATAGTTTATTAATTATTAGTTAGTGATTTTGTTCTCCATTTTTTTAATAATCGCCAATATTACAAAACCTAAATGGGTACGTATTAGTATATTGTGTATATTATTATCTAAAAAAATTTAGTTTATCTGCCAGTTTAGTCAATATTGGTCGAGCCTTTTCGAGGATCAACGCAAAAAAATAGCAACTTTATTTGTACAAATATATTAGGATACGCCCGTAACTTCACCTGGTATAGTTTCAATATAAATAGTGACAGTCTACATTAGTGTAACTCAGCTAGCTTTCAGACGGTGGAATCTCTATGATATGATATATAAAAATTCAATTTTGTCGCTAACTTTATTTAGATGGTTGGTAAAATTATAAAATCAAAACTAAACGTAGCAATTAAAACACACTTAAATTCAAACAAATTCGCAGTCATTTGAATTTTATGAAAAAACAAAACATAATCAAATTTTTTTTTTACAACCAGCCAGTATGTCATCAATAACAAAAAAGTTTACTTACCTACGCACTTTGTTTGAGGAAATAATTAGAAATTAATTATTATAAATGGTAAAATTTGTAATATCACGCATGTTGCTTAGACTTTTTTGATGTGTATATATATATATATGTATATACTTTATATGCTGTTATGCTATTATTAATGTTAGGGTAAGGTATCATAAAAAGAGCGCGATCCATAAGAGTACACAGGGTTGATATTAGCTACAATTGCAAACAATTCGTATGGAGGTCGATTGTATTTTAAGCATCAGTAAACGACAAATGTGCATCAAAAATATTACAGCAAAATAAACTCACTTTAATAGTAAAAGGCAAGGTTATTGATTTTACACTGTTTTGTGAAAATATTTTCTCAGTTTCAAAATAGTGTAGCGTCTTAGTTATAGTCGAGAGGTTCTTATTTCATACTAACATATCTAAAACTATTTACAATGTACCTGTAACGTGATTATTACAGCTGTATTTACAAAGATAGCGTAACTGTTTGTATTTGTCTTTTGTGTTAAAGTTTTTTCAAAAATACGCACAGCATGAGTGCACACGCGTACTCTTGAGGATACTGCGTACACTTCTAAACTATTAAAAACAATAACAGGTTCTCCATATAAAGAACAATTAGAGAAAGGAGTAAGAACAAAAAGACAAAGAAGAAGATAACTAACATATAGCAACATAGAAATTAGCGAATAGTAATAGAAAACCGAAAAGTGTGTACAAAAATATAAATAAATCATAGAGGCAGTTTTCACATCTGTTGGCAGTTCAAGCTATATCTTATACAGTTTAGTAATTAATCAACATATGATCAAAGAAGAAGAAAAAAGAAACGCGGAAAGGTCGGAGTCGCAGGCAAAGCTAGTAGTATAAAATATTAGAATACGAAAAGGGTTGACAGATTTTAACAGATCTTTTTTTTTTTATTGAAGCACGACAAAGTGACGGCACTATGGTACTATCGCACTATGGCACTGATGGTAAGCATAGTAAAATCCAAAAACAGTGGCGACCACCGAGAGACAGATCATCCATCGTCAGTCGCCGCTGTCATGCCGGCCATAATGACGAAAGTCACCCGGTACTGGATATGCACAGGCTGATCCCGAAACGCGACGCGCAAAAGTGAGTCACTATGACGGGCTTTTCCGCCATGTACATGGTGGTTGCGACCCAGTCGGGCTGTAAAGCCCTGCCACCCCGCTATTGCCATTGCCTCGTTCGTTATTCAGCAGGCTGCACCACGTGTAGGTGAGGTTGGCTTGGGTGTCTCAAGTCTTAAAATATTACTCGACACGCCTTACACCCCAAAATCTTCCTTTAACATGGTTGGTAAGGATTTCTCCGAACCAACATCGTAACGGTGGCCATCTTTCAATGTTATGTTTTTTTTTGTTACAGGATTAATCTACACACCTTTCGGATTATGCAAGAAGACACGTAAGAGCCATTTTTCAAAATTAAAAAACTTAGTTCATGAAATGATTTTGTTTAAAAATAATGTAATACGTAAAATGTCATAAATTAAATATAATCATAGATTGTATATAAGCAGCACTTAGTTACATATTACGGCATGCATATAATAGGTGGTAGAACCATGCTGAAGCTATATTGCCTTCAGCATGTATGGGTCGGCTCGCCCGGGGTAGAACCACCCGACACACAGAAACACCGACGTGAAGTAACAGTGCTTGCGTTGCCCACCTCTCCTCTTCCCTTCCTCCCCCCACCCACAACACAGGCTGGCAACGCACCTGCGTCTCTCCTGGTGTTGCAAGTGTCTATGGACGGTGGTTATCACTTAATTATCAGCTTATCAGCTGCTCATTTGCCTCCTATAGTACAAAAAAAAATACTAATGGACTGTTATTTTCATTTGAAATAGTAGTGTAAGTTCATTCGTGTGTTTGAAATTTCATCCATTTGTTTGTGTATACTTCAGGTCTTGATAGAAAATCAGCGTTAAAAGGCTTGCAATTTGAAACCTATAAACCTATGCTGAGACAAAAACCTTTTTGAATACACGCAACACTTGGTTATCTCAATTCAATTATATATATACTTGTAGATATGATATGCAAGCTTCGAATAAATGTATTTTTCTTTTCTTCTTTTTCTTCTATATGATTTTTGTACAATAATATATATATTTTTTTTTATATTACATCCGACTATAATCATATCTGACATTAATATGATGTAAGGCAAGATGATAAAATGCTAAGAATAAAGATAAGTGGCTCTTAAGTTCTGCTGCAGATACAAAGTTGCAGTTACTTGGTCGACTTTCAACTTGGCAGCCTTGAGCTGATTGTCATTTTGGTTGCATGGCTTCTTCGCTCACCCTCAACTCCAGTGACAATACAGAGATATTTTTAACTAACAGCTTTGGCAAATTAAAAAATAAACTTAGGAGTAGTAGCTAACCAGCGCTAGAAAAGCCTTATCACTAAACTCTAGTTTGATCATAATGTTTTCCTTCAACAAAAACTTTGCCTCCATTTAAAATGTAGAAACAACGTCGATGGACACCGTGCCCGAACACGTTATATCTGAGTTGTCACTGCAAAATACTAATAATACTGTTTGGTAATTGTGAATAAGTCGTATACTTAATGTGATGTGAACAATTCGAACAACAGTCGAATCCGACCGCGAGTTCATCGCTAACAATAGTCCACCGACAATTGAATCAATGTCCTATTTCCTGTGCATCAGATTCATTTCCTTTTTATCGTCCTCGTTCATTTGTCAGCGTACATTTCGGTCTCAAATTCTGTTCACATTAATTTGTTGATTGATCCCATTATATACGTATCTCCGACTACGTAGTCGAGCTATTTTGTAGTGTTAACCTTGACTGCATACACTAGATCAGTGTTTCCCAACGTGGGGTCCACGCCCCATAGGGGGGCAATTTAAAAATGGACCCGACACAACTTTAACCCTTTCGCTTTGGGTTATTTAAATGAAATGCTAGATATCGGTGACAAATTTAACAAAAAAGGCAATTTTTTGAAAAAAAAAAAATGCTGCAAATAATTTGGTTTGATGTTACCAAAATATCAGCTGGGTAATTAGAGTCGTCAAGTAAGTTTTTCATTATATGTTTTGAAATTTTACTACCGATGTTTTGATAACAATTTCATAGTGATTTCTTCCTAAAATTTATCATTTATATTTCTTAAAGGAACAAAGCAATTTTTAATGGTTAAAAATTATGTATGGGGATGCATAAAAAAAAAATAAAAATGTTAAGGTGGGGTATGGCCTAAAAAGTTTAAGGAACACTGCGCTGGACTCTAATTTAGAACCTCATATGTACAATTTAGAATATTACTATTAACCGCCCATTAATTTGGTCCATTTTAAATGTATATTTTATCACGACAAGGAATTATCACATCCGTCTGTTAGTAATAAATATAATTAAATACTAAAAACAAACACCTCTTACCGGGTAAATTTCGCTTTAAGTTGTTTTGTTGAAATAGGTTTGTAGTAGTTTTTAATGACAAGTCAGACGGCATTGCTTGTTACTTTAAAATGGAATTTAACAGACCATAAGAGTATGTTGTGTGGCACAATAACACCTTGTATTTAACAATTTTTTTTTGATCTTACTACGCTATTGGTCTTATAAGGCCTTTACAGCTTAACCGGACTACAATTCAACATATTTAATCAGATCTGGTTTTACTTTCCCATTATCTAGCGACGCCTAGCTTCAATCGGTTAGTAGAGCATAAATGATGTCTGTTTCATAAGATCTTTGGACTTTTTTGTAGATGGTTTTTCATGTAAAAAGTTTTTTTTTTGGAACTAACTACGCTATTGACCTCTCAAAATCTTAACAGCTTCACCGGATTACGCTATAAAAAAGGAATACGTCACCACGCATTGTTTGTCTTCTCGCTTTAAACGCACATGTAATAATACACAACAACATATATGTTGGTCACAACGATGGTAGTTATAAAAGTCTCACATTTTATATCGATAGACCGAAGAGGAGGCATAAAAAAAAAACAGAAAATCTCTTAGAGTATTAATCTTGAAGCATAGGAATCTTTGGCAAATCTACATTATATACTAAATTCCTGTGCAAAATGTTTTGCTTATAGACTCGCCGTTGTAAGCTGTGCGTTACCACTAACTCAATATATGAAAATATGTCTGTAATTGTTCATAACTTGTATTTTTAAATATATTTCTAAAATTATATATATTTTACGGGTTTATTGAGATTAGACAAACTATTAGTGGCTTGTTGAAAAGATCACACAATTTAAATTTATCTTTTAACAGTTTTGTACAGTTATTTCATCGTAAAAGTGAAAAATAATGAACATCTTATGGTAAACCGTTCAATTATCAATTCTTTTTCAATATTTGTTGGCGATTTCAATACGCTGATCTGTTAACAAATTATTAAAAAATTATATTTAAAACAAAAAAAAAACTTTTCTACTTCTGTAAGAGAGGTAAAAGACTTTAGCCAGTCTTTAAAATTTATATTTTAAGTTGTAACTTAAACAAGAAATTTCTTGTCATCCTGAACAACAATCACATAAAAATTAAATATTGCATATAGTTATTAGTTATATACACAGGATATAATTTATATAAAATAATAATAACTCATCGCTGTATGAATGAAAAATATATGTTCTATTCTTTTTCATATGAAAGTATTACGTCATAAAAGTTATCGTTCTACTCGACGGAACTGAACCGGCACTAAAACCGACTCAAGATTATCTCGGAATATTAGGAATTTCTACTGCTTCCGCGCCATCACCACCCGAATGCTTTTTTAGCCAAAAAGCTTTATCACTTCCGTGGGGATGCGGGCTGTGGGCAGTTTCCATTGATTCATATAACACTGGAAGAGACGCCAGGCGATTCATATTTTTATTTAAAATTGTATCCATCTTTTCTATTACAAAAATATATAATACTTTTCTAATCATAGTGGTATTAAAAAGGGGTTTTCAATTCTTATATATAAAGTCAAAGTTTTCTAGTAATCATAAATGATTTTGAAGATTTACTATTAAAAAAACACATTTATTATTTTAAAATATTTCTTTGCAAAATCCTAACATTGAAGTTTAATGTAATTGTCATTATTAAATTATATTTAAGTAGGTGTAAGAGCAATAACTGAACTCTGTTCCCGACAAGGAATTTTGTAATCAGGTTAAACCTAGAGGTAATAGAATTTTGTAAATTCTAAATCCAAATATTTTGAGTACATCTTGTAAAATAAAATAGCGAACTCTTTAGGGCAGTCAATTAACTGTAATTTTGCTTCAAAATTCGGAAAGCGTGTAAGCACTTCTGCGTCACTTCTAGTTGGGTGGACTTGTGGACGTATATCAACGTAATACCAATGGGACGACGCTGCAGAATGCAAGCAGTGGATCACTTTTATAGCCGGATGCCGTAAAATAAATGTCGCGGTCCATCGCTGGCCTCGGTTAATGATGTCGTATGTACATACTATTGTAAACACTACTCGAATCAAAGGGAGATTTGGATAAACATGGCCGATAGCAATCTAAGCTACTGCATTGATACTTTAACTACGAAGTAGTCTAAAAATGGCTAGTTGTTGTTTATATTATTTATACGTAGTCCTATATATTTGTTACATAGTATTTATGTAGTTTTTATTCTCATTGGCTTTTATATGTTTTGTTTATACTATTTTATTTATTATATAATACTTGGGCATAATATTCCATGCACATATTAAGTGTTACTTTATTTGCAAGATAATTTTTGTGATACATGTTTGATTCAATTGTTCCATTTATAGGAATAAATCACTACATATCAAAATAAAGTTCTCTACCACATCTGACTATTTGTTTGTTAGCGATAAATACTATTGCACGGATTTTCATGCGATTTCACCACCAAATAAAGTGATTCTTGGGAAGATAAATAATTTATCAAGGTTTTTTTCCTATTATTAGAAGGGGATAACGCTAGTTAAGTATACGTTAAGTATATTTAAAAAGTAAATTACCATATGATTGTATTTAATCGCTGTTAAAAATAAAATAATTGTTAAATCAAGCTGTACTTACAGACCTCGTAAAGTTCTACAATTCCTTATCAAGGCATTATTTACGCGCTGACCCGTCGACCGCCGGCTATCGCAATATATTGCCGATTTCCTGCCACCGTTGGCGAGTAATACGCTTCCGGTACGCCCCGCGCTCCGCCCTCCACGCGTAACGCACTAGCATATCTTAATGCTAATCGTTACATTTATTTATTTACTACAAAAGTCGATTCAAACTATGCCTACGTAAGAAAGTTATAGGTAGAGATATTTAGGTAAAAATAAGTAATGAATCAACTTATATAACTTAATATCAACCAACTGCAATACGAACTAGCATGCATGAAATACTAACTCCCACATAGTTAATTATCACCCACAATTTAAAAATCTATCGCCAAGCATGTTTTCCGTACTCGAGAGCATCTTAGGTCATTAAGGCACTTAGTTGATTTTGTGCTCAAACGCAACCATCCAGCCTATCCAGTGTTTTTTTTAAATAATAATGACTTACTTCTACTTTTCTTAAATTACAGAAAAAATTGACAAATGGAAGTTTTAATTACATTTCTTGATATATGGTCTTCTTGATTCGTTTTCAGAAGTGTATCTTCTGTTAGAAGGTATTATTTTATCATTCAAATAGAAGCAAATTGCCGTTAGATGTATTCTCTTATGCAATTGTACTCTTCGCTTTAAACTTTTTATTGCCTCGCTATAGTTATCATGTGAATTATTATTATTTTATTTATATCTTATAAAACTTATGAGTCATTTATAATTAATTATCTAGGCTTTAGCTTGTACAACATTAATCTAAGTCGTACACTCTTAAATAGGTAGTATATTTTGTTTCCCGACATCGATACAAATCAGCCAATCTGCCCCAACGAATTCATCGTCGATTAACCGTGGACTGTATTTATTTTGAGGTCCTTTCCGCGTCCGACTTTAATGTGTCCGTTAAAACGTTTTTTAGGAGAAAATTGGTATATCTTAAATGAAAATTTTGACTTATAATCCAAAAGACTATAAACAAAAGTACACAGAGAGAAGTTAAAAAAAAGAACATAAAAATAATCAATTTTTTAAAAATCATTTTTTTACTTAGTTATATCAGTGTAACCAGTTTTTATTAATTCCCGTTTTGTTCAGAAATATAATAAAAATAATCCTAAGTTATATCATACATACATACATACATATCATGTACAGTTTTTTTTATTCCCGTTTTGTCTGTCTATCTGTTCGATATAAGTTTTGCAAACAAGTTTCACGTTACTTTTGTCCATAATTAATCTATAATATATGGGCCCAGATTTGTCGACGACGTTCGAAGCACAGTTGTCATCTTTACCAAATTTTACATATTTTTTTAAATCGTGGTATGAGTTGCTAAGTAAATCCATTAACGATATAAAATTATATAAACAATTGATTCGAAAAAACTCTTCCGAACACACACTCATGCATTCTACAGATCCGTTACGCTACGGATAAGTGATATGATACTCGGGCTGGCATGATTGATAGCGGACTATAATAGCACCGAACGATGTTGCCGACAAAAAAACCACTTCCTACTAATGATGGGGTTTTTAAAATACGATGCGGTACTCGTCACCTCCGCTGGCTTAATGACAACGATACGGAGCCGACATCGTTCGTCTATTCTGTCCGCGACTGCGCGTCAGGGTCTAATTAATTATGGTAATTAAACAACCCGATAGTACGACGGTTCGTTCGGCTGCCTTGCCAGGTTATACAAAGGTTTGGTTTTGCCTAATATGTGATAAATGTTAGGGGTTCTGTATACCGGCTATATACGCTGACGAGCTCTTTAAAGCAACTGATTCAATTTAATCAATTTATTGTTTTAACATAAATGACAACGACTCTCTTGTCACATTTTTAACTTTATTTGCCGTGGTGTAAAACAGACTGCAAATGCAAGTATTACAATGGCGAGTACAAACCGAAGTTCTTATGTATTTTTTGTCATCGTTTTTGCTAAATAACAACTATTTTATAAAGTGGGAGTAACTATGTGTGTTTGCGACTTATTACACATAACGTGATGGTGTCTTGTGAAAAATGTAGGTGTGCTGTTTTTACCTATTAGTGTAGCGCGTGTTAGTGGCGTCTCTTCAAATCAAGAACTGTTCGCACAATTTTTAATTTCAAGGAGTATTTAATGTATTTGTTTTTTTTTTTTTCATTTCTATAATTTGTGGGACAGACATATATATTTTCAACTGCACGAGAAATGCTAAAGTTATTTAAAATTGTACAATAGAAATGCATATAATATACCGTCTTTTAAAATTTTGTTGTTTAAATTATTTATTTATAATTTTGTTTTAAAATTTTACAATTTAATTTTTTTTTTTCGTTATAATCATTATAGTTTACAATTTTGATAGTATATGTTTTATAGCCTAACGCTTTGGGCTTCGATCTAGTATATTTAACACATACCTTATTTTTTGCCTTTATTTAACTATTGTCTCTTTCTTATAAATGAATAAGTAAATACTTTTTCTTTCCAGTAGCAGAAGTTACCAATATTGTATATTTAACCAGTTATTACTTTAATTACTATTACTATATAAAATAGTGAAACCAACTCTGAAAGTAATAACCCTTTATTTACTTCTCCCTAAAATCAATCCTTAGCTTATATAATTAGTAAACGGTCTAGCCAGCCAGGGGGAATATGTGGCATATACTATGCCACAGATTGGACCAGCTCCTTATAATCGCAATAAATCGCTGGCTCCTATGTTCCTGTGACCGCTAGTTATTTTGCCGGCCCCCGCGCGGCAATCGTTCGAACGAGTGGCGCTCGCGCACCCTCTCCACCGACTCGCGGATACACTGTAGTGGAAGGTTAGACGTATCGCGCGCTCTGAACCTTGTACTCAGATATTATTGTACGTACTTGTTAACTGTACTTCTGTTGTATTTTTATGAAGATTAAAGTTTTATGAGTTACTGGCACGTCGTTAATTTAATGTGGGTTGTGTACACCACGCAGCCCACAGATCACTTAAACTTTATAAATAACTAGATGTCATCCGAAGATCAATAAGGAAGTTGTCTACAAGTGGTCAACTTCACCATAGAATCATTGTCACGTATATTCCCAAATTGTTTGTTACAAAAATAAAAAAATCAACAGGCATCGAACTCATATTGTTCTCAAGATCTTTTACTCCGAGGTACTTTCCAGTATGACTGAACTACTACTATTTGATAAGATTCTTATGACTGCCTGATAGAAAGAAATGACTATAGAAGCATACCTTTTTGTGCAGTTCTATATAATAATGTAGGTGACCTAACTAGGATTTGGACAATTTGTGTCTTAACAAGTATAAGCTGTAGGTTCAAAAAAGCATGATGCCGGTATGAAATGCAGTTGTACTCATATCACTATACCTTATAAAACAAAGATCCCACTGCGTGTGTCTGATGGCGATAAACTCAAAAAGTAATGAGCAGATTTACAGGATAAAGTAATTCACGAGAAAGGTTTAAGTCTATAATTTGTGAAGAATTTTTGTAAATTGGTTGAACTATAATGATAAATATTGGCAATGTTGGAAAAGTCAAGCCGCCTGGGAGCTATCGTCTAAAACGCTGCCTACTGCCGTTTGAGATAAAACAACTGAAATAATAAACATTGTAGACGAAGTCGCAGGAATCACCTAGTCCGGTAATAAAATATATATTATAATTATTGTAATTCGCTGTAAGTTTATAAATTGTGCCACCGCACACACATTCCTGACGAAGAATGATGCTTTCTGAGTTCTCGCGAGTAGGTAGTGCTTTGTTCGAGTGATTAAGTGGTACGGAACGGCCGCGGCGTTGCTAAGCCCTTCAGCTAATGAGTCGACAGTCAATATCAATCATTTCATGACGAACCGGACGACTCCGCGGCCAGCTTCGCTAACATATGTGGGTGGTATATATTGATCATTGTAAACTTTAATGTTTTTATGTAAAGTTGATAGTAAGCCTTCGGCAACTACGCTTATCATTTAGCATTGGTTTTCTATATAATATTGTCAAAATAATTTATAATTGTGTTGTAGCAATGTGGAATTAGCTTCTTATGTTGAGAGCTTTTGGCGGGATCCCAGTCTGTTATGTAATGGATCTTATATTTTATTCATAATCTTGTGTTATTTGACTTTATATTTTGTAATATTGGTGTTGTTTTACGTAATAGAGTTTAGTTATTGTGTACAAGTGAAGTGGACGGGAAATAATTGGGAGCATGAATTCTGAGATGACACATAAACTCCCTAGAAAGTTCTAACGAGGGCGCCACCGGCTTGGTAGAACATTGAAATTATCGCAAGACACTTGTAATATTATTATTGCTTGCCAAAAATAAAATAAAAAAACACCTTTATGTGTTAAAGAAAATAGCATGATTTTTGATAATAGAACAAAAATATACAGTTATATTTTGTGTTCCACTTTTTGCATAGTCAAGCTGTTCGGAAAAACTTTCTAAAAGATTTAGCGTAGGTTTATCTGGACCAGTTTTGCAAAAGTTCTAAAAGTATTTGTTATCCATTTTATATTTAGAATTATTTACAAAAGTCTCTCAAGCTCAAGAGTTTGCTTATTATTATTTGTTTGATCGAGTTAATCTCTGAAATTACCTGTTAAATGTTAAGAATTATTTTTGTACTTAAAAGACAAATTTTTACGGAACCTTACAAACCATTACACTACGACTTTTAAATGGTCCACAATACTAAACACAGGACATGTTAGAAGGAGATGCTAATGAACAATGACGTCATGTGTCGCGGTGCGGGGTATCAGGGGGCGAATGCAGACGACGATATTCGAGCATTATACAGAAGGACTGAACTGTGAATGCCTATGTTATTGACGTACCAAGCCGCGCAGTTCAGGTGCGTAATTATTATCTAACACAAGCGTTGTGCTAATACGGAATTTATTTTATTTTATTTTAGAATTAATAGTGATCTTACAGCTAATAAAAGATTACAAGCGGACCCGGCAGACGTTGTGCCGCCCTAATTATAAAAAAATACATTTTAAATTGACAAATTATATACCAAAGCGTTCCTCATTTATCATTTTATCCACTGGTGAACTGCATGAAAATCAGTTCTGTACTTTTTTAGTTTAACGCAAATAGACAGACAGACAAACGCGGTAGGGGACTTTGTGTTATACTATGTAATGATAATACATGAACTTTTTTTTTCTTAACTTTATTTTTGGCAATCAATCTTTCCGATTATTACTACCATTGTCACGTAGTCAATAATATCACAAACTTCGTGCGATCATTCCAATATTAAGCATCGTGTGAAACCATATTCTAACAAGATGGTGGATCCCTTGCTAGAACCTTCCTGGGAGTTTTTGTGGCATCTCAGAATTTCATGCTCCGTGTTATTATTTTCCATTCACTTCACTTATGAATAATAAACTAACTATATTACGTAAAACACCACCAACTTTACACAATATATAGTCAAATAACACAAGATTATGAATAAAATATAAAATCCACTACATGACAGACTAAAATCCCGCCAAAAACTCCAATACATGAACTTACTTGGTAGAATTATTTAAAAAGAATACTGGTTGTAGGGTTTAGGTTCGTTTTCTGTAGTCGTTAGACGATTTTATAAATAAAATAATTTATTTGCAAATTAGAAGACATTTATTTATTACACACTGTTTTTACAAGACTGACATATATTTTTATATTTTTTGTTTAGAACAATATACGTTTAAAATTATATAAATCAAAGAGGTTTTTAACACTGGTGATAACTTTTTGGAGTTTAAGAGACCCTGTATGAAAGAGGTCTATATCAAAGATTTTCCAGAAGCTGTTAATTTTGTTGTTTATTAGTTTACCTAACTGCATTAATAAATGTATTTATAACTTTTTTAAAATCGTGATTTAACTGCTAATTTTGAATATAAATTATAAATAGGTACATATAGACAGGTATTTTATTTATAAGTATTTTTAAACTCTTTAGCTTTTTACACAGAGGTTGCATTTGTGCTTCATTATTACAATTATTTTTACGGCAACGTACCAATTATGCAAACTCAGTATTTTTTTAATTATTTATTTCTTTTTCATTTATATTATATATGGATAATATTCAAGCACTTAATAATTATTGCGTTGACGATTCAAAAGATAAATAATGATGATTCATAAATATTATTAAGTATTCCCCCAACCCCGGCGAAGGTCCGAATCAAATCATCATTAGTTTACTTGTCAATGCAAATAAATAAGTCAAGGCGTTTAAAGAGCCGAGACGTGTTGCTTGCCGAGATCAACGGATGACTGATCCAACGCAGAAACGAATGTTACGCTTTTTTATATTTTTTTATTTATTAAACACCACAAAAGGCAAAGACGCATGAGTTATGCCGACGCATAGTTTTTATGATACTCTCAGCCTGGATTAAGTTTTTTTATTAACTTTATATTTTATGCATTTTCATGGCAAAGAACGTGATGGCATGTGACATTAAAATGACAAATTGGCTAATTATTCTTAATCCGGCTGAACGCTTTGACGGTGCGGTTGGAGTGATGGCCTGTCACTATACCACGAACGCTTATTTTTGTACTTACCTACGTGTTGATTGCATGTATTCAAGTTCATTGTCGTGTCGGATGTGTCGCTGAATTTGTTTGCCACAGTTACAATTGTTCAATAGTTTTTCCTTATGATTCTAACGGAACTCGCGACTCAGTATTGTTTGGTGGAAAGATACTGTTATTTGACATTGGAGTGGATTTATTTACAGTTTTACCTGAATCGTTTTTCGACTTATATGTAAGAAAAGGGTATTTTTAGTTAGTAAGCGATGATGACTCAGTTGATAGTGTGCTCGGACACCACGTTGTTGGATGTAGGTTCGAATCCTAGCAACTAGGTTGGGGATTTTGGTGAAGGAACATCGTGATAAAAGCATTGCATTTTATTGAGTTCGCCGAAGCATGGAGAGGGAGGAAGGGGGGAAGGGAGGGAACGTGGGTCTCCGGCACTCTCATTGACCGAATGAAACGCAACAATGCAAGAACTGTTACTTCACGTCGGTTTTCTGTGACTAGACCAAACTCCAACCCTGGCCAACTCAGATCAAATTGTCACTTAAATTCAGATAAGATCGTGGTTGAAGGACAAAAACATATAAGGTATATATGTTTATGTATCGTGTCAGCCTGAAGGAATCTCACGACTCGTCCAAATGCCCTATGCCTAGAGAAAGTAAGACCATATTCGCTATAAAAACACGACGTATTGGTAATTTTAAAGAGGTTGAAATTCACAGTCTTTATATTTCTCAGGTTCTCCACGATTTGCTTCATCTTCTTCATTGCCATTTTATAGTGTTGTCAATTTAAATAAGTAAATATACGTGAATTTTGAAATAATCGTAGTACATATCAAGGTTCAAAGTTATGGATATCATATCAGTATTTCTCTGGTCAGACTCTTGTACTTTATCAGCCGTACTTGTTAGCCCCCATCAAGTTTAGCTTATTTACCATCTTAAGTTACATCGGCGTTTAAAATCAGATGAGATTATTTTGTTAGAAGTGGTATGTTAGTGGAACACGTGTGCACTATAATATACTAGAGCATTTAAAATGTGTTTACAATAGTTAAGGAAATAGATAGATTAATGTACATACGTTGTATATTTTTGTAGGTGTTAAAGCTACACTGAAGTTTTTACTGATTTCAGCATGAATGAATCAGCACGTTCGGGGTAGTACCACTCTCTCACAGAAAACCGACGTGAGGTAATAGTACTTGAATTGTTGCGTTTCGTTGGGTCAGTGACAGCGCCGGAGACCCACCTCTCCAACTATCTCCTCTCCTCTCCCCCCCTCCCTTTCGATCAAACACAACCTGGCAATGCACTTTCAACTTCCCTGGTGTTGCTAGTGTCTATGGACGGCGGTGATCAATTAACATCAGGTGACCCGCCTGTTTGTTTGCCTCTTATGATATAAAAAAAATACATGTCACAGGTCGCAGTAACTTGACGTCTGACGCTTGCCTAGGTATTTTGGGTTGCTAGATATTATATTAAAATGCTGCGATGTTACCATGTATCCAACTGTTTAAAAGTATATATCCTACTATAATGATTTAGGGCATAGAGACTAAATATGTACTTGAATAGATATATTAGTATGAAGCAATTATAATAAATAATTTTCTAACAACGGAAAGATATTTTTATTTTTCGTTATCGTTTTCACGTGAAATGCCCTGTTTATAAGAATAAAGGCTGTCATAGAAAAATTACAAGCAAAACGTTTGACTTACATTCTCGATTTATTTATTCACATTTACGTCGACATGCGATCACAATACGATAAAGCTTTGTTATAAAGTTTTTTATATTTGTTATAAGTATTAGGAAATATTTGTCCATTCAATTTTGTTATTGGGTTGTTATAGTGACGTAATATGAGTAAACATGGCTTTAAGATAGATGCTGCAAGTTTCTCTAACTCAAAGCAATGTATATGGAATATGCCAGTGAACTGTAGCTGTACCTTTAATAACGACTGTACATCAGTTAGTGACCACTGCAATATTGCAAACCAATATCAATTACTACAATACGTTAGTGCCCTTACAAGAACACCTATGTGCGAAACGAGCGACTCGCTCCGTCAAATCCGCTAATGTTACTATGGTTAGCATTGTGTTATGTGAATGTTGTTGATGCGTTTATACATGCAATGCTCTATTGTGTTCGCGGTACGTGTAGGCACTCATGTCGTATAATTAGCGTCAAGCGATTAATTAATAGGGAATTCACGTCTGTGGCCAATTTATGTGGAGCGTGACTGTCTGTGATTTAGGGTTATGTAGGTGTACAAATATGAAACTAATTTTTAGCCGAATCGTGTCATGTTATTGGCATGTTTAACGCTTAGCAAGAGAGACTATTCGAATAGAATCAGACGTTGAAATAAAAACATGGGATACTTTTAGCTTCAAACTAAATTCTCTATAATAAATACCAATAAAATAACTATCTCGGTCTATAGTCTATTTGTTTTATTCCATAACTATAAAAACCTTTCAACTCATAGGTAAGAGGTGTATAGACAAATATTCGGTTTTGTTAAAGGCACCTGTTGGCTCAATAGGTCAGTGTTATACAGCAAGGAGTTTAGTGAAAGAGACTTGTGGAAGTATAAGTTGAATGGCACGCAGCGCAGCTCGCTACAACGGTCCTTTTGTTGTGCGGACAAAGTCGATGTATGCGCGATTGAATTGTTCCTATGCCGTTTGTGTTTACATCGAAATTGAGAGTTTACTTTCAGATATTTTATATCGAAGTATTGATTTTATCTATACGAATATTACATACACCACTGTTCGCGACTTCGTCCGCGTAAATCCCTATGTAAAAACAGTGATTAATAAAGTTATCTGAATGTATTAATTCCTTTTTTTTTTCGAAATGACTACGCTATTGACCCAGCAAGGTTTTAACAGCTTCACCGAACTACTAAGGCGAGCGCTTAAGGCACTCAGCCGAATTTATTTTGGCAACCAGCTCAAGGGTGCACAGCACACCTCAGCTTGGCTGTTGCCTGTTGCATGCAAAATCGCGACCTATCTTAGCTAAGCTAGCTAACTATTCATATATGTATGAGTTGTTGAAACGTATATGTGTACCAAGCATACACGCCTCAACAACTCCTCCATATATTTATTATCGGAAAATAGAGAGTTTTTCAGTTCGTTAAGGAAAAAAAAGTAAAACCTGCCACTTTCATGTGTAAGCGTGTAGGCGTGCACGTGTGTGGGGGTGATCGTGTAATGTTGTAGCAGTGATGTATATTTGTGTGCAAGCAACGCACTCAAGGACTCCCTACCGAGGGATCGAACCTAGGCTTGAGCCGCTGCCGTGGGAGACCTAATCGGGTGTGCGGGAGCGAAATTAACCCCCAGACCACGGCGGCGTGAACTGTGGTTACGCGGGCGTGGGCGTGAACACCCTCTGTTTCGAGGGACAGGCTGGTACTGATCGTTCGCTGACGTGATATCTTCAGGAGGGTCGGTAAAAATGTGTCGCGGACGTCTTTTACAACGCGCAGCGTTAGGTACGGTATTAATTCTATCTACTTTCTTCTCATATTTAAGTCGCGTTGTCATTAAAAGCACAATAACTTTTGATAAACCGATTTTAATGAAACAAAGACTAAATGCTACTCGAAGATATCCTTTCAGAGGTTTTAACATAAACGCAGTATTTTAGCAATGATGTATCTTTATACAAATAGACAGACAGACATTTCTGAAATTGATTGAAATGTAATTTACTACTTATTCCTAGACACCGCAATATTTTTAAAAAAAAAAATCAAAAAAGTATAGAACACTTTAGATCTTCATTGATATTATATGTTTAGATATAGAAGCTTAAAGAAGTTGTTAGTTTGGACGTAATACTCTCCCAAAGTAGTCGAAAAATTGTCCGTTTATATTTGTTAAAGAATTTTGCAAGCTATCTAACATCACGCTAAGATATTTAAAAGCGTGGCAATTACTAAACAGAGTGGAAATGAGAAAGTATGCTAAACAAAACAAAGCAATAAGTGCGGGCGTATCATGTAGTACATACAGCACAGAGTATCGGTGGAAGAGGGCGGCTTGGCCGACGGACGAGAAACGAAGATTACCAAAGAGAGCCGAACAGTGAATGCCTTTGTCAACAAAGTGTCACGCCGTGTGGTTCAGTCGCATGTTTGGCTTTGTACATAACAATAACGTTCTATATGGAATTTGTTTATACTCTATTGGAAGCAATTGAATAATATACATATAAACGCTAGTGAATGGTATACATCTAATAATAAGATGGAACGATAAAAACCTAGTTACGGCTATACTTAAGGATATTTTTAAATGCAGCCAAGTGTGATATTTGTCTAAGCTGGACTGATGACGAAAAGATAAAATTAGATGAAATCAATTGTATATATTATTTTTATTAATTAATAAATAGATACCATGTACTGAAATAGCACCAGAAATATAATTATCCATATCTCAAATAGTCATTGTCATTATTCTTTGAAACGCATGTGACGGGAGAGGTCATCTTGTCGTTGTCAACGACACGATAAATAACTAAATTTAATGATATTTATTCACAAAAGCGTATTTACTAGAGGATGTTCAAAATTCGACGATAAATCATTACTTTTTAAGTTTTAATAATATTAAGGTTTTTTTTTTTTTTAATAATGTAGAAATATGGTAAATTAGCTCACGTAAGGATCGGGTATTAGAACGAATTGATATAAATACAGATTAAGAATTGATCTCGATATAACCCCCCCCCCCCTGTAGCTACTAAACAAATAAAAGAAAGTAGAGGATAAAATGGTACTAACCTATTTTGTCTTTGCATTTTTTTTTTTATTGAAGCACGACATTGTGACTGGACTACGCCTGATGTTAAGCATAGTACAATCCAAAAACATCGGCAACCACCGAGAGACAGATTATCCATCGCCGGTCGCCGCTGTCATGCCGGCCATAATGACGAAAGTCGCATATTTACATGAGATTTTAAGGTATCGTAATATATGTAGGTCTAGACTTATATTTAAGGCTTCTCATATTCTTAATATCCTAGATACACCGTCATTCATAAAGCCATTAAAACGACTATCTTTGATCTGATTTCACATTTATATTGTATAATTTATCTAGTGTTTGTATTTGTTAAGCTTGTAAAAAATATTGAAACATTATTTCTAAAAACATATTTGTAAAGGGAACAAGAAACCTAACACCAACGTAGACTAAGCATAAATTTCTAGTATAGTACCTTTATTAATATTTTAGAAGTAGACATCTTTTATTACGGGAATAGGCTTACAGAAAGTTGTAAGAATTCCGACAGTTTTAAATAATGGACTTAAGTTTTAAGATTTAAGTTTTAGATTATGAATGAAGAAAAATGTATTTTAATCTATTTCTCGGAAATGAGTTCTTCTAAAGAATTTAAAATTAGAACGTAAAAGCTAATATTAAAACAACGCTCATGTATATTTTAAATTTAAAATGTCGTCTATATACCTACTCCCATAGTCGTATATAGCTGGAAATAAAAAGATTCAGTACTTCTTTCTCCTTAATTCGTTAAGCGATGATTTTTTTGTTTTGTAGCAAGTGATGAACGAATAAAATAATAAAAGTATACTCTTTTTTTCTTAACTTTCCTATACACGCGCATCGGTCTCTGAGACCGACGATATGTTTGATTAGTTTTGAATGCGAAACGGCGGTTTTAACTTTTTATTAACTGCATGGTGCATGGCCTATTTCAAATGAGTATAGCGTGAACGTTTGTGCATACATTACATATACCGGTGTACGACGCAAATCGGTCCGTAAGACCGACGCGCGGGTACAATAGGGTATAACAACGACGAACCGAAACTTTTATTGTTAAGTATCTATTTGTCATACGGCATAATCATTAATCTAATAATTTACAATATTTCTACACCGTTTGGCAATAAATTTCAATAATATTTAAAATATTAATGAATTATGGTACAAATTTCGACCATTTGACGAATAGAGAGAAGAAGAGCAGGTGAAAAATTATGCCATAAGCACTTCTGATATATATTCGCGTGTTAGCAAATATTCCCAAAACAAATATTTGACGTGAAAATACGCTACTGGTAACCGGGACAATGGATCTATGGGACCTCGAAACTACTTAACATGGGGCTGACAGGTTTCTTCAATCACTATACGTCCCGAGGCCAGTATATTTTTTCAATCAAATCTTTTTTTTATTATTATTTAGGGAGCCATATCGGCTAGCGGTTCTCACGGTTGTCAGAATGATTTTGGCGTTATTTGAAGGTTAGCGCGATATAGTGAACGAGAAATCGCTGGGATTTTATGTCATAAATTGTAGTTATAGTATTTACTTTTTTGTAATAACATTTTTGAAATATGTAACTGAAATGGTTATATAACGTGACAAGAAGGGCTAAAGGGAAAAACTGGCTAAGTTGCATTTGCAAAACTTTACAGGAGAGACAATTAAAATTTTGAAAGCATTTTATGGTGAACTTGAATACATTAGAATAAATGATTTTGAAAGGAGTTTTTGTATGTTATATGTATTTGCAATTGTTTTCTGTGTAAAATATGCCTAATAATAATAACCGTCATAGTCAAGTCACGGACTTAGCTAGTTATTCATTACAAAAGAAAAAGTACAACAAAAAAATGTGACATTCATAATGAGCACTTTTATGGCAATAAACTACAAAAAATCAATTTGTTCCTACGTATTTTTCTTCCTTATACAGAACTAGCGGCTCCGGCGAATATTATCCTATCCTGATGATAAAAAAAACGATGACAAATTGTATATCTAAACTTTTCTCATGAATCACCCTATCTACTGTTGAAAACCGCATGAAAATCCGTTAAGTCGTTTATGAGTTTATCACGAACAGACAGACAGACGCGATAGACTCTGTTTTATACTATGCAATCATAAATAAATTTTAGAGGTCTACAGTTGTGCACGTATTATTAAAAACTAATGAAGATATTTTTATCAAGTGTAGTATTTTATTTCACAGATCATTCATTGGCCCTTATTTAAGAAATAATTATCACAATGTCTTCGTTTAGTATACAGTTATTAAAATTTTATAAAACTACTTTTTTTTGTTTTTTTTTTTCTCGAACTGACTACACTATTGACCTAACAAAGTCTTAACAGCTTCACCGGACTACTAAGGCGAGCGCTTAGGGCACTAAGCCGACTTTATTTGCCAATTAATTCAATGGTGCACGGCACACCTCAGCTTAGGCTGTTGCCTGATACGTGCAATTCGCGACCTGTCTGAGCCGACCCAAGCTAACTATTCGTACATATATGAGTTGTTGGAACATATATGTGTACAAAGCATGCCTCAACAACACTTGTATATATTTCGTATCGGATAATTGAAGAAACTACAATTTATATAAACGATATAGGTACGTTCAGCGTATTTCTTATATAATTTTCTTTGCACACAGATATTGTTAAGGAGATAATAACTCAGATGGAGTAACAGGTATAAGCTATTTGGCGATCATTCGTTACGGTCATGAAACAACAGAAAGTCCCGGGCGTCCCAACTAATCGATAGGCAGAATTGTATGACGTAACAGGGAGCAAGGGCGGCCCCGGGGAACCGGTCCAAATATTTACGCCGGCATATGTTTGGTTTCTTTTTCTTCGCGTCATATTATTTTTACTTTGATTGCGTAATGGGGCTCATGGATACGTACTTTATTAATTTATCACGCCCTCGGACTAACTGCGGCCATAACTTAAACTGTGTGTTTAAAAAAAACCTATATTTGTCAACAGATATAGATATTATAAAATTAATCGACAGAAACTGATTATGAGTCATGAAGATAGTATATTAACAAAATATAATAGATCTATTCTAAAAGCTTTTTCTGTCTGTTTGTTTGCTCGTATGTGATAATCTCTAAAACTACTAGACGTATTTTCATCAGGTTTCATTCGTGATGAAATATAAAATCGGCTGATGTAAAAAATTATATTAATTTATTTCATTAATTGATACTAAATTGATTTAATGAATATTTTTCGAAGTTTATCTAATTTAATATATTTTATAGAAAAGGAAAATACTGGCACTTTTTTCGTTAATTTTCAAATACATGATTTTACATTTCTTATTCCTTGAAAAGTAACTTTTGCTATTAAAACATTTTTGTTTCGCAATAAACTCAAGTGACGTCGTGTAAATTACATTTTTGGTTTTTAATAAATATACAATATCACAAATATTTCTCCGTTTACATTAAATTATGTTTTGTTGACAACTAAATTGAATATAAGTAATAAAATTTGGTAAGTTTGCCCACAATTTGTAGGGTGACAATGTCTGAGTCCCGTTAAATAATATTGTTATATACTAGCGGATTCCTGAAATGTTGTATGTATTGTTTAATATCTTAATAATACATTTTATGTACAGTTAAAAAACAATAAAAAAAATGAAAACAAACGTTTGCTTACAAGAATTATTTGGTCTTGTAGTGCTTATAAAAATTGTAATTTATTGATACGTTAATAACTTTATATGAAATTAAGATACCAAGATATTTCTTTAAATAAAGAGTGATGGTGTTATTACAAAAAAGCTAAATACGTATTAATTACTTGCTTTAATAAGGCTTCGTACTAAATGCACCGCGCTTGTCTGAGGCAAGTTCGCGTTATCCTTTTTTCGCAAGTCTAACCTAGACTAACCAAAGTGAGAGAAAAGAGCAAGATGACGAACATTCAGCAAGCGCGGTGCATTTAAAACGTAACCTTTTTGAAGTGAGTATTAAATACGTATTTAACTTTTTTGTAATAACACCGTAAATGTCTAAGTAGTAACACAAAAAATGTGTCGAAATGTATCCAGTACTTAAGTGATGCGCTCGCAGCGGTAAATTAGATAATTTTGTTTATATAAGATTAAAACATTCAATAACTTATAAACATCATACTTTTCTCTTATTGGTCAGTAGGTACTCAGGAACGAGAGTAGAAAAATATATGTGTAGTTTTATTCTCAGACACGGCTCTAAAAATACGGTTAAAACTTTTAATTTAGATAATGTTTATCTTTAAGAGTTCGCAGAAGGTATTTCTTTTATACAATACTAAATAAAGCTTTTTTTTATATTTGATTCACAGATATTAATTTAACGTTGACTATACTATAAAATATCATTACACCAGGATATTATTGTTATAAGAAAAAATATGAAAGTGTAATTTTTTGTAACATTATAGGTAATTGTTATTTATTAGTTAATTATTATAAGTTAATATCGATTGTAGAGACTATCTAGTTTATTTCAATAAACGGATAAAAATATACTCCGTGTTAATACAGAAAGTTAAATACGCATTGAATACTTGCTTTAACAAGAATTAGGTACTTTTTTTTAATTGAAGCACGACAAAGTGACTGCACTATGCCTGATGTTAAACATAGTACAATCCAAAAACATCGGCAACCACCTACAGACAGATTACCCATCGCCGGTCGCCGCTGTCATGCCGGCCATAATGGCGAAAGTCACCCGGTACTGGATATGCACAGGCTGATCCCGAAAAGCGAGTCACTATGACGGGCTTTTTCGCCATGTACATGGTGGTTGCGACCCAGTCGGGCTGTATAAACCCTACCACCCCGCTATCGCCATTGCCTCGTTCGTTGATCAGCAGGGTGCACCACGTGCAGGTGAGGTTGGCTTGGGTGTCTCAAGTCTTAAAATGTTACTCGACACCCCTTAAACCCCAAATGTATTATGTATTAAATACACCGCGCTCGCCAAACGTTTGATATCTTGCACTTTTATCTCGTTTTGGTTAGGTTAGGTGAGACTTACGAAAAAGGATAAAGCGTACTTGCCTCGGCAGCGGTCGGTGAGCGCGGTGCATATAATACGAAAGTACCCAACCTTTTTTTAAAGCAAGTATTCAATACGTATTTAACTTTTTTCGTAAGATTACGGGTTATATTTAAATTGCAAATACATATATGCTATTAAAAATATATATCTACAAATATCCAAGAAAAATTACATCATGTGTATCCACCATAGAATAGTCTAGGGTTGTGCCCACTTGAATTGTACGTTTAATGAATTGCATTAATATTGTATTAACGGGTAGCTAGTCAGCCCCCACTGTAAACAGTCATTAGACGAAGCCCGCGGCGCGGTGCATTGCAATTCTCCCTGTTTGCTATACTAGATTTGTTTGCGAATGCGAAATGCTATTTAGACGCATTTTTTATAACAAAGGTTACCGTAAGTTTGTAAATGGTATGATTAAATTTTATCCACAAATTTACTAGTTTACTTGGTTACCTTAATCTTGGACGATTCTTTTCAATTAGTTTAGATTTTAATGCAAAATATATTAGATAGTAATGGTATTTAGTATTTATATTAGGAACAGTCATCCGTGACTTTGTCTGCGTTTATATGTTTATTCCAATCTTTATATATATATATTTATTCTGTCCGTGTGTATGTGATTGAACTCCTCTGAAACGGTTGGGCAGATTTTGATAATTTTTTTATGTGTTTTGAGGTCTGTTCTATATTGTTTTAGATTTACAATTGGAACCAGTAGGTGCTGCGATTGATTTTTATTAATTAATTTTTATTATCATCAAGGCAGGACTGCGTTCAATGGGCCCGCTATTTTTTTCACTATAAACAATTTATACAAAATCTTTTGTTATTCTGATTTCTAAGTTAAGTAACTATTAAAAATCCCCATAATTCATACGAATGTTTTTGCGTGAACTAAGAATAAATATTACCTGCTCTCGCAAGCCATATCGAATAGGATATAATAGAACTAAGAGATAGGAAAAAGATAAAGTGTACATCCTGTTTTCGTGCATTTCCGTGCAACATCGCCAGATTCGTTCTCAAAACCTACTAACGTTCGAGAAAGTTAACTGCATAGGGAACTAGTGTGTACGAATGAAAGTGTAATTGTGAGTGAAAAAGGGACAACGGGTTTTTTAAGTTGTTATCTCTTGTGTAAGAAAGATAACACTGATACTGTTTCAGTTAGATTTATTTTATATACCTGATAAAATAAATAACTGCACTTCTTTACGTAGCGAGTAAAGTTCAGTCCAAAGGTAGAGTTGAATATCGAATATTGTCACTTTATATCTTTCTTAATTGTATCTTCTCTATTACTAACTTCTACATTATTATCTTCTGTACTTTATTGTATGTTTATATTAATGCTATAATCGATTTTAATTAGTAACATAAATAATTTTGTACGTTATACCCATTCACATTATGTTCTTGTTGTTGATTCTATTCTGATAAATAGATAAATAATTGCCACTCATAGAAGGACTCGACTCCTCTAGCATCACCTATTTTTTACTATTAAACATATCTCTAAGCTTGGTTACTTTATTGTCATATAATATATACCCATATGAATATAACAAACATGCAGTTTTAAGTATACGATGCGTTAATGAAACGCAAACATGATCTATATATTTTTCTGTCAGGAATAAAAAAAATATTATAAATAAATATATATAACTTTAAGACCAGTTTTGATAAACATTCTTATAATATTTATTAATAAAATATATGTAATTGTGCAATTGTTCTTAATGAGTGGGTTATTTTCCAAACCCGTAGTTAGTACATTTATTTATTCAGAAATCCAACAGCTTATATGTGTTTTGATAAAATAACTTAATATGTAATAATTAAATCTTCAACATAATTTCCTAAATTGTTTTAAAATAGACGTTCATGAGCACCTTCTTAGGGTCTAAATTGCACAATGTATTTTAGATCGAACTAATATATTATATACATAAGAATAAAGTTTCTGCGAATGTGTATATTTAAAAAACAGTTTAATCGTATTCATCTAAATCTATGTAGTACTTTCATAAATTCCATAGCGTAGTGTACTGCAATAGATGCAACAGTCATTGAACGATATTCTGTTGAACTAATGCCGACCGTCGAAACCGGAAAATTGTACAACGGTGTCTGTCCAATCACACGCGACACTCAACGCAGATTAGCATGCTCCGCCAATGTCCAGTTTATCCCGAGATCCCGCAGCCGTTTGGTGCCGCGACCGCGGGAAGTCATTCGATGTCCATTGCACACACTGTTTCGTACGATTCGATACATCTTCGAACTATTTCGGAATTGTGCCCGTACGTCGTCCATTTCGACGGAATTATTGATGCCAAAATACGCATACGAGAACTGAAAACATACCAGCTTTTCCGTCCCTCGTGTCGGCTCTGAAATGATATTAGTGGACAACGCACCCTTCTGTACCGAACACGTAAATTTTACAATACAATTGCCAATACCACATTTGTATTTCAATTTACCTATATATTTATTCTTATTGATTTTAAACATTTATTCTTACAAATTAAAAACTTCTACAACTGTAGTATTAACATGAGGTACTTACTAGAAGACCTTATTGTTAACAGAATTTTGCTGGGTGTTAGGATAGGAGGAGGAGCAACCATCAGCAATGGATAATGCGAATTTAGAACCATAACTTGGTTAAGATGCATACGATAGAATAACTATAAATAGATTGCCGCTGTCTGTCAAGTTCTAAGGAACTATTACTTAGGTAATTAACCGGCTTACTCGTTTTCGTGTAAAAGCTATATTTCATTTATTTCCACGTTTCATTGTGAAGTATTAATAAAGTCGGTACAATTACTTATATATAATCAATTATTTCTTTCCGGATATCAATTGATACAACTGAGTTGTTACATTTCTAAATGAGTAAAATCCAATGTTAGCTGTTCCTAATATTTTACGTTATTTTTCACGATCTTACATTTTTTTACATTTGAAATACGAAAACCCTAAAAAAAACTAAAAACCTTACGGATGGCAAAATTTGAATTTCGTTCTCAGTGTAGTATTAAAAAAATAAACATGTTATATCAACGATTAAAATTGGATTTTGTACATTATGAAATGTAATCAACTACTTACTTTACAATAAGCCGTTTATATCTCCGTGAAAACTAAGATAAACGTATGAGAGTTATTTATAAACATAATCATCATATGGGATTACTTTGAACGTAAATCTAAAAATGACTAACGCACGACACGCAACGAAGGCGTGTGGTGTGACCCCACCTACTAAGAGTCATTAATCGATTCCACTTCACGTAGAAAGGAAGTCTCCGGGCACGTCCGACTTTCGAACTAAGTAAAAAAAAAATTAAGCTACACACAAGACAAAGTCGGCGTCACGTTGCGCGGACCGTTCCGCGCCATTCAAATCTTTACTTAGCATTCTAAGTAGGCACCGTCGTCGGCGGCTTTAATTTTTTAAGCATCACTAGAACGCCCATACCGTATTCACGGCGCGTTCCCACCACTCTCATGATATGTACCTAGTTAGTGGGCTGTGTCGGTCTGCTGACACGCGTCCGCTACTTTAAATTCATACTTTGCGTTATCGTTGTTAAAGTTTATTTTTTATCGCCCGAGATAACCTTTTAGGATCTTACGAACGTGCGTGCCTCCAGGAGTAGTTTGCATAGTTATGTGCGCGTTTATCTAAGCTATAAGTCGGTGGAAGTCGACGTGTGTCCGGTAGGTCGCTCAGTTAGGAAAAATATTATGCTTGATAAATTGACATAGCAATCTTACAAATACATAGATCTAGTTATTATCTCTAAAAACTTTTTCGTTGAATTCTATCTGATTATGAATTTGGCGATATTCTTCTTTACGTAAGAAATTATGTTAAGTGAATATATGCCAACATTCACTAATATACTTGTATATATATCAATAGTCGATTGGATACATTTATTAAATGAAATGTGAAACATAAGTGAGTCACTATGACTGATTTTTATTGTCTGTAAATAGTTGCATACTAGAGATATATTATTTCGCACAAATAACAAAATGAAGAGGTCTAGGTAAATGAACTGACTAACTCTGCCCGACTGGAATGTCATGTCATGGAAAATATCATAGGGTAGTAACATTCCAGTCGGGCAGAGTTAGTCAGTTCATTTACCTAAGTGAATATTTTCAACTGGTTGGTCAGAATTATTTCAAAGCATTACACTTAAGATAGTTCAAGTTCAAGTTCAACCGAAGTCCGGTGAAGTTGTTAAGGCCTTGCTAGGCCAATAGTGTAGTCAGTTCAGAAAAAAAAAATCGAACTTCGGTCACTTTGGTATTCCTTCGCAAGAGCTACCACTTTGGTCGAGTATCTTCTTGCGCTCTACACAAAGTGTTCTGTATCTTATTTTTATTCTGGAAAAAGGGGCTATGCAGGCCTTAGTCCTGTATCACTGCGACCTTTAGTGGTCTATTGTGCTCGAAGTGCGGTGTAACTACAAAGGCGATTTAGGCTAACTTACAATCGGTAAAAGGGATTGGTACAGGTTTTTTTTCTATTTTATAGGGTTAGGTTCTTAGGGTTTAACCACAATTTCACCTGATTTTAAAGGATAATATGGAAGAAAATGGCCAATATGTTGAACCTAGAGGAACTGACTCTCAAGTATAGCTGCCGGAACACACCTACAGGTTCTAGGCGACAGTTTTTCAACTCGAGGGTGTCAGTTAACAGGCAGACAGCAAGAGCTTGGTAGTGGTGGTATACTCACTCGTAAGGGCTGAAATCTACGTCAATTGACGCTGTGTTCGAACATTATAATTACTAAATCATAACCGAACATTTAAGTATGTTTGGGTAATAATGAGAAAATTACAATTAAAAAAATTATATATAAAATAGTTTGTAAAAACGGTCAAAAGATGGCTTGATTTTCAAATGCTGCACCGTTGTTTTAGGGGTTATGTCTGTATTAATTACTTTTTGTATGACCCTTTCTGTGTTAATGAAGCAAATAAGCTCTTTATCCATGTATATAATAATAAGTTTTTTAGAATCCACACGAAGTATAGTAGTGTATATTAATATATTGTAAGTGGTAGAACCACGCTGATGCTATAACGTTTTTTTTACGTGGGGAAATCCCTTATGTCCGGCTCGCACGAACTAAAATCCCACGGTGTACCAACAGACCGTAGTGTTGGGGCGGCAAGGGATCGTTTTAAGCTATTCCTCTTAGATAGCCGCCCCAACGGTCCACCCGCCAGAAGGTGGCCGCCGGGCTCCTACCTATAGAGAGGCAGCTGGGTACACATCAGCTGCCTCCCCTCGTCCGCCAGACCTATGCAATGAGGGGATGAGCTCCCCAACTACATCCCCTCTGGTCCGGCTACGGTGGCAGGAGGAGTTGGGCAAAGTGCCGCCTCCTCCTGCCTGTCCTCCGTTGCCGAAGACGGCCACTGAGAGGGTTGCGAGATGACTTCCTCGCAAAAGGAGGCTACTACTCGCCACGCCTGCTCGCTGCTGAGCATGGACGAAACCACGCTCGGCAGCGACAAATCCTCCCCCACCATCGCCACCAGAGTGCGGCGCTCCACCTCCCACGCAACACACGCAGAAAGAGTGTGCTGCACGGTATCCTCCTCAGCACCGCACTCATGGCAGGCGGCGGTCGGCTCCCTGCGAGCGATCCGATGCAGATACCACCCGAAACAACCGTAACCGGGCAGCACCTGCACCAGCCTGAATGACAGGGAGCCCCACTTTTTCCCAACCCTCTCCCGCAGGACCGGGCGGACGGCGTCGACGGTGTACGTTCCGAAACGCACGTCCGCCAGGTCCTGCATCCACCTCTCAATCACCCTCTCCCGCAACTCTTTCCTCCTACTCTCTATCTCCGTGGGAGCCGGAGGCTCCCCACTGCGTTTCCTCGCTGCCGTGAATTCGTACACAGTGGCGAGAACTCCTGCCTCCAGCTTCCAAGGAAGGGAGCCGGCGAGCGTAAAGGCCGCCGCCGAGGACACCGTCAGATACGGCCGGATCGCCCTCAGCGCCACCGTGCGCTGCGCATTGCGAAGCACGTGTACGTTGGTGGCCCCGAGGGCGTCCGCCCAGATCGGTGCCTCGTAAGCGGCCATCACCCGCACGACTCCTATGTACAGTCGCCGGTACCCTGCCCTCGGCCCCCCAATATTGGTAAGCAACCGGTCGAGTGCCGCCGTCGCCCTAGCAATCCGCGGCCCGAGCGCCTCGAAGTGGGGCTCGAACCGCCAGCGCCCATCCAGGGTGAGGCCCAAGTACTTCATTTGGGTCCCCATTCTGACCCGGGCGCCCTTCACCGTAATGTGGGCCCTAGGTGGTGGCCCCCACCGAGGCCCATGAAAGAATATGGCCTCGGTCTTCTCGAGGGCCATCTTGAAGCCCAACCTCCTTATGCGCTCGTCCGCGGTAATACCACCCTCTCACAGAAACACCGACGTGAAGTAATAGTGCTTGCATTGTTGCGTTTCGTTTGGTCGCGGGTATAACTAGTATTTAATATATACGGTTAAGCTAATATACATACTTTGTCTTAGCACAGAATTAGGCATTCAACACAAATCACGGCGGGTTCGTGTAGTTTTGTATTTACTCCATTACCGAACGAGGCCGAGCGCGTATCAACTATTTATAGTGTTTGAGACGGTTCATAAATATGCAACGGTAGGCACTCGCCTTGCCGACACCAGCCATTCAGACCTCGACCGGGTTTAAGCTGCTAACGGACAGCGATTTGTTACGAGTTATTTGATCCTGGTAACCATTTCGTAATGACCTATACCTCTCTTACAAATGCGGTGATGTAAATGCGTTGTGAATGAATAAATGCAAACCGCGACTCGCATAAAGTATTTAGTACAAACACGAAATTTTATTTATGGACTTACCTGTTAAGACACGTGTAAACATTTTTTAAAGCAAAAATAGCATAGCTAGTCGTCTCTCAAAAAGTTATATTTAGTAAAGGTATGCTTGATAATGTAGTGTGTATTTTTATTCCAAATTATTTGCATAAAACAGTCTGTACCAAAGCAAAAGTTAAGTTTAGAAAAGGCTCTTTGATTTAACTGCAATATTAAACTAACTAAGCTAACTCTATATTTTTTTTTTTGTAAACAATGTTATTCCTGCAAATCTCTTTTCTTACGAATGCACACCACACTGTTTGCCCCGTTTCACACATCTTTGAACGTGTAGTGCTTATAAAAATTGTAGTTTCTTGAAATTAATGCGTGAAGCAAAAACTTTGTATCCTTTTTTAAGTGAACTGCGTGAATGAATGAACTTGAAATTTGGCATAGTTAAAGTTTATACGGGGGAGAAGTGCAGAAAGCTATTTATTTTATATAAAATACATTAGAAGTACATTAAATTAATTAAAATATCCATTACTGACACTACGGCTTAAATTTTACATACCTTATACACATGTTTAAATAAAAATGACATTTTGACAGCCGTCAATAACGGACTTCAAAAAAGGTTGCGAAGGAGGTTGCTATGCTCGACTGTATGTATTTTTTTACTCTTATGTCCCTATTACCCTTTTTCATCCTACATTGAACAATGATATTATAACATATAACTATTATTATAATATTTATAACACGAACTATGGTCGAATGTCGACCACTGGGCGCCCACTAGTTTTGTTTATTGTTTCTACAAAACTCATGCAGATAATATTAGATTTATAAAAATGAAGAATAGGTATAAATTGATGTCTAATTAAATATTTTTTTAATTCTTGTAACTTTTCTTTTTATTTTGTAAATTTTAATATATGACCACAATCCACTGGATGCTTAATAAAGATGAGGCCTAGAGATGGTGAACACGTTAAACTTGGTGAAGGGATGTCTTTCAAATGCAGTTGCTGAAAATATAAATATGACGACAGATTCTCAATTTGAAGCGGGAACCTGCCGAACTTAAAATAATCCCTACCTTCGTGACATCATCATTCCTAGATTGACAATGAGTTTTCTATGTGAATTTAATAAACTATGATTAGGTTAAATATTTGTTTATGTCTAATAACTTAGGCCGTTTCCTTAGCTCCACGGTTGGTTAGTTTCAGCGCTCCGTGCGTTACCTCACTCTCGGCGGAAACTTCGCGATGTATTTTCCAGTGCATTTTTTAGAGTATCACTTTTGTATACCCCCGCTTGTTTTAATACATGTAGGTACGTTACGCGGTGTTTTCACAATTCTATGAAGTACTCATGTATTATGTTGTTTATTTGTTTACGAAACTAACGAGTACCGATGTACGAAACAGACGATATTTCTTAAGAGTTTAAAATTATTTCTGAATCTATTATACAACATGAAAATAAAGTTTCTTTGAGACTAGACCACGTAAAAACTATTGAACGTTTCGACATAGAACTTGGACGATGAATTCTTCTTAGATGTTAGCTTTTTCTTAGGATTCGATTGACGTTTTACCATTTTTAACGCCCAACGAATCTCGAGCAGGAAGGAGGTAATTTTGGAGTATGTTTATTTTAAGTTTGACTGCGTCGATCGACGTAGTTTCGAATTTCTGCGATAAGAAGGTTTCGGTGAAGAAAAACATAGTGGTAATTCTATAGCATGTGGGTAGAGCTCTATTAAGCTCGTCTGACTAGCTTCTATACTCAAGTTGTAATTCTGTCACCAAACGTATAGGTATAAACATAACTAAAAAAACAACAAAGGTACATAACATATATGTTTCAGTATCTGTAATTAAGGTCAGTCGTTCACTAAGTTTTTCCTATTACTGTTTTACTCCAAAGCATCATTTAACTTTTGTTTAAATAGTGGTCAAACGGCAAAAGCAACAAGATATGAAAAATAATGAAAATTGTTTTATTTTTGTATATCTAAAATTTATCTCTGAATGAGTATTAGTGTGTTCAGTTGGTTATATTATACAACTAGTACTTTTATTCAAGGTCAGTCGGTTATTCAGTGATGTTGTCATCCTCTGCCATATTCACTGAATATCGATGTTGAACGGACGTGGTTTCATAATGACGTATATCCTTTTTACGATATTCCTATTAGACTAACTGATTATTATAATACAAACTAAATGGTGCCCGTAGCTTCACTCTTCTGAAAAAATTTGTTTATTGGGAACTACGTGTTACATGTGAATTAATTTTGAGTCTTTAAATATTAATTGTAATTTTGTTATTACTACGCTGTCAAATTTTATGGTTACTGCTTTAACCCTATGGAAAATATTCTCTCTCTCTCTCTCTCTCTTGGGATCCTATGCCCTCAAATTGTCGGGGCAGAGGGCAGACACGTCGAGTCTGTTTCAGTAATCGGTTTGATTTCAGGTAGGTATGTAGGCGCTTAACCTGCAGTACCCTAGACCAATGGTGGGGCTGCTACCTCTAAGCCCATGGACGGGCTCGGTTTTATCACAGGTATCCTCCTTTTTTTTTTCTTGAACTGACTACGCTATTGCCTTAATTTTTTGGCCTTTACAGTTTCACTGGACTACTAAGGCGAGCGCTTTTAAATTTTATATTGGCAACCAGCTCAAGGGTGCACGGCACACATCGGCTTGGCTGTTGCCCCTTGCATGTAAAGTCGAGGCGACTTATCTTAGCTAACCTAGCTAATTATTCATATATGTTTGAGTTGTTGAAACGTATGTGTGTACCAAGCACATACGCCTCAACAACTCCTTCATATATTTTTTATCAAAAAATTGAGAGTTTTTTCAGTTCGATAAGGGAAAAAAAATAAACCCTTCTACCAAAATGTGTAGCGTGTAGGCGTGCACCTGTGTGGGGGTGATCGTGTAGTGTTGTAGTAGTGATGTATTGGTGTGTCACCGTATCACGCAAGCAACGCACTCAAGGGCTCCCTATTGAGGGAACGAACCTAGGATTGAGCCGCTGCCGTGGGAGGCCTAATCGGGTGTGCCGGAGCGAAGTTAACCCCCAGACTACAGCGGCGCGATCTGTGGTTACGCGGGCGTGGGCGTGAGCACGCTCTGTTTCGAGGGACAGGCTGGTACTGATCGTTCGCTGACGTGATATCATCAGGAGGGTCGGTAAAAATGTGTCGCGGACGTCTTTTATATCGCCCAGCGTTGGGTACGGGTTCGTAGTTTGCGGCGGATATCACTAACGGACTGGGATGATTCGCGGCTCGCTCGAAATAACTACTCGTAAGTGATTTTATATACGCCCAGATGGACGGCATTTCCAGGTCCCTATGGAGATCCGCATTCCGGACGTATCAAGGGGCACCGGTGATTTTACGCAGAACCCGGTTCTACAGAATCTGAAGTTTTCCAAAATTATTCGCGTGAGCAAAGACCGGACAACTATACGTCATTATCGGGAGGATACAAGTCTTATATAATGTGAGCTTATGTCTGAGGGACAATTTGCTCTTCTGACAAAGTAACTAATGGAGGCGACCCAAGACCATAGCGGCTTTGTTTCGCACTCTCTTCACATGAGAATTGAATGTTACGTGTTTGTCTAGTGTGACGCCGAGATACTTGACTTCGGTGGACCAAGCTATCTCGGTTTTGGATAGCCTTATGGGCTTTAAATTATTATCATGAGTCCTAGGATCGAAGAATATCGCGGCACTCTTTTCGGGGTTGATAGCTATACGCCATAGAGGAAACTAATCACCGAGTGTGCTAACGGCTTCTTTGATGCGATTCCTGAGGTGATCCCGCCGGCAGCCAGAAACGTAGATAACTATAGTTATCTACTGATGATATCATCAGCATAACAACCTACCTCAACTACCGGGAGCTTAGGTAGATCGCTGATGAACAGGTTGAAGAGGGTGGGCGCGAGTATTGAGCCTTGTGGCACACCTGAGCGTATCGGGCGAGGCGATGAAAGTTCGCCGTCTACTCTAAAACGGAAGGTTCTATCGGAGAGATAATCACGAATGATATGAACTAACCTATCGGATGTACCGGCTTGACTTAGCTTGTATACGAGCCCTTGGTGCCAGACCTTGTCGAAGGCCTTGGCGACATCGAAAAAGACTGCTATTGTACGTTTCGGATTAGTGTTTTTCACGGGCGGATCCGGTTCCGCATGCGGATCGGCATTGAATTTAGAAAAAATGTACTCCATGAGGAGGAGTACTTGGTCCGTGCAAGAATGTTTGGCGCGAAATCCAAACTGCTTAACTGCCAAACTTAAGACCCGCGAATTTTAAAAACTTATTTAAATGTGGGTGACCGGGCGAGGCGCTGAATGGTGGCTCCGATAGCCGGGAAGAGCGCTAGTGCGGTGAGAAGACCTAGATCCTCTTCGACTTCTACGATAGCGTGGAAGGCGAGGACCTCCTTCATGTCGTGCTCGCGGAGTAACTGCTTCATCCAGTTGAACTTACCGGTGATAGAGGATGAAGAAGCAGCATAAGCGGCCTTGCGCGGCGGCACCTGAAGCTTAGAAGAAGCCTGAGACTGAGGTCGGGGGGCCCACCCGTGATAAGCCGCGCGCGGCACAGAGAGTGGCGAGCGCGGTGAGGTCATGGGCGCGGGCGTTATCGGGGCGCGGGAGGCGCCCGGCAGGCCCGGGAAAGCCTCTACGGACATGAGAGGTGGAGGCAGAGGGCGGGCGGTGACTACAGGCACCCTGGGCGCCTGCTTCGCCTGACGGGGATGCTGTGTGCGCGGCGCGCGAGGACAGCCGCGATAATTCGCGGGGTGACCCGCGTTACCGCAGAGTACACAGCTGGGAGGATCGGGAGTGCCAGGAGTGGTACACACTCCTTCGTGGCGTGGTCTCCCAGGCACTTGACGCACCTGGGGCGAAGATAACAGTTCTTCGTAGAGTGCCCATAACTCTGGCAGTTATGGCACTACGACGGGATATAGGTCTTACGTGGGGGCTCAACGGTGACGCCGTTGAGGTCGCACACAGATGTGAGCGAAAAGATGCTCTTGCTCTCCTGCGACCGGTCGAGGAGAACAAGGACCATATTGTAGGGAGCGCGGGTGCGTGGGTGGTACATGCGATGTACCTCACGCACGGAGAAGTTTTTCTCCTTAAGGGAGAGGGTGATGTCCTCGACCGAGATTTCGGCCGGGACATGGCGAAGTACGACACGGAAGAGGCGCTCCTCCTCGAGAGCGAACGTAAAATATGCTAATTTCAATTTACTGAGGAATAGAATCAAAGCGGCGATGGTCGTCGGACGTGGGACATTTTACGCGAATGCCTGCCGAAGTACTCAGGGCGGACGTGTAATTAACCTTAAGGATCTTTAATCGATTTGAAATCAAAGTCCATTGGGACTTGTTCTGAATCGTGACTGAGGGCGGGGGGCGCGGCTTCCTACCTGCGGAACTCGCAGGTTTGGAAGGAGTGAGCGGGACGAAGCTAGGTCCTTTCGTCCGCGGTTTGCTACATGGTATAGCCGGGGCTGGCACACGAGCGGCACCTATATTCGCGACTTTTGCTGCGGAACCCGGGTTCATTGAACTAACCGGGCGTCGCCTGTTGTATGAGACGGTTGTATATCCGTCCTTGTCTGTTTTCGCAGAAGGCGCGGAAATCGCGGACACGATCGCGGTCGGCTTGGCGGACGTCGTCACGTCTAGCTCCATCTCGGAGCCGGTCTCCAAGCTGGAGCTAGAAATCGAGGCCTCAAGTAGGCACTTGTCGCGCGCGTCTAGAGGAGACTGCGTTGAGAGCGTCCCGAATGAGTTCGCAGTCGGAATATTGAAATGGCCCTCGGAGGCCTGCGACGTAACATTATGAAATGTTGAATTAAGAATTTTATACTCGTCTAGGTCTAGACCACTCGCGAGGAGACTTTTGCGGTACAAGTCTAACAATTCTAGTGGATCCATCGCGGTGGATCGAGGAGAGGGGGAGCCGCGAAACAACCTCCCTGCCTTAAGGGCAGGGGGGGGGGGCACGCCAACGGTAAACTAACGGACTATCCCGAGTCCGGGCCAAGAGAAACTGTGGGCGATGTGCAATGCCTCACAGGGGAGTCCTAACTTGCCTAGGGGGAGGCCCTAACAAGCCCGAGGCCGAGGACGTAGACCGGTAAACCGGGCTACGCCCAAACAGACACCCGGGGATGGAAAAGGGGGAAAGGAAGAGTGGGAGGCCGACACCTGGACTAGACTAGGCGACCTCGCTAAGGCCTAGCTACCCAGGCGCGTCTACCTTTACAGTAGGCCGCGGGGCCTAAGGCGAGCGGGCAAGGCGCTCCAACCCACTTCGTTTGCACCGTGAGGTATCCGCAGATTGGCCAGACGACTGGACTTTATGCAGCCCGGGTTTGCACAGAAAAGTGCAGTTTACTGCGTTCAAAATGGAGCGCCTACGATAGACGTCATTGTTCCTTCACTGAGCCGGATAGAAACGCGGCGAGCTTAAAAGTGAACTACGCGTACGCGAAACGGTTCACGAAGCACGAAGTACGCAGCCGAAGATCGATCGAACTCGCGACAAAAACTTAGGAAAAATAACGGTCACTTTCAAGGCACAGTGCGCACGTCTGACTCGCACGGGGTACACATGGGGTGTAAGAGGTGTCGAGTAACATCTTAAGACTTGAGACACCCAAGCCAACCTTACCTGCACGTGGTGCACTCTGCTGATCAACGAACGAGGCAATGGCGATAGCGGGGTGGTAGGGTTTTACAGCCTGACTGGGTCGCAACCACCATGGACATGTCGAAAAAGCCCGTCATAGTGACTCGCTTCTACGCGTCGCGTTTCGGGATCAGCCTGTGCATATCCAGTACCGGGTGACTTTCTTCATTATGGCCGGCATGACAGGGACGACCGGCGATGGATAATCTGTCTTTCGGTGGTTGTCGATGTTTTTGGATTGTACTATGCTTAACATCAGGCATAGTGCAGTCACTTTGTCGTGCATCAATAAAAAAAAATCGGACTCTTTTGGTATCCTCCCTAGTGAGATGTTTCTTTTTTATGGCGCAGAAGTCTCGCCTGACGCCCTGCATCCTTAGCAACTATAGCTGACAGATGGCGGTGGCGCGGCTATGCGGCTGTAGCAGGTCCCGGGGTGGACGACGGGGACGTGGATGACGGATAAAGTATTAATAATATGTTATTTAGATAATACTCTGTAACGTCCAGTAATAGTTCATCAAAAGCCACGCAACCGTTTCCAAGTAAACGTTAAAATACTGTGTGCATGAGTATAAAAAACTTACAAAACTTACTTAATCTCAAGTCTCATGTTAACATAATATAACAAACATCTTTAAAAAGGGTAAGTTAAAAGATATTTGCCCACGATTTGTACTAAACAAACATACAAAGGAATCCACAAGCTACCTGTACGTGCCTATTCAATCTACAATCTTATCGGCGCATATTCTTATAGAGCGACGCGACGTTGCCTCATTGCGGATGACATTTCACCTGTCACTAACCCCAAACTGACGATAAACTACCTAACCCATTCACAGTTCTTCAATTCAATTCAGAAAACCACAGAAAGGCTTAATCAACATATGAAAAGACGTTTTTTTTTTAGTTTTCGACCACCTGTTTTTAAGCATTACAATTGTGAGTCATCAGCTCTATTATTCGAATACAATCGAACACAAATATCGATTATCGACATTCGATATCGATTTACCGGTAATAACAAAGACCTCCCGCGAGTGATATGACAATGCGATGGGATACCGGGTTTCATGTATTGACATTTAAGATAGAATGCAGATCTTAATATGTTCGGATAGGTTTATATTCCGGATTAACAAGTAAATACAACCTTTACTTAGCGACTACGTTTCTATTAATTTTTTAACTCTTCTTTAAAGTTAGGTTAGGTTAGGAGTGATGACGTATCCAATATTTACGATAAATTTGCGATAGATATGATGACCATAAAAAAGAATTACTGTAATTAATATTATAAGCAATTAGATAAGTTAGAAATAATCTTCAAATGTACTGATTTTATTGTATTAAAATCATTATTAATATGAATAAAATTAACCCATCCGCCATGTTTTCGTGAAACAGCGATCAGAGCAAATTACGCGACGCATAAGTAAAGAGTACGTAATTTCGTTCAAAATATTTGAACTGATTTTGACAGGATTTTATAGAGTGTCTAGCTAGCTTTGTATTCTTACAACAAAAATATAGACACGCTAGCAATCGAAGGAGAATTTATTAATGTATACATTACAGTAGTATGAGTTATTACTCTAATATACTTATCGATACTCGATCAATTTATCGATACCAAACAAAATTCTTACGTCAAATAAAAACTTCTGCTTATAAGAATTTAAAAATATTAAAACCTATATGTAATCTTTGTATTTATATATATGTCAAATACAACTTGGATACATGTATGTTAGTAAAAGAGGTATCTAATAGGAATTGTTTTATTCTACGTAATTATATTTATTGTACGATACATTATAGGCAAATCGATTATGGATCAGAGTTGATCATAATTTTCCGTATAAGGTTTCGGCTCAGAAACTGAAATGAACGACGGAATCTGGTTTTCCGAGGCGGTGGTTGGTTTTAACTATTAATATTCACCTTTAAAATACTATTGCAAAAAATAAATAATTATTCTAAGATAATAGTTAACTCTTAAGGTGTTTGTAATTTATTATATTGTTAGATTCTGCCCTCGACTTCGTACACATGGAATGGTTACTTTGAGCTAACGCTAACACGCAGCAGAAACTTTTAAAAGGAAAAGAAAAATATTTCGAAACTTTTTTTTTTCATTGGTGCTTCGCTCGTATTGGACTTAGCACGATATGTAGTTTGTAGCCTTCCTCGATAAATTAGTTAATTAACATTGTCAGAATTTCTCAAATTGGACCAGTAGTTCCTGAGTTTAGTACGTTCAACCAAACTAACAAAACCTCTATCTAGCTTTGTTATTAGTATATATGTGTTATTCAGGTAATTATACATTTTGTGTACAAGTTTATTAGATATACGAGATTGAAGAAATTGAAGATAATACAGAGTTACGCCGTGATGAGATGATCCATATCCAAGGGCAGCCTATGAATTCATACTACGTGTCATGTAAGTCATATACCCTATAAGTCATACCATATAAGTCATACCATATAAGTCATACCATATAAGTCATATACCCTACTACATCGCAAAACAGCGACATCTTTTAAACCAAAGAAGAGTAGCGCATGCGCTTTACCGTCCAATCAAGTCGTGAAACGTAGTTACGTTTGTTCGTAAACAAGAAAATCGTACAATAACATTTGTTTTTCAACTTTCTTATTGGGAAAGACTATATAAAACACAACAATATATACATAAACTTATCTTTAGAAATACTGTTTATATAAAAATTTCACAATCTCTCATATAACCGTCGCGGTAAAATTGACGTCATAAGAAGAAATAATTGCGCACTTTGTAAAACTTTAATATGCATTAAGCAGGTTACGTCTAAAGGTTTTGACATTCAAAAGATTATAACAAGAATATAGATTACGTAATAAATTCTGGCACAATTTTCTTTCAGCGATGATTATTTTAAGGTAAATGTTATAATTGACTGTTGGCTTATTTTATTCTGCATTGGCTTCCTTAAACAATAATTTTGTAATTAAACTTTCCTCGTGTACCATAAATAGATGATGTAATATTAATTCGTGGAATGAATTATGAATAAATTCGTGTGACGTCAGTCATCATTTTTACGTAATGTTATTACGTAAGGAATGTCAGAAATTAAGGAATTGTTTGTACTTATTGGATCTCTTATGTAATATGTTCTTCACGTAATTATAAATAGTGAACAACCGCGATGGAAACTAATAAAGTGGTAGCCGTATAATAGTAATTTATTCTAGGATCTCAACACTTTGCAGCTAAAAAGACATGGTACGCCAAATTTAGCTTTACATTTTATCTGTACAAAATCACGCGTCATACAAACGTAAATGGCAAGTATGTCATTCACATTTGGTTTACTGAGGATAGAGTTACTACGCGAGGAATCGCTGCATTAATTTTTAAACGTACTGTACAGTATTTACATTTCAGTATATTTCAAAAATTCCGAATATAACTCACCATATTACTTTTTGTGAAATTTATAATCTACCAGGTGACTGTTTAGATAGTAGCAATATTTATGGAGGACAGTCTACACTCGATTCTTGTTCTAAATCTACAAAACAAATGGTTTTATTTCCCGTTTTATTATTGAAAGTTATTAACTCCGTGTCGTCCATTGTAGCTTTTGGTACTGGTCATTGCACTCAGGTTTATTATTTTATTTACACGTTTGTAGCTATACTTTTGAAAGTCTTAGAACAAAGTTTAACTTAGATTTTCTTGGCATTTATTAGTGTGATATTTATTTTATATGTTAAATGTGACCCTGAAGTGTCATATCCTAGAATACTGTGAGTGTCTAACCTTTCACCTAGTATAATGGTACTAATGTGAAATACTCAAAAGTTAACGAATGAAAATCATTTGTAGTTTTAGTTTTCTTTTCATTTACAAAAATAGTTTGCTAAATTTACTAAAGTGTAACATTGAGAAACTTGTGGCGTGTAGGAAAGTTACGTGTGTGAAATTTTCAGACCGAATACTAACGAAAATCACGAGATATCTTTAGTTTTAGATTACTTAGGTTGTACATTGAAAACAGTATTATTCAATAAAGTATACTGATGTATTTCCATTGCTTTTTTTGAAGAATCGAATAGCGTTCAATCTTTTGTATAATTACGACTTTATTTTTATTTTTAATACCCTTAATACCCTACGTCCGACCTTCAATGTAAGAACGAATAGTACTCTGTAGTGCGGTGAAGCTGTTAAGACATTGCTAGGAAAGTAGCGTAGTCAGTTCGATGAAAATAAAAAAAGTAGAGACGAACCTCTGTGCAACGGGTGCCATGCGGTGCGGTTAGTACGCACGGCGCACGGCGGCGGTCACGTGTTATGGTACTGCGTGTGACGGGCTTGTGACATAGTGGCGGTGAACCGCCCGCTGACTCTCCACCTACCTCGCATTGTTTAAATATTCCATTGAAATTTACTTCATTTCAAGTCATCTCAATAAAAGGGAGACACGAACCTATAATAATTATTAATTTTCTACGATACCACTCGATCACCAATTTACTCTATAAATAAATGATAAAAAGTGATGGTCACCTCGTTGGATACGGCTCTAACCTCTTTCAATTAGATTACAAGTTTGTCTTATCTATGAAATTGTATGAAATTTAGTAGCTAATGACACCTAACATTTTTTCCCATAATCTTTCACCATCCATTCCCTTTATTTCCCGAAGCGTCAAATCATAAATATTTTAGACATCATGTATGAATGTAATTAGCTAATTATCAATTCGATCAGTCTTCCCCCTTTTCTAGAAATAACAGAGTCAAAGTCATCGTCATAGGCTTTTTCAACTTTAACAAGTTATGTAGAATCTAGACAACAATTCCGTTTGAGGCTATGGACGACAATCCGGGGCCAAGACCTGGTTGAACTAGGGTTGGATGCCCATTTATAAGGCATCATGTGTTTTTCATTTAATGGTCGAAACCAGTCGACGTCGTGGTTAGACTGGCCTTCGTGAAGTAGTTGACACCGTTTATGACGGTCCTTGACCAACTCTTCCCATTAGTGACTTGGGATGTTAAATGCAGCCATTGTTCATTAAAGCTTTTACGCAAAAGACTTTTACATGATCGATCGGATTCGATCGGAACTTGCTTTGGCAAATTGATCCATTCCATTCGATGCACATGCCCTGGCTCGCCGTCTATTTCTGAGTAGGGATGGTGATCTGAGATCGATTAATCGATTATTAAACATAGACAAATCATTTAGTCCTTATTAAATATCGAATCGATCCAGAGAATCAACCTCTAAAACCTACTATAAAATCGTGATTCGATTATTTTCGATCTAGATGAAAATAAATTAAAAAATAATTTGTTAATTAATTTTTTCATAAATCGATTTCAAAGACCACGATTCGGATTGATTTAATTTTTTTTTTTTTTGCGAAGAGTCGCCATCCCTATCTCAGTGTCCTTACTTTTCAAAGTCGACGAAGTCTATGATATTACAATAACCTCTAGCTTCACATATAGATTGTTATTTGTTTTTGTTTCATCGAACGCATGATCTCGAAAAGCTCTTTTTTTTTCTTCAATCATTATTTTAACTGATAGTGTGCAATATCGTAACGATTATTATGTATTTTGGTAACATCTTAGTGAATTAATAAATATTTTATTAACTATACTACTAATTTGTTAGTACGGTGGTGAGCTGAATGCTGTAAAGCCGACCTAGACACCTAAAATGCCGCGCCAAATAGTACAGTTTCTTCGCACTGCTAATAACCAACTTCATACTTGCATAGGCTACCTACTTTTTGATTTACATTTATGATAATTTATATACTCCTAAGGGCTATTTCTTTATTTTATTTTTGACAATCAATCTAATGATATTTTAAGTTTCTTGTGATAATTTTAATGAACTAACAAAATGGTGGCCTTCATGTTAGAACTCTACATGGAGTTTTTGTGGCAAGTCAGAATCTGTTCTCCGTGCTATTATTTCCGAACCACTTGTGCACTATTACCGAGCTATATATACGTAAAGCACCACGAACATTAGTCAATATAGAGTCAAATAACACAGGATTATGGATAAAATATAAAGACCACTACATGGCATTCCAAGATCCCACTAAAATCTCCTTCAAGGGTTCTGGCATGACTTGAAATAATCTAAAACCTTTTTCAAGAAATCCTAATACTAATTGGTATTACAAATGCGAATGTCAGTTTCTTTGTTTCACTTTCACGTATTAACTACTCAACCGGTAACATTAAATTTTCCACAACGTTTTCAGGGGTACAAGAAAGGACATATGCCAATTATAAAAAAAGTATCTATCCTGAGGGATAACTCAAACTTAGATCAAACAGCAGGCAATAGCTAAGTATTAATTTTTTTTTAAAGTCTGATTGGTAGTTTTAAAGATGAATGCGTTGAAGAATGTCAGTCTCTTGAATTGTATAATATTACTAGCCGGAACCGGCGGATATTGCCCTGCCCTGATAATAAAAAAAGCCGACAAATTATACACCTAAATCTGCCTTTAGCTACTGGTGAAAACCGCATGAAAATCCGTTCAGTTGTATTCGAGTATATCGCGAACACACAAAGAGACATACGTACGTGGCAGAGATAAAATTTAGCGACTATAGGAATATATATTAGAATTTTATTGTTAAGTACTTTTACATAATTATTTAAAATCCAACACGTTATGCAAAACAATGTTTTTTTTTTCATACATTATTAATTTAATCAAATACCTATTACTTCGTACTATATTTTAATAAACATTAACTTGATATGCAAAATTGTTCTTTATACTTTTGAGGTAGAGTTCAAAGGTGTAGGAGATGATAATATTGTAGTGTTGTGGTGTTCTGGAAGTGACAGCAATGCGATAAAGTGGCGTTTAGCCCCTCGCTGCCTCCCCGTACTACAGCTCTTTGTTATAAGAAGCATAGTCAAAATAATTATTAAATATACTCGGGTCCGAACGTCGTTTTGGTCTGAAATCTGGAATATATTGCTTTGGGTATATTACCTTAACGTTGTTAAATTCTTTCCTCGTAGTATATAATTTTTTTTTATCATATAACTATGTTATAAAAGATCTGATGTAATACATTGCTAGAGAACTTCCAATTAATTTTCGATTCCAAAATGGTGGCTTGATGAGAACTTAATTTAATATGATAATCAAGTACGTATCTTAGCATTTTTTAAATCTTTTAACTGAATTATGTTTGAACACTATTTAAAATTGTCTGACATTCGTTCGAATGATAATAAAAATTCTCTACTTTTCTTTATATTTCTCTGTTACATAATATTCGTAATTGTGTTAAATTAGTTGTAATATATGGAGTTATAGTTTAACTAGATGCCAAAAAAAATTACAACTAGAATTATTATAAGAAATGATGACTCAGTGGAAGCCACACATCGAATAATATTGCGGTCAATTAACAAGATTCAGCAATAAAGAACATACTTAGATAAATTTTGGACGTAGAATATTATGTTACTACGAAACGCCATCTGCAATCGTTGGACCCGTTTCTAAGAAATCAATTACATAGAGACATTAAAAGTACACTCAGTAATACTGAATATACTATCTTTGTACCTATAATTGTAACGTTTTATACTAAGCAAAACTAGATAAATAATTTTCTGAAAATTTTCAGTTACTTCAGAACGTAGGCACGTTCCGAAAAACTACGTTTTATTTGTATCGTGGTTTTTTCCTTAATAAAACCACACAATTATACTTTTTAAAAGATCACAACCAATTAATTTAAACTAATCTTTTATTCTATGCATATAATAGATAAATTTGACGCGTTAGTCATATTTAGAATTTTTTGTTATTGTTGTAGATCTCTAGGAATAAGTTTAGCGCGGTGGTAGGGTTTTACAGCCCGACTGGGTCGCAACCACCATGTAAATGGCGAAAAAGCCCGTAATAGTGATTCGCTTCTACGGGTCGCGTTTCGGGATCAGCCTGTGCATATCCAGCTTTTTATAGGCCGGCATGATAGTGGCGACCGGCGATGGACAGTGTGTCAATCGGTGGTCGCTATTATTTTTGGATTGTACTATGCTTACCATCAGGCATAGTGCAGTCACTTTGCCGTGCTACAATAAAAAAAAAAGTAATAAAATAGATATCAATCATTTTTAGAAATGTCTGTCCATCTTTATGAACAGGCATCACTGCTAAAATACTGCGTTCATGATAAAACCTACTCAAGAAAATCATAAAGGATATCTTCGAGTAACATTTAGTCTTTCTTTCATTCAAATCGGTTTGGCCTATCAAAAGTTATTATAATTTTAATGACGACGCGACTTAAATACGAGACAAAAGCAGATAATCGGACTTAATAGATTCAGTATGACTTTATTAATCACTGTTTCTATATATGGTTCCACGCATAGCTACTAAAATATAAATCTAAGCCGAGCATTTCGCATCGAAACTTCACCAACTCCCGTAGCAACTTACCGAAATAGTTTATCTACGACGAGCCAGCGCGTTAGTAAACGAGCAGAACAAACAACTCATGACACCTACATATTTCACACACAGAGATTCCTCAACTGCACACTTTGGTAGCTGCGTCTCACTCGCGCTAAGAAAATGAAACAGACCAATGAGGGGTGGAGTGACACGCATTTCCGGGCCCGGCTCCAATCAACTGTTAGAACAATGGAATGATGATACCTACTTACCTACAACTACCTATAGATTATTTCGGTTATAGGTAGAGTTCGGTTCACACGCGTAAACTTTTACACGCAGAGGACATTTTTTTTACCTTAGGGCAAAGGTTCGTGGGCGTACCGTTTCTCTATAATCTGTCTAGGTAATGTACCAATTTGACATGCTGCTAATAGTGCAAACATTGTACCGGGATAAATAATTTCCATATAAATATATATAATAAAAATACAGTTCCTCAGTATATAGATTTATGACCATTCTATGCAGGATTTTTTGTAAATGGTTTTAGGCTACTTTTTTCTGATTCTATTGACCGTTTGCAATTTTAAAAAGAGTGGAGATAGTCGTAAGGACTACCGATAGAAGTGAAAACTAAATACAATGAAATAACTGTTTTTTTTTTTTATTTTTATATTAGTTCACATTGATTTACAATATTTATATATTGAAATTATTATTATTAGTATGGTATATATATATATTGGTACACTGAACAATAATAAAATGCATTTTATACGGTTTATTAATTAATCACGCATATAATGAGCTGTACAATCTCACGACAAGATATCAATATTAGATGTACACAGGCCGCTATACTACGTGTCGGTAGTCTAAAAACAGTCGGTCACACTTACTGTCATGTCATGACGCGTAATCGTTTATTTATCTCCTGCCAAAAAAAAATACCACTCAACACGCCTGAAGAATTGTTCATAAAAAAAAGATATTTCGTGATAGAGCATTGAAAGATGTCAATATCAACAACATTGTTACTAATTTGATTATACAACTGTTTCATACAATTGAGAGACGAATAGATGTAGTCCGGTGAAGCTGTTAAGACCTTGCTAGGTCAATAGCCTAGACAGTCGAAAGAAAATGAAGAGAGATGAACATTTGGAAAATCAATCGAATTAGATATCGTGGAATCTTTCTAGAAACATTTAAATTTAGCTCATTTAATACATTCGCGACTAAAATAACTCCATTAGAAAGCTTATAGTAAAAGAAGACCCAAGATCTTTCCACTTTTTCTAATGTGTTTTAATCGAGTATAGTTCGCACGGTAAGCATAAATCACCCAACAAATTTAGTAAAATTATGTTGGATACGCCCAATACAAGCTATACTCAACCTGCGGACCGCCGGGTCTCTGTACTTGTCCTATCAGATTATACTTCATTTTTAATTATTTTAAATTTCGTGCCTATCAGAAAAACTGAGCACGCTGAGTAAATTAAATACTTCCCAGATAACCCGACCACAATGCGTTCCTTGTGATATAAGCTTTATACCCAGCTTCTTTTATTGGGTAACCATTTTTCACTACATTAATACGTTGTTAATATTATATTACGTTTTTTTTTTATTAAATATATGTAGCTTGCAGCCTGCGACACCATGAGTGAAACGTGTTTGTGGTCCGTTTAACAAAAGGTTGAGTACCAACCACTGCTCTATACGATTGACATAAATATTATAATAAGGATTCCAAATGCTTGATGCGTATTCTAGAATGCTTTTAACCAATACTTACTTCTTAGTATGTTTCTTTTATAAGCGATAGAGCCACGCTGAAGATATTGTTGGTTTCCGTATGAATGGGTCGGCTCGCCCAGGTTACTATCACCCAGCCCACAGAAACACCGACGTTAAGTAACAGTGCTCGCACTGTTGCGTTTCGTCCGGTCAGTGAGAACGTCGGAGACCCACCTCCGCTCCCTCCCCTCCTCTTCCCCCTTTCCTCCAAACACAGGTTGGTAATGTACTTCCTACTCCTCTGGTGTTGCTAATGTCTATGGACGGCATGGCAGTGATCACCTAACATCAGGTAACCCACCTTTATTAATACTTTGTCCCAATACTTAGAGAAACTTAATAATTAATTGGGCATGTCATGAGAAGAGATGAAAACCATGTGACTAGAAAAGTGTTGAGTATGATAGCGGATGGATATACGAGTAGAGGAAGACCGAAAAAGGTGTGGATGGATTGTGTGAAAAATGATATGTACGTAAAAGGTGTGAATACTGAGATGACATTTGATAGGAGAGAGTGGAAAAAGAAAACATGTTGTGCCGACCCTACTTAGGTGGGATAAGGGTAATGATGATGATGACTTAGAGAAACTTAATAAATTGTATAGTGGTCAAAATTCGATCACAATAAAAGATATAAACTCTTTTCTCCTCGTCTTAATATATCATTATCTGTATTGAATATTGTACACATTTTCAAGGTTCATACAACGAAAAGTTTCCAAATAAAGAAATATATTAAATAATCGTTATCACCATGATACAGGATTTATAATTTTGATTTCTTTCTATATTAAAAGAAAAGGTAGCATAAGATTTTTTCTAGAAAAAATCACGTTACCTTGTTAATTTAAGCTCTGAAAAGGAAATAAAGCCCGAAAGAGGTATTATCCTGAACGACATCCTGTTACGGCTTATTTCTCGACTCTCCGAATCCTCATGTCGTTAAAGGTACATTTTTCTTTCGCGGTCCTCATACGACATAGGTACCTGACGTCCCAAGGACCCTTCTTTATACTACGTACCTGAACTTGGACCTTATGCAGTCGCGTCACAGTTGAAAATTTAATAATCTAATGGAAACGCACCGCGTAAGACTACAATTTGACTATCGTGAATTTCGCGCGTGCTTCAAACACGTAACGCGTCATCACACTTGTCTGCTTTATTTGAAATTATAGCTTATTTCATAATAGTGTAGTTTTAGTTTCGCTTGAGTTGTTTTCGGACGGTGAGAAACAAATCTGCGTGAGGTACGTGGTGTCGAGTAACTCGTGTTCTTACCCTCTCTCCTTTGTTCGGGCGGAAGAGTGCGCTAGAATTACACGCTCGAGTCTGATGTGCGCTTATTTTTTACGGTGCTATATTGTATTATAGTCTATAGTTATATCGTTCCATGTGTGAAGTGTGTGAACTGACTTGACGATGGAGTTATAAAACGAATGCTGTTTTTGATTTTCAGGCGATGATAAAATTATCGAAATTGGTTACGAATTGGGATTAATTTTTTTATTTTATTTTTTAGGTTCCAACATTTCATCTGATTTTAAAAAATGACGTATATCTTGATAATTTAATAATAATAATGATAAGTTTCAGCTTAGAGTGGTAATTCAGACTGCTATTATGAAAGCCCTGTCTTCATGTTATATTCTGCTTCAAAGAAAGCTTCAGTTAATGGCAAGATATTGAACCTACGTCCATGGTTTCAGTGTTTAGATATGTTATCACTGAGCCATCATCAATTATAAATGATTTTAATTGTTATTTTTAACTTTGTCTGGATAGTATGCTCATAAACATAATCTGGAAGAAATATTTTTTGAATATTTAAACGCTCAAGTATTATTGTCTGTAATTTTCTCTGTATAGTATGCTCGGAAATAGAAACTGGAATGAATATTTTTTTGGATATTTAAGCGCTCATGTATATTCTACAATTTAATATCGTCATCGCGTTAAAGTGAATGTGATATTTCCTAAATACTTTCTTTTGAAACCGTAAAAATCAGTTCTCTAAAGGTCTCTTTCTCATTCTTAATAGTATATCAATATTTTATTTATATATGGTACTATCGAAGTGACCCGGTTTCACGCGAGCCGATTACTAAAATATCATAACATCATAAGTATCATAACGACTTAGACACATGTATATAACACTATCTTCGCGAGTGATAACAATTTATTTTTGTTGAGCGTGATTTTCATTGCATGATAATTTTTACAATATTCATATAAATGGGTTCAATTGCGAGTTAAATTAAAAAAAAAAAAAAAAACAGAATAAACTCATAAAAGAGAGAATAGTAGCGAATACGCGCCAATAACAAATAATTTCTCGAGGCAATGCCATTCCACAGGCTCATTTACTCTCATTGGTTACCATTGCTCGTAGACGTGCGCAGCCCGAATACTGATACCACGATTAAATTACCCCGCCAACTATTTTACACAAAACCAGAGGCTATAATTAAAGTACTAGCTGAAATGGGGGGGAATCAGCGTCTTATCTGACCGGAGGGAGTTCTCCGTTGAATAGTTTCCACCGGCTTGGCTAGTGATCGGAATAAATAATTATTGGCGCGATCTAAAGTCGCCGACACCGTTCACGCTTTCTTACATAATGGATAATAAAACCTACAGTTGGGCCTTTGAATTTCCATAATAAACTATTGTCTATTAACTGGTGTTATGACACAAATAATTATAAAGATCGTGGTGACAATATATTTAATTTATCAAAAGTTGCTCGATGCTCGCTCAGCTTACATTACGCTCTCGATATGAGCACTTACAATTTACACTTATGCTTCACTTCACAAGGAGGTGTCCTTACTTTCTTCCTGTTTAAGTACAGTCAGCGCATAAGGTTTCACTCTATCATCTTGGTGTTTACAACATTTATAGACTTGATATTGTGCACACAATCCATACATACCTTTTTGTATTCCTGTATTCCTATATCCATCCCGCTTCATATTTAACATTATTTTTATTATATGGCTTACACTCGTCATCTATAGTCATATAATTAGTATTTATAATCACTACATCAGTGTATAATTGTTACCAGGGTATTAATGGAAACAGTCTACTATCAGCTTTTTCTGTGTCATAGGAGGCAAATGAATAGGTGGGTCACCTGATGTTAAGTAATCACCAACGTCCCTAGACACCAGCAACACCAGAGGAATCGCAAGTGAGTTGCCAGCCTGTGTGAATGAGGAAGGGGGGAGGGGGAAAGGGAAGAGAGGGAAGGGATAGGGAAGGAGGTGGGCCTCCAACGCTCTCACTGACCGAACAAAACGCAACAATGCAAGCACTGTTACTTCACATTGTTTTTCTGTAAGTGGGTGGTACTATCCGGGTGAGCCGACTCATTCATGCTGAAACTCACTCACTCTACCACCTACAAACATTATTTTGTTATAATTTTACATGATTTACCGTTTCTGAATATTTCGTACGCGTACGTACGTACGTATTGGTATAATTGATTCAATACCAAAATTAACGGTTAATTGCGTTACGAATCAATTTGAAGTCGATTTTAAATTGCTTTGTTCTACGAAAAAGAATAACCCTTTTCTCAAAAACATGTGAATAATTGATGTTTTAGTGACATGACTTATGGGAACCTGTCTCTCTTTGATATATTATTTACTTATTTAAATTTCACATACATGAATTTATTTTCATATTACAGAGACACAAAAACGAATAAAGTTTCAGCTGTACGTAAAAGGAAATTCAGTTCCATAAAATCAATAGCAAAAGGAAATACAATTAATTTCACGGTGCCTGAAATAAACCATTCTTTGCGATGAAAGGGGAATAATCTCGGTACAGCAGCGGGATTTTAATCAAAATCCATGAATCGCTTTAAATCGGGGAAAACGCAGGAAATATCCTTTGTGCCGGCAATTTCCCATGCGTGGGGCTAATGCGCTATCGGCGCGTAATGACTTCCTTAATTAATTCGCAATATTGTCGTCACGCGATGTACGACAACTCTCGCGATTTCAAGAGCTGGCGAATTTATCATTTGTTCGAGAAACATCTGTGATGTATTTTATGAATGTTTTGCAGATGTTTCATGCTTCATAATGTTAATTCGAGATAATTAGTTCGAGTTTTTCACTTATAAGATGCGAGCACGCTCGATATCGATTAAAGCAAACAACCCTTTATATTAGTTATTTATACATAATTAATCTTACTTGTGATCGAATTATAAGGCATTTATGCAGCAGCCATATAAAAGGATTTACGATTTTACTCTTAAATATAAATATGACACAAAATTCAAGAAAGCAGTATATGAAAATTATAATATATTCATGTGGCAGTGTGACGGTGCGTTACCAGAACTTCTCTTAGTAGCCCATGGATATATCGGTGTGAATTTTTAAGTGGCCTTATTTTTGTTATCATTTCTATATTTGTCCTTTTGACAGCGGTAACATCACCCTAAATAAATAAATACTAATATAAACATATACTAAAAATTAATTGTCTGTTTGTAATGTAAAAATAACAGCTTTTTACTGGATATACAGGCCACAGAGAATCAAAGACAACTTTTAAAACTTTTGTCGGTCATCCTGTCTTGTCATCGGTTGGACTGATTTTGACTTGAATTTTATTGAAAGATAGCTGAAAATACAGCACGTTATTTAGGCTACTTTAAATTTGAGTAGCTGTTAACCGCGGTTTCTTCCGTAATGCTATATCCAAAACGGTTCGACTTATTTTTACGGGACTTACATTGACAGATAGCTGACTTTATAAACTTTATTTTATTTTAGATATAATATAAATAGCTATATACACATAACCTAAATAATTACATATGAAATTAAAATCAGCTTAAAAATAGTGATATAATTCAAGGTCGTTGCTTAAAAGTAATTGAAATTTGGGGTATATTTTGTATGACCAAAACTAATTGAATTTAGTTTCGTAATACGTCTTCTTTCAGAAAATGCAAAAATTGTTCGGGTAATTATCGCACAGTTAATTTCTACGGTATGGATAGAGCTTTATGTTCATTTAAGGTTTAGAACGCGTAGACTTTCTATTGTAGTACTCACAATTACCAAGGCTACGTTGTTATCTCGAGCTTGTTCTTGAATTGTAGTATTCATTATTTTATCAATGAAACCACTTGTATGATCTAACAATTGTGAATTGAATGAAGTCAAAGCGAAACAATAAATGTACAGATACATGTAACTGTACTTAATATGTATTTAAATTTTTTTGTAAAGTTTCCAATCTGCAAAAAAATATAAATTTTATTGCATTTTAGATTGTAAAATAATTATTTGTATCAGTTTTAAAACAAATAAAACAAGAAATCTAAACCAAAGTGTGTAAAATAAAAGATTAAATTTGTCATTGATACCTTTATTGCGATTTTTAAATAGTAATTTGATTTCTTATGGACTCTAAAGTTTAGGTACACTACATACAGAAGAATAGTTCGAGGTATAAAAATATCTTTCACTATATAAGCGCTGGCGAAGCCGTAAACAAAAACTAGTAATACATAAAGTAATACTTGGATACAGTTACAAATGTTTAGGTATATACTGTTATATAGAGGGGTCGATGGAAGGTATAATAGGGTAAGTCGTCGCTATGGCACCGGAGGCAGTAAGAAGTTATTTTAGGGGAATATTACGCGACATCAGAGGCTTATCTTTACGGCAGGTGTTCCGTCTCCCCCACGGGACGAGCATAGAGACAAATTTACGGAATACGCGACTTAGCCGGATCATGATGCAGTTGGCAATCTGTTAGAATTATACTACGTAATTTCTAACACCTTGATGTATAGTCTAATATATTATTATATATCTATCTATCTAATACCTTGAAACGAGCAATTCTTGTATATTTTTATATTTGTATATATTCAGGATCTCGGAAACGGCGTCATCTATTTCCGTGAAACTTATTATGTAGGTAATTTCGGGGACAATAAATCGATCTAGCTAGATTTTATTCATAGAAAACTTTTTTAATTGAGATTACAGGCAATGAAAAAATATAGCTAGAATATGAAGGTAAATTTCGGCGCTGCTATCAAAATAAAAATAGCTCAGATGGAAATGGGTTGCTTCGAAAATCCGTGTAACCCCAGTTCGAATCCGAGTATATATATATATATAAATGATAATTTTGTAAGACAAACCTAACAATTTATTTTAATTAAATAAATAATTTTATTATTATAATTATAAGAGAGATATCTTTTTTATGTGAAAAAATGCTAATTTTATGAGGCAAACCTAACAGTTTATTTTTAAATTTGTTAATGACTTTTAAAGAACTGGGCTACGCTCAATCGTCCTGGTTCATTCTGATTCATGACGCGCGAAACATAGCTGGTTCTAGGCCGACATGTCCAGCAGCTACATATTACTAAGTTGAAAATTTTGCGATGGATGTGTAGCGTAACACGACTAGATCGCATTCGCGACGAACACATCCGTAGTAGCCTTGGAATCCGTGACATCGCATACAAGCTGCAGGAAAGTCGCCTCCGCTGGCACGGCCACATAAGCCGCAGGCCTCCAAACTACGGTTGAAATAGATATCTCAACATTATTGTACAAGGCCCAGCGTCTCGCGGCAGGCGCGAGAAACGCTGGCTGGACGCGGTGACGGCGGACATTAAGGAGAATAACCTCACACAACAGGATGTCGAAGACCGGGAAAAGTGGAGAAAATTAAATTGTGAAGCGGACCCTGGCACCAACCCGGGAAAACGCTAGGTAAAAAGAGAAGAGAAGAAAACGTGGTGAGCGAGTGTTTTAATCGATGAAATGTCAATTTGATGTTCACAGGTACCCTAACCGCGGCGCCTACAAACGATTGTTAATTCGCTTACATCTAGTAATTTAAATCGGTAACACTAGCGACTGACGGTGAAGGATAAAATCATGAGGCCAGTTTTTGGGTTATAGCCTGTCATGTAGTGGATTTTATATTTTATTCATAATCTCGTGTTATTTGATTCTATATTTTGTAAATTTGGCGGTGTTGTACGTAATATAGTTAGTTTATTGTGCATAAGTGAAGTAAATGGAAAATAATATAATGGAGCATGAAATTCTGAGATGCCACAAAAGCTCCCTGGAAAGTTCTAACAAGGGATCCACCATCTTGATAGAATATTGATTCATACGGCGCTTAATATTAAAATGATCGTACGACCCTTGTAATATTATTGAATACGTGACAATGGCAGTAATAATGTGAGAGATTGATTTCCAAGAATAAAGTTGAAAAAAAAACATCATAACGAAACCTGAACCTGAGAAACATTCTTGTAGTACCACTGTATGTGGGAAAATATAGTACTGTAGACGTTTCAGAGTTTCAAATCACCAGTACGTCGTCGGCCGGCGTGGTCACTACAGTGAGTCTCTAGTATACACTGAAAATATGATTATTTATTATCTATACTAATATTATAAAGAGGTAAAGTTTGTGAGTTTGTGACGTTGTAGGGGGTAATCTCAGGAATTACCGATCCGATATGAATAATTCTTTCAGTGTTATATAGATCATTCATCGAGAATGGTTATAGGCTATATATATATATAGGTGATATATCATCACGCTAAGACCAATAGGAGCGGAGCACAGATGAAAAATGTTTCAAAATCGGGATGTTTTCCTTTTGAGAACTGCTGCGTGTCAGTGTGTTTATTCCACGCGAACGAAGTCGCGGGCAGAGGCTAGTCGTTTATAAATGAGTTTCTCATTATATATCAGCTTATGCCCGTAACTTCAGTCTTGCGAATAAAGTTTTATTTAGCTTTGGCTGTCTTTTAATATTGTAATTGCAATTTCATAATAACTTGTTAATTTATAGTTTTACAGCTATAGGGTTACAGGTGCCTATCGCTACTTGACAATACATTTTCAAGTTCGATCTAAGATATTGTAACCAGAAAAGATGTGCCTTAGAAGATGCCTACCAACATATTATGACTGTATCACGATATGTTCACAAAGTGTTCCAGCTCATTGTATGAAATCAAACCTATGTGAAACTCTACTACTACTAACCTCTATAGCAGTGTTTTCCAAACTTTTTAGGCCATGCCCCACCTTAACATATCTAAAATTTAATTGCCCCTTTCCATACATAATTTTTAACCTTTAAAAATTGTTTTGTTCCCTTGAGAAAAGTATAATTTATAAGTTTTAAGAAGAAATCACTATGAAATTGTTATCAAAACATCGTAAGTAAATTTTCAAAACATATAGTTGAAAACTTACTTGACAACTCTAAGTACTCGGTTAATATTTTGGTAACGTTTGCCCTTTTTGTTAATTTTATCACCGATATCTCGCATTGCATTTAAATAACCCAAAGCGAAAGGGTTAAAGTCGTGTCGAGTCCATTTTTAAATTGCATTTTTGAATTATCAAAGTGGGGCACCCTGTGGGGCGAGTGCCCCACGTTGGGAAACACTGCTCCATAGTATTTTCGTCGATTCTAAACATTTTTTTTTTTTTCAAGCGATATTATAATTACTTAAACGCTAGTGACGTACTTTAAACAATTTAATTTAAATAATTTACGCAATAAAAAGACCTATAGTTGTAATATAAAATAATAGAAAATGCTATTAAACCAAATGACCAATTACTGCTAAGTAAGCATGAGTGAATGTATATGTTGAAAGATATGCATTTGTAGTATTTAAGTGTACCTTAACAATACTCTTTTTGAAAGAAACAATTTTAAGTAAACTAACCATTCAAAAGACTGTCTATACTTAATATTATAAAGAGGTAAAGTGTAGGTAAATTCGTAAGTTTGTAAGTGTGTAATATTGTAGGGATTAATCTCAGGAATTATTGATCCGATTTAAAAAAATCTTTCAGTGTTGTATAGCTCATTAATCGAGGGAGGTTATAGGCTATAATATATCATCACGATAAAACCAATTGGACCGGAGCACCATTCAAAAATGTTTTTAAATCGGGATTTATGTCCCTCTTAAAGGCTACTGCTGCGTGTTAGCGTTAGCCCAAATAACTATTCTATGTGGACGAGGTCGCGGACAGGGGCTAGTACATTATAAAAATGAATGTCGGTTTGTTTTCTTACGCTTTCACGCCTTAAATACGTAACTGATTATGGTAAAATAAAGGTCCCGTAGAATAATATTTTGCATCCAAAAAAAAATACTGTTCCCGTGGCTTAAATTAAATCTACATTAAAACTACCGAAGCCACGATCAAAAGCTAATACTATAGTTTTTTTTTTTTTTATTGTAGCAGGACAAAGTGACTGTACTATACCTGATGGTAAGCATAGTACAATCCAAAAACAGTGGTGACCACCGAGAGACAGATCATCCATCGTCGTTCGCTGCTGTCATGCCGGCCATAATGACGAAAGTCGCCTGGTACTGGATATGCATCGACATCCATACTGTTTTGAAGGTTTTTAGTTTTTCAGTAAAACAACCAACTATTTTAACAGAATTTTTCGTCTATTTTAACTAATACGAATAGATGAAGTGACGAAGCAATCGAATTAAGTTAACGTAATTTTTACACGCAATAACCATGTTACGAGGGCAGAAAACGCTCTCGTGTCGTGTAATATTTTGTCAGGAACACGTTACGTACTTACTACACACGTCACTCACACCCACCCCGATCAAAGAAACAACCTCTCAACATCCCCGCCGAACACGATACACGACATAAAGCTAATAACCAATTAAATACATTAATGATATTCACTCGATTGAATTTACGTACGTAACCTTTGATGTAGTAAACAGATGATTGTTCGACGTTTGTGACATTAAGCCGTGGTATCGATTGTTAGTGAGTTTCGTTTCAACCGAATAATTACACCGTAATCGGATTATAATTAACAAATGGTTTTATTACAAATTAATAATAATAATAATTAGTTTCTTGATTTCGAATAAGACATTATATTGTAAAGAGAAAATAATTCAAATCCTATAGAGTCGTGTATGATGAATAATATTGCGACTGTTTATTTCAATCAATTCATTCAATTTTCACTATAAATAAATTTTTCAGTGTTGTCTACTATGATTTGCTAAAGCTAAACTATACATTTAACAATAGAAAGATTCTATTTTTTAATTAAAATATCTGTTTTATTAAATTAAGGTAGTTTAATTTGATTGTAGAAGCGATAAAGAAATATTGAAAAATCAATTGATCTATATCTGAATGCCGTTAATATGAAAGTAAATGAAAGCTATAAGACAGAATTATATAATATAGAATTTTATATTTTGTTTTTATATAATTGTATAAAGTTATAAATAATTATAAATAAATGTGCGAAACTCGAACACCCAACTTTCCACAATATCATATATTAAATAATAATTAATAATCCCTATTTTTAATTAAAAGTATTTTCCATTATTTGATATATAAATTAACAAACTAATATGAATAGTGTATATTGTTACAAGAAGTAATTACCTACATAAAAACAATTTTCAATAAAAAAGTATAGCAAACAGTTACAAAATAATTACGTACTTTAGAAACGTCAGAGGGAGATACGATATTGTCGCGTGACAATGGAACCTCCTGATTGGCGGAAGGATGTTCTTACTAAATAAAAAAAAATATATATCGGTGCGTCATTTCAAGCAATTTTCGTTGAATTTTCAAACGATAAAACCTGTCATTTAGGTGTTGACACGCCTATAAAATATTCATGCAGGCGGCCGGAGAGGAGAGATGAGCGAATTTTTCTTCGATTTACGGTTCGAAATAAGACGTCATTTTCCGTATCATTAGCGTCGGTTGGGAACGGAGACGCGACGCCACTATTTATACTCAAATACGGTAAAAATGACGGCGAACAGATCGACTGCTTGACGCGCTATTGATAAATTGCGACCTTTTCAAAGTTCTCCTCGTATTCGACGATTCTGTATTGAATTTAAACATTGCTACGGTTTTATTTGTTTATTTTCATGATTCGTAATCTGATTTAGACCGTTTTCGTTTCACTTTGTCTGTATATATATATTTTTTATATCATAGGAGGCAAACGAGCGGGTGGTTCACCTGATGTTAAGTGATCACCACCGCCCAAGACACTAGCAACACCAGTGGAGTCGTCCGTCGATGGTTGTCTCACTCCACTCCCTTGCAAGGGCGGACAAGGGAACTGTATCGAGGTGTATTGCCTCCTTCAGTGGCCTTTCATTGCGGCCATTGTGCTACTTTGGTGATTGGGCAGGCTACCTCGTGGGTGGCCGGGCATTCTGCCATGCAATCATAGTCATCTTAGTTTTGCTGATAGTCTTGTATGAGGGCACGGCATAGTTTTATAGCTTCGTGGTTTCCGTGGCTTCTATCTTGGATGTCCTGGAGGACACTGAGAATTCTCACTTTGCTCCCTAACGGTGCGGGCGGCTGGGTCGTCTTGCGGCCGGTCTGGGATGTGCTCGGTTTGTTCGAGGGCTGCTTTGAGGGCTGTGACGGGTGGCATAATTTACGTCCGGAATCACCAGTCTGGATTATGGTTCCCGCACGTCGGCTGCGCATTTCTCTGCGGTAAACTGGGCACCGCAGGGCATCATTTGCTGGGTGTGGACCTTTGCAGTTTGCGCAGGTGGCTGCTTCCTCGCGTGGGCGTTCACAGAGGTGTGTCGGGTGTGGTCTGTCGAACCTTACGCAGGCGATCGGTCGGTGGCAGTGGTGCGAGAAGTGCTGAAATAGCTGGCACCGATGGCACTGTGCCGGTCCCCGCTTCCCCCGCCATCCTTCTATTCTGACGTCCATTAGGAGAAGCTTCTTCACTTCATATATGGCCAGAAAAAGGCCAGGCGTCCTCTTTAGCGCGCAATGGCATATGCACCCCTGTCTTCCACGGCGCGCGTTGTTCTCCCGGATGTATACCGGGTCGAATCCTCTATCCCAGAGGGCCACGGTGAAATCGTTTGCGGGGGTGTTCATCGGTAGGCCGCGAATCGCGATCTTGACATGGCGTTCATTGGGGGGTGAGTATGAGAACCAGCTCACCCTTTGCTCTTCTAACGAGGAGAGGTATTCTTTCAGGATTCGATCCTTTTCGGGGTCCTGTGGAATAAATCGCTCGCCTTTCCCATACGGGCGTGCGTTCGGCGTGTGTCCCAGCATATCCACCAATTGTCGGAAATGCACGACCCAGTTGGGAAGTCGTTCCACGACGATCGGTGGGTAACGTCACCGAGGCGCCTTCACGGCTAGTTCCGCAGGTGGCTGCATGTCAGTATAACTTGGCCCTGATTGGTCGATACTCGTTGGCGATGGAGCTGCGATCGGCGTATACGCAGGTTGCTCGCGGGCAACCCATCGCGACGTAGATGGCGTTGGCGGCACCATCGGACGTTCAGAGGCGCACTGCGGCGTTGCGCTCGCGATAGATTCGTAGGTGGGTTGCTCGCGGGCAGCCCCACGTGGCGTAGCTAGCCCTGGCTCGGGTGCGTACGCCTGCGCTGCTAGGGGAGCGGTATTGGGCGCGCGCAGATCTTCATGTCGCGCGGAGTCTTCATTTAATTTTGCCTTCTTGGGTTGCGGCGTCTTGATGATGCTGATGTCCGGTGATGTCGGCTGCGACGATGTAGGCGTCGCGGCGGGTATCGCGAGAGCACCGACATCGGGTTTTCTGCGCTTGTGGCGCAGCGCTAGACCGAGTGGGCTGTACTGATCATCCGGGATCAACGGGGGCACGAGAGTACCACAGGCGGCGCTTACGAGCGCTGCCGAGTCTCTTTCGGCGATCTTTCTGCCTTCGAACGTGGTCTCCTGGACGCGCAAGTACAGCGCCATCCAGCGGGTCATCCCCATCAACAGTGTCCCAGCTAAAATCAGCTGAGCGAGAGTGAGAATATCACTCCCGTACACATCTGCCGGTATTGACGCCCCGTCAGTCGGCGTCTGTCGCGCATCCGCGGGCTCAATGCGAGGCACAGGCACGGGGGTGCGGATTCCAGAAGTGGAATCTGGTGTCGTCGGGCAGGAATCAGCGGAGTCCGGAGGCAGGCTTGGGGTCGTTGGTATCGACGTGGAAGCGTCGATTTGGCCCTGAAAAGGGCCGGTTTTCTTCTTTCCCGAGTGGGAAGTGGCTGCAGACTTGCGGCGCATCGTCGCGCAGGACGGGGCAAAAGTCGTACAAAGCGACTCGCAGAGCTCAAGAGATGTCCTCGCGCACGTGATGACGGAGCAATCCTCGGGGAGTCCTGAGTGCGTTGCCAGCCTGTATTTGGGGGAGAGAAGGGGAATGGGGAAAGGCAGGGGAAAGAGGAGGGGAGGTGGTCTTCCGGCGCTCTCACTGACCGAACGAAACGCCACAATGCAAGCACTGTTACTTCACGTTGGTGTTTCTGTGGGAGGGTGGTACTACCTCGGACGAGCTGACCCTCTCATGCTGAAACCAGTAATAGCTTCAGCGTGGCTCTACCACCTATAGATACTACTTAGACTACCTACACCTACCTATATATTTTCACTTCATAATTAACAGCATTACAAATTATCTTTAGTTCCGTTACTAATTTTTTGAAGCGTCGATCGATCGATATTCCAAAATCTACAATTAACGGGAGTTTTTAGTGAAGGAAGATATCAAGATGAAATCATAGCATGATCGTGTATCGTTTTCTCCTAATGTTCTCCTGACGAACTACCATCTCAAATCAATATCCACCGCCAAGCATCACCTTGTAGGAGTTGTGTTTCAGCAACTACATTTGAAAGCCAATCCTATAAGTCCAAGGGGTGGTTCGGTGAAGCTGTAAATATCTGTCTAGAACAACAGTGTAGTCAGAAAAAAAAACTATAAGTTGAACAAGTTACAGTGGTATACTGACGTAAATTTACGTGGTATATATTCTATAATTTATTATCAGATGAAAGTAATCAAATACTAAAATCAATAATCAGCAAAAAATCGAGAGACAATTTCAATAAGGACGGTTTAAAAACGATTGTTTAACCTCAAAGGTCTCCTTGACAATAATAGTGAAATAGCTAAATCCATAGACACAACTATACACTACCAAAGAAGTTCATTTTCAAGTGGATTTGAAGAAGTACATGGTTGTTCTTATCTTCATATATTAACATTCTTGACTATAACTAATAAGCCTTACAAATGAATTAATTACTTTTTAAATAATTTATTTGGTGCTAAAAACAAATCGCAATGAACCTTAACTTTAAATCTTTGGCTACTGATCGAAATATAATAAAATTGTTACAACCTATTATAATCCTTATACGACCAAACTTCAGTGGAGTAATGGGCCAAGTAATTATGGCGCTCAACCAGATACCAGAAGATCCCAAGTGAGGTTTAGTGTTACTGGCTATTCTCACAAATACAACGATGAAAACGGAGTCTAAATTCTTCATATATTGTGTCATATATTGACAATCGGCCTATTGCATTGGTTAAATGTGAAAATAATGAATAATACTATTTGACTGTTTATATGCATTGCGATTTACAAATGCCGTTTTAAATACTAATTGATATTTTGATTCCAATCTTTATTTTTTTATATCCTATAGGAGGCAAACGCAAAGTGCGTTGCCAGCCTGTGTTTTGGGGGAATGGAGGAAAAAGGATGGGGAGAGAAGAGAGAGAGAGAGAAGAGGGGAGAGGAGAGGAGGGGAGCGGAGGGGAGGGGAGGGGAGAGAAGGGGAGATGGGCCTCCGGCGCTCTCACTGACCGAATGAAACGCAACAATGCAAGCACATCACTTTACGTCGGTTTTCTGTGAGAGGGTGATAGTACCCCGGGCGAGCCAACCCATTCCTGCTGAAACCACTTATAGTTTCAGCGTGGCCCTACCACCTGTTAAGTCTGTTTTATCTTTACTAATATTATAATAACATCTGTGAATTTGTGAGTTTGTGACGTTGTAGGGGGAAACCTTAAGAACCACTGCTCGAATTTGAAATATTCTTTCAGTATTATATAGTTCATTTATCGAGGAAAGTGCTCTATATCACACTAAAATCAATAGGAGCGGAGCACCAATGAAGTATGTTTCAAAATTCATTTTTTTCTCATGAGGGCTTCCGCTGCGTGTTAGCGTTATCTCAAAGTAACTTTTCCACGAGGACGAAGTCGCGGGCAGAGGCTAGTTATTATAATAATAAAAACGAATTCACTTATCTTTAAGTTCTTGTGAATTATAATTAACAAATACTTTAAAGCTATTAAAAATTTAAAAGAATTTAAAAACGTTCAGCTTGTTTTACAGCAAGGTAAATTCGATTGAAATATCGCAAGTAATAACGGAGTTCACCGTTGAGCCTTCTCTCTGGGAATAAATCGTGCGAGCAGTTTATCTCGCACCCTTCCATCTGTACCCACTTGATGATAGCTTATAAGGTAATCAATAAGTATTTTCCATAAGTCTACATATAAGTACATAAAAAAAATATTGATCATCAAAAAAAATTGTACCTCTAGGAAATGTTTTGAAAATAAGGTTATTAAACTATCGGTTCTTGACTCGCCACTAGGTGGCAATAGATTGTATTATATTGTTTATAAGTTTAATATTGGAATTAAGACTGACGAAGTATCTTATATAAACGAACGAATGAATCTAACGAGTCTTATGTAAGACAATAAATATTATTTACTAATACAAATATTTTAAAATAAACGTCGATTTAGATGATTTAATTATTTCAAATAATCTTAGTAAATAATTTATAGGTTGAAGATGATTAAATTAACTGGCTTTACAATGGTAACTAAAAGTTATTTGATAATTTAAAAAAATTTAAATAGTCTCCTCTCTTCTCGCTAATCTTAGAAACGTTCAAATAAAACAACCTAATACTATGGAACTAAACTTTTGTACCACCATATTTAGTCAGTAACAACTATTAAGCAGGCGATTTGTATTTAAATTGTCATATCTTGCTCGGGGTAATTTCATCTTCGTATATATGCAATTTAAAAATTGTCACAAATTTGATTTATTTGGTTGAACTGTAAACCGTGATGGCAACATACGTGACAATGAAAATAATCGGTTCAACTGCTCAAAATAGGATAATCTGGTAAAGAGCAAGCGATACATTTTTGCTTACATCAAACATTATTTCGTAAGTAAATGTAACAATTAATTGTAATGACATAAGTGTTTATAATTGTAATTAAACATAAAAAAGCAGACCTTATACACCGCATACATTTTACAATTGTTATATTTTTTTACATTTCATGTAAAGTGGACACAATGTCGTGTACAATTATTTAATTCAATCACTGTCAAATATATTTAATTTAAAATATCACCCAAGTTCTTATTTAATTATCTAGCAACGGCTAAAGAACGCCGTTTCATAGTGACGGTGGAACGGCTTATTACTGCCCCACGTTGGGCGCCACCGACAATATTGCGAACCCGCGCCCGCTCGCGCTGTGTCCCCAACTAATCCCCGGATTCATTTATTTTTGACAACGCAATACGATTTTATCTCACGGCTTCCGATGCTGTTTGCCTTCTGTTATTATTCTCCCGCCATATTCGGAACGTTTATTTATTTAGATAGCGGTCTCTCTCGTGTGATTTGACCTTTTAATATACTGCGTTTAGTTTGAAAGTAAATTTAAGCGGGAACTCGATAGATTGTTTAAGTTTAATTCGTATACTTTTGAAATTGTACTCTATATCCAATTCCTTCAGTTGACTTGCTAAAATTAATTTTGAAAGATCGGGTGCTTGTGATTCTTCAATAACAAATTTACTAAATCTAGTTACAACACCAATTTTACCAAGTCGTGTTGGACGAGTGGTTCCAAGTCATGATGATCTATTTATCTGGCCGGTGGAATGTCAATCTGATGTTCAAAGGTACAAATCCTCAAGGAATTTTTCAGAATTCTCATGCGTTTACTGATTTAAATTAGTAACACTACCGGTTGCCATGGAAAAAAAACGTCGTGAGGACACCTGAATTTGAGAAATTTTCTTGTAGTACTACCGTGTTTGGGAAAGATATATAACTGTAGATTTCTCAAAGTTTGAAAACGCCAACTCATTGTAGGTTGGCGTAGTTAGTATGCCCATACTTTTTTATCGGAAAGTGATCCATGACCTTGCATAGGGTCTCGTACAGGCTGATGATGATGACCATCCTTTCACAATATCGTGTCTTACTACATTGAACATGTAAATTATCAGTTTGTGCAATTGTTGTGTGGTTTATTTTCAACTAGTATCAATTTCAGCCGGAATATAAAATATCAAGTTTTGTGTGACATAAATATTCATTGAAATATTCTATATCTACGATGCGATCAGCCACACGTGTACAAATGAAAGAATGGTAATTGATTTAAAAATTCAAACTCGAATGGAACGTGCCTCGAACAATAAAAACAGAAAGTTTATCAGAACAAAACTTCGACGAAGGAGTCGTTTCGTGTCACGAAAAATTTGCATATCTTATTAAAAACCTCCGCGTCAAAGATAAAAATGAAAATGAGACACGTCAAAGACGATAACAACAAGAAAAAAAAAACATAACGGACAAAACTCGCACCAAACAATGGTTATTTTGGGACGATACTAAGAAAACTGTTTTTTGTCATGGAAATTTCGGACGGACACTTTGCATTTTCTTTATTCCCCCCCCCCCCATTCGCCGGTCGGTCGTGGAATCTGTTTTTTTAATTATCGTGTTTGGTAATTAGTTTAGGGACACGATCTCTCTTTCTCATTTCCTTCGGAGCGAGCAACTTGTCTGCGACTAATGAGATAATTTATAGTCAGAATAATGCGTGCGATAAGATATTTCACGTAAAATAAACAAAGCATTTAGATAAAAGTATATTGATACCAGAATTTATACTAAAACTAGTAGACCCAGTACGAATGTGTTGTCTTTTCACTCGTTAGGAGGTTGAATGGTTTGGAATTATATATTTATTTGTAAAAAATAAAAAAAAATATATAAAAAACATTTTAAAATATAAAAAACTCTATAGATTTCGATAACTACACTACACATCGGGTCCAATTATAAGTAAGAACCATTCAGATGACCCGACAATTAAAAAATAAAAACACTATCTAAGAAGAGAATAAATACGAATGCACGAACATCTTTTACACATAAAGATAATGAAGTGCAAGAAATTGTTCCTTAGTTTATTCATTAATATCTGCAATTATGGAAGAGTGTAATAATATGTAGCCAAATTAATACTTAGAAAAATATTCTATATGATAGTAAAAATCTATTCAAGATCGGTTGTGCTGTTGCTAAGAGTAAATTGTACATGAAACAGATATTCAAATTTTATTGGGGTGTAAGGGGTGTCGAGTAACATCTTAAAACTTGAGACACCCAAGCCAACCTCACCTGCATGTGGTGCAGCACCCTGCTGATCAACGAACGAGGCAATGGCGATAGCGGGGTGGTAGGGTTTTACAGCCCGACTGGGTCGCAACCACCATGTACATGGCGAAAAAGCCCGTCATAGTGACTCGCTTCTGCGCGTCGCGTTTCGGGATCAGCCTGTGCATATCCAGTACCGGATGACTTTCGTCATTATGGCCGGCATGACAGCGGCGAGCAGCGATGGATAATCTGTCTTTGGGTGGTCGCCACTGTTTTTGGATTGTATTATGCTTACCATCAGGCATAGTGCAGTCACTTTGTCGTGCTTCAATAATATATATATATATATATTATAACACTAGATATTGTTCGTAGATTTGCTAGTATATATAAATGTATGTTTTATCTATCCACCTATTAGAAAAGAATTTTTTTTCTGGATAGATAATATTCTATGGCATTTTTATATCCTTGGTGTATGCAAAATTTCATGATGAGAAATTGAGTAGTTAGACGTGAAAACCTAAAAAACAAACAAACTCACTTTCACATCAATAGCATTAGCTAGGATTTCGTTTTTATCATAAAATCTTGACTTTATTCAATATAATTCTTTTATATCTATCATGTTACCTAAGATTAGGACATTAGTATAAAATCTTGACTTTATCTAATTTAATTGTTATATGTATTGATTTCTAGGTTTTTATTTTGTAGGTACAATTTTCCCAGTTTCATGGAAACCTAATCCGAGTCGTAGTGCTGGCACAAACCGGCTTTTGAAGTGGCTAAACAAATTGCCGAGGCACTTGACAGGTTTCGAGCGAAGCTTTATTTTCCCCAAATGACACACGTCGGTCGGTGACACAGGCTTGCGGTGGATTACATCGATCGTAGGGACCGAACGTTAAGCATTTGTATTGAAGAGTACGGATTATTTTCATTAAATAAATACCTATTGCGAGTTTTTATACATTTTGTTATTTGACATACATTATAAAAGAGTCTTTTTTACATACATACCTAACGTTAGTTTGGAAAAAAATATTTTTTTTTACAAAAAATTGTATCACCTGTAAGTTATCGTATTTTAACATTCTTTCGCGAATATCCTTTTTTTAAACATAGGACGCAAACGAGGAGGCAGTTCACCTGATGTTAAGTGATCACACCCGTCCATAGACACTAGCAACACCAGGGTAATTGCAAGTAAGTTGCAAGTCTGTGTTTGTGGGGAGTGGGAAAGAGGAGGGCGATTAAGAGAGGGGGAGGGTAGGGGAGAGTAGGAGAGAGAAGAGGAGGGGTAGTGGTCCTCTGGACCTCTCACAGACCAAACAAAACGCAACAGTGCAAGCGCTGTTACGTCACGTCGGTTTTCTGTGAGAGGGTGATACTGACCTCGGGCGAGCCGACCCATTCTTGCCAAAACCAGTAATTCAGCGTGGCTCTACCATCTAAAGATCCTCAATGCTACCTAAAAAATACTATAATAAAATTGTGAAATCGAAAATTTTTGTTACGAATTTCTGGTTTTTGTTATTCAACGAATCATTATTAAATTTTGTTTGTACATTGTCAGGGATGTAGAAATGGTCATAGGATACTTTTCTTGCAAGAAATATATTATTCCAGATACTAGGTAACGAAAACCCATATGTGTTTCCTTTACCAAATAAATTTTACCTACAAAATCGCTCAACGCGGTTAAATAAGTTTTCACTACAAAAACATTTAAAAAAATACGATACAATTCTTAAGATAAATTCATAGGCATGACGTGTTCGGAAAAGTGTAAAGAATATATATAGTCGATAGGATGTAATATTAATGAGAGTTCCATCTAATTCTTTATAAATCAAATCATCAAAAGAAACAATTACTATTGATGTTTAATTTATTTATCTCGCAACAGATACGAAGCCGTAAAACCCATCACAGATGGAACACAAGTACCGAATCAGTGTAAACGACACGCGGCTCAATTGAGATCGCAGTGCCCTCTTGTTTTTTACCGAGGGACCCTAACTAATCCGAGTCTCATAAGTACGCTTCTAATGCCGAGTAATTTCGAGACTCCGTGACGACGAAGCGACAATTTTATGTGTCCGTCCGTTGCACATAAAATACCTGAATACCAGTTTTATGTTCCATATAAAATTGTTTATTTGAACTGACACCGTTATTCTTCGGAGTGATTTTTCCTAATAACTATTATTGTATATTTATTCTTAAAACAGATTATACTGCTTTTTATATTTTGTTGAATTAAATTATTTGGACCGTAACTTGAGCTCCTGTTATTCTATATTATAATAATTAATTCTTTAGCGTTCTTTTATCCAAACAGTTGAATGATTCTTGAAATTATAAGTAAGTAAATTACCCAATGTTTACAGTATAAATGTCCTATATTTTCGTTCTCACATTTCCATCCAATGTTACTTTAGTCGAAAAGTCAAATTATAACAACCATAAAATATATAGGTTAAAGAAAGCACGACACTTGTATATTCACATGGCAATAGTGGGGATGCTGAGCGTCAATTTATTCAGCGATCAATCAAAGTTAATGAAATATATCTACGATATATATATTTGAATACAGAGAATGCTTACATAATATTTATTTTTTCTAGAATTTAACACGTGCAAAGACGTCGTCATTAGAATTAACAAAAAACTTTCATACGTATATAAGAATTAACTATATAAAAACTTTATTAACAAGCTGCTACTTGATTGATTCGTTTTCTACTTAGGTTTATTAGTGTTCCCCGTATAGATAGTGAATTCATGAAAAATATTTTTGAATTATTATAACATAGGGCCTCATACGAAAGCTGAAAGGTATACTAAAGAGGGGTATTTATTTACGAAATTTATCTACGTGATCGTGTTTAAAATAAGAAGACCCGTAGAAGAACTAAGATCAGCGTCATAGCACTAAGAATTGTTAAGCTTGAGTGACTATGAGCTAGAAACATTGGTCGTAGAACATGTAATCGATGAACTGAAGAGTTTTCTAGTAGCCTTAACGCACAGGAAGAAATAGCAAGTGTAAAGCCGTCACAAAACAATCAGGTTGTCTGGTAAAATTTGCAGAAACTAACTGAATATATGGAATGCAAGGCCAATCGTGTCAATATCGTGAAGAGACCTTATATCAAGCAATGCGCTTTGTTTGGCTGAGTGACGAAGAGGTGGATTTATAAGTAATATAATTCTCAAATGAAGTACTTTATTTTCGTGATATGACACCGATAAACAAATAACTCAAAAGCATCTTCAAAGAAACAACGTAAATATGTTAATCAATCTCTCCTATACCGTCTCAGCGAAGAGCGGTGACGTTTTTGGGAATGGAGGAAATTAAAATTCTCAAACAGAGGGCATTTACAACAAATCCCGGCACTAAAACTGCTATATATATCCGAGCGAGTGTTGTAAAAAATCATTGCCTTCCACCCTTGGTAACGACGGGGCGAGGGGAAAAATCTAATCTGTGCATTTTTTGCGGGACCGCGATGCCACAAAGAATTTCATTTCCCACTGTACATCTATCTCTATTTTACTGACGGCTCTTGTTCTTGGACACCCTCCCTCCTCTCCGTACCGCGGTCCCCTTAGTCGGTTTTTTTTACTTCCTCGATCGGAGATAAAGTTAAGCGAGATCTCCTTATTGCAAATTTGTAAGTGACATTTTGCGACATCATTTGTAATTTATCGCAGCTCCATAATATTAATCTTGTTCATTTGTTTTCAATCATTATTTTAAATATCGTAGAATCTATTGAAAACTGTGAATAGTCTTAATTTCAAACAATTTTTTTGTTATAAAACTTTCCACTCGTAATTTATTATTTATTTGTAACCAGTCGTAAGAGAAAACTTTATTAAAACTTCTGTAACAAGAAAATGTTTGTGTTAATGTTTTCATTTGAAATGAATATTAAATTACAATATTATTTGTTTTTAATAAACGCTACTGTTCCAAGTAATTTCTTATTGTTATTTTTACCTATTTATTAAATGACAACGTATAAAGAGAAGAAAGTATTAGCGAATAAGAAAGATTAGCAAACTGAAGCCAGAATACGATACACTACTAAAAGACCATATCATAATAACGCCTTTAACATATATTTAAAGCACTTTCATCATTAATCTAATCCAGATTGTCGGAGTTTATAGATAGTTTACATACATAATGGTCTCCAATACTGATCTCTATAATTCTGATCTCCCAAAGGGTCATTGATACGTACTAAAATAAATTTATATCCATGCTAATTGGTCGAAAACACAGCAATAGAATGAAATAAGCATCTTAACAAAACACGGACAACGGAAATATTCATGAATCAAATTGTTACACAATAGACGTAAATATGTTTATCAAATTTATAAAAACTACGACGAAACCGAAACGAGACGAGTCAACTTTTAATTGTGAACGAATAGTGACAGAAAGAACTTCCACGGAAATAGAATTACACAATTGTACACAATTGACATTCAAATCTGTGGACATTGACGCTTTGTGCTTTTATTGCCACTTATTGACGCGTAATTGTCAATAAATTCGAAAGGGAATCGGTCCCGATGTGGGTTTGACTGGAAAAAGTTATATTTTTATTAATATTTTTACGAGAACGTTTAGTCGTACGATTAGATCTGCGCTTGGGAAGTTTTTTTCTTTCAATTTCCGTCACGATTTGTAGACTCATTATTGGTAGGGAGATGGGGGCGATAGGGGCAGTCGCATGCGGTCGCCTCTGCTTTGCTGCGATGTTATCAATGCTCTTGCCGACTTTCATCGGGCCTTTCGATTGTACGTCCCCTTGATGCTTCATTTCAATGACAGCCGTCGTTATGATTTATTCATTTTTTTCTATCTTTAAGCCTTTATCAGAGGTTAACAGGGATATTAGGTCAGATCTGTACGTTTCGAAATCGTAAGAGGAGCGAAATTTTACCATATTTCAATGTTGTCAAATAAATAAGCTTCAAAATTCAAAACGACAATTAAACACATTTTAAATCCATGAGTGTTTCAGTAATTTATATATTACTAGCCTCTGCCCGCGACTTCGTTCGCGTGGGTTAAATACACTAACACGCAGCAGCTCTCAAAGGGTAAACATCCCGTTTTTGACACATTTTTCACCTGGGCTCCGCTCCTATTAGTCTTAGCGTGATGATATATAGCCTATAACCATTCTCGATGAATGAGCTATATAACACTGAAAGAATTATTCAAATCGGACTAGTAGTTCCTGAGATTACCCCCTACAACATCACAACATCACAAACTCACAAACTTTACCTCTTTATAATATTAGTATAGATTGATTATATTATAAATGCTACCACGTCTGTCTGTCTGTTCGCGATGAGCTCAAAAACTACTGAACGGATGTTCATGCGGTTTTCACCAGTCATGAGAATGGTTTAGTTATATAATTTTAGGTATATATTGATTGAAATTAAAGATATCTCTGTAATGCTTGTTCTTTTGTATTTCGGATTGAAAGGTTATGTGAGCAAATTCATGGTGTACGACCTACATTACAAATAGCTCTTTTTTTACGTGGGGAAATCCTACATTAGCATCTCGGAAGAGAGAGTGGGTATTGTCGGACTTAAATACCACGATGTACCAACCGCCGCCCTAGCAGAGTAACGTGGAATTGGGTAAGCATTCATCGCGTCACCCTAACAGCCAGTCCAGCCTGGATACTACACTCTAACCTGTCTTCAATTGATCTCAGCTGAGGAGTCCTGCTTGTAGGACCACTTAAATAATAAATAAAATAAATTCAGTAAGATTTTTACTACACAATATGGATAGATAAAATTGATATTTGTTAACTCGTGTAACCTTTGAAACGACTGCATCAATTTTGACGAGGGACGTTAATTGACAGATAAGGGACTTCTCAAAGTATTGAATAGACTACATATCAGTACAATACTCAATAGAGCCTAAGTAGTAATTAAAAGAAAAAAAGACGGTTCAAAATGAATCCGGGTAGAGCGCATAGTACTAATGAAATCATATAACGATTTTCATGAGTATGAAGTCGCAGGTACTGACTATAATATTGGTAATAAAATTTACAGTTTCACCATTTAAGCATTTTAATTTTATATAGCTAAAAGCCGCCCGTGACTTCGTCTGTGTTTTTATACCTTTATCATATTATATATATATTATATTTATTATAATTGTTTATATCTTTATTATAAGATTGAAAAATGTATTTATTTAATTAAAAAAAAAATAATTATTGTTGCTTTCTAGCCGAATTTCTATAAATCAGTTTTCATTGTCAGTGTTTAAAAAATTACAGGTTTTCGTACAAACCTTCATCCTCTTTTTCAGTAGGTACTTTAGCGGTTGAACTTCTAGAAATCTTTTCTTAGTGGTGAATTTTAATGGCTCTAGCCACAGTATTTTGTGGGATGTACCAGTTTGATATGCCAGTCATTCAGTTATTACTACATAGTATAAAACATAATCATCTGCTGCCTGGTTTGTCTTTTTGCAATAAAGTCAAAAACTACTGAGCGGATTTTAATGAGGTTCTCATTAATAGATAGACTGATTCACAAGGACGGTTTAGATTTATAATTTGTCAAGATTTTTTGTAAATTGGTTGAAATATAAACATAATTGATGGGAGTATCGGAAAGACAAGCCGGCTGAGAGCTTTCGTGAAAAACGCTGCCTGATTAATCCCTTTGAGGTATAACAAAGCAATTGAGATACGCAGACGTAGTCGCGGGATTTAGCTAGTTATTTTATATATACACATTATACGCATATAGAGCTACATATATGTTTGTTACTAAAAGGACACTGTGTCATTAACTTTATGCCTGACATGTGTCTTAGCCAGTAATATTGTCAAAGGATTTCCATTGTTAAAGAACTTACCTCATACAAATGTTAATTTCTATGCCATAAGTGTACTTTGTTGGTCTTCGGTGTTTGGTTATTAACTTGCTAAGTTCAAAGTCAGTTGTAAGTGAGCACCGATTTATTTCTAGCGCATAGTAAGTTAGTTCATTCAATAGATTGTGTAGTAAATATTAATTATAATCCTACGTCATTTGTTCTAAGAATATAAGTAATAATTTCGTTATAGCATAAACATTTTTTAAATTAACATTCAGATTTCTTTCTGTCTGTATGTTTGTTACCTTTTGACGAATGAGCATTTGAACTAATATGTAATGTTATAATTCGGTACAATACTCAATTTTCTATTAGATTGTAAGAGTTAGTTTAAGCGCCATGTCAAGCAGATTTTCATTTTTTTTTTTTTCGAAATGTCTACGCTATTGACCCAGGAAGGTCTTAACAGCTTCACCGGACTACGAAGATTTTCATGTCAAAAGGCTATTATAGGGAGTATCAATATGTGAACGATGGTGATGTCTGAAATTGAGATCACTCTCTGTGAATCCACTAAAAAAATTATAACATTAATGTATTTTATACATATGTAAGTTAATAAGATAAACCAGATGTAGTTTCTAGCAGGTTCTTTTCGACTACTGGGTTGTTTTTCGAACCGGTGGTAGTTCTGATATCCGTAAGCGCCTTGTTATGGCCTAAACTGAGTAAAGTATTTTTTTTATTTTGATCGAATATCAAAATTGAATTTGAGTTTGGAGATAGTCGGTTAGATCGTATTGTATAGAAATCATTGCAATATGCAATAGAGAGAACGTTTCATCGGTTATATAAAGCAAAAAAAAATCCGGCTTTACCTGAAGTTTGATCTCTTTGCTGACATGCCAAATCAAATACTAGGTATTGTAAGCAGGTAGTCTGATACTTGAAGAAAACTAGATAGTTTTTATAAATATATAGGAAAAATTAAACGCAATGTAGCGAATAGCCTTCCATAAATGATTAATATCTGTTTAAGTTGTATGTATGTCTGCATACTTTAAACAACACAAATGTTAGTAAGAATATACTTGACAATGGAGCAAACCCACAGTATACAGTTGTTCAAAATTATTTTGAAATTTTTAAACGACACATGGTTTATACAATTTGGACTAGCAGTCACACGTAACGTATTCTGGTTTTTTATTTTTATTAATGATGACACCATAGATATATTATTTTTGTGTAAATGCAAATTTATGGAGCGTATGTTGAGATTATCTCGTACTAATAATAACAAAAACCTTAAAAGAAATAATATACCTAAACCTTTCCCATGAATCATCTTATCTACTGGTGAAAATCGTATGAAAATCCGTTCAGTAGTTTTTGAGTTTATCGCGAACAGACAGACAGACGTGGTAGAGGACTTAGGTTTATAAAATAAAATATAATAATAATAACGATTCTTCGCTTTTTATTGGTATTTAAATTACAGAGTATTTATGAATATATAGTGTTTTGAAGCTATGTTGTCTTAGTTGGTAGTGCGTTCAGATACAGCGTTAAGAAACATAGATTTGAATCCTAGCAAATGAGTCAGAGTTTCGATAAAGGAAAACTTCGTGACGAAGCTACAGATAGCAAGGTCGTAGCCATTGTTGTGGATCATCAACAACAAGGACGCGGGGTCGTCGCAGACGGTTGCAGGAGATTTGGAGAGAGAATTAAAGAGCGTTATATGCTGATAAATTTCTCGTCATTTAGCTCGGCGATTTTTAAGCTGAGCATCTCAATCTGTTTCCGGAGAACTTCTACTTGTGCAGAAGCAACTGGATCTGCAGCAGTAGTGTAGCTTCCTGGCTCCATTTTTATGCTTCCAGTATTTGTTTGCTTCGTTGGGGTTACCAAATGTCGTGGATCACCAACAACAAGGACGCTGGGGCGTCGCAGACGGTTGCAGGAGATTTGGTAACCCCGACGAAGCAAAAACCGACGCGTAGATCGCTAGTAACTCGCGGTCGTATGTACTGTAGCGACGTTGTGTGGCTCATTGCTTTTGAGAAGTAAGCAGGCTTCCAGTTGTCATCAGACTTTTGCTGAAGTACTGCACCGAGGCTGGTGTCTGAGGCATCTGTCATTATGGCGAGTTCGGCACCGAGAACTGGGTGCGTCAATACCGTAGCTTCCGATATGCTTTGTCTGTATTTTTAAAAGCTAGGTCTGATTCGTTGGTCCATATGATAGGAGTCTTGTCGTTTCGCTTCATGTTGTGTAAATATTTATTGAGCTCTGCTCGTTGGGGTTACCAAACCATTTTTTTAAGTTCGTCTGACTAGCTACCTGTTGATGTGTTTCGACAGCTGCAATTGAGAGCCAGTACCCTCTTATTTAAGCGTGTTTACTATCTTAGAACATATCGTCATTTATCATTAAATAAGATTATGATCAAACGCTAAAGATATTGAGCAAAAGTGTTACATTAGAGCGAGTACGGCAGTACTTTATGCTATGACGTATGAGTTCACGTGACCCGAACTACCGTTAAGCCTTTCAAAATTGTAAAAGAGTCCCAATAATACACAGTTCCAAAAAGGCATATACCCGAGTTATTTATATATATTAAATAAATATCTAAAACTAGAACAGCTTCTAGAAATAAATTAAGCGATTGGTTGGTACGCCTCCCAAACCCCTGTAGAGCAGTATGAAAAGAATCACGCCTGACGAAAGCCGGGCTCGCATCGTGAAACCGTACGACATCAAAAAGTCCGCATCGAGTTTTTTTTTGCAATCATCAAATTGATCTGTCCGCGCGCCATCTGGCCCGTAAGTAAAACGCTTTCGTACTCTCTCAGCCGAGGAATTAATTCATATAAAACACGTATAGTTTTGTGCGAGGGGGTCCTATCTCAGCACACTCGTTTTATCGACTAGTTCGTGATATATCTTGTTTAATAAAACTTTTGGATATCGCGCTTCTAATTTTACGTATATGACTTATAATAATTGAAATACATTTAATAGCACTTCATAATGACTCAGCATGAGGTTGAATGCGATATCCGCTTCCTATAATATAAATAATAAATATCACTTCGACGCTACGACGACCCAACCCGGAACATTTGACTACGAAAATGTACTACGAATGGCCATTCAATTTTTGGGGTGTAAGGGGTGTCGAGTAACATCTCAAGACTTGAGACACCCAAGCCAACCTCACCTGCACGTGGTGCACCCTGCTGAATAACGAACGAGGCAATGGCGGAAGCGGAGTGGTAGGGTTTTACAGCCCGACTGGGTCGCAACCACCATGCATATAGCGAAAAAGCCCGTCATAGTGACTCGCTTCTGCGCGTCGCGTTTCGGGATCAGCCTGTGCATATCCAGTAACGGGTGACTTTCGTCATTATGGCGATATACCGACCGTCATATACCGACGATGGATAATCTGTCTCTCGGTGGTTGCCGATGTTTTTGGATTGTACTATGCTTAACATCAGGGATAGTGCAGTCAGTATGTCATGATTCGATAAAAAAAAAAAATTGTGAGTATATCGTTTTTATATCATCATTGACGATAATAAGAAGCGGTTAAGCTTCTTCAAGATATTTTACGCCATCATTAGCCTACTTTGTTACAAATTTAAATAGGTGATCGAGATTGCGAATTGCGTATCGATATTTCCTTGCTCAACAAACCGTACGATTATATCTAAAAATAAATAATGTTCAGTAGTAAAATTACTACATAATTTAAACACTCGATATTACATACAGAAGTTGAGTTTTACTCCATGTCGTTAGCACCCGCAATAAACACTCTAGTTTCGTTTCGCATGAAGCCCGTACATCAAAGAGCTATCGACGGTTCAGATAGATGATAACTTTCGCATTAAGTAGGTTAGATTGAAATGATAAGGGGTGAGACTTACTGTGGACGAAATTATTTTAGCCATGTCTCATTTAAGGCCACACTGTCAATTTATATGTCGACAAGTTGGAACTCGTATTTTGTTTTGTAAAATTGGTTTTATAGTTTTATGTGTTTATTTTTTAAATGGAATGTTGTATTCATTGATTGCTTAACGCCTCCGATACTTTATACAATTTTATGGGTTCTCTGTTAGATAACCTCTAAGAAACAGAATGTTGGTACATTTCAGTGTACGACTTGTTAACGTTAACCACAAAATCAAACATTAAAAGTGGTAGAGCCTCGCTGAAGCTATTACTGGTTTCAGCATGAATGGGTCGGCTCGCCTGGGATAGCATCACTCTCTCACAGAAACCCGACGAGAAGTAACAGTGCTTGCATTATTACGTACGTGCGAACGCCGGAAGACCACCTTTCCACCTCCCTTCCTTCCTCCCCCTTTCCTTTCTTTCTCTTCTCCTCCTCCCTCACCCATATACAGGCTGGCAACGCACTTGCGACTTCTCTGGTATAGGAAATATCTATGGACGGTGGTGATCACTTAACATCAGATGACCCACCTGTTCGTTTGATATAAAAAAAAAACTTACTTAAACGCTAACTATTTACTTTCAGCGATTTAGTGTTCTGTTAGAACCTCTGAGAGAAAGATTATTGGTACATTTCAATTACGGATTTGTTAATGTAAATAATAAAATAAAAAACGAATTTTTATTACCGCCCTTGTCTACATTTTATAAATACCTACGAACAAAGTTTCCTCCGTGCGCTCATTGTGCGTAAAAGTGGGTAGTTTCGCAAAAACATTCTTTTTTTTTTCAAGCAACAAAATATTTTCATATTTCAGTTGGAAATAACAGTTACGTTATAGCGCGGGCGGGCGGGCGCTGTCTGCGTAGGGCGGGCGCACACGTGCGCTCATCAACTAATGGTCCGTGCGCGGCATTTGAACCGGGCCTACACTCGCCTAACAGTCTACAGTCCTATGCTATACAGTCACAGGCTTTCGCTGAAAAATTATAACGTACCGTGCGGCCAGCGCTCTCCTATATTCTGCTCGGATTTCTATGAATGCGCGATTATTATACGTATTTGAAACTTGAATTTACCTCTGAGATGTCTATTTTTAAGTTGTCATGATTATTTAATTGTCTTTTTCTAAGTGAAACTTTTCTCCATTGCCTTGTACTACAGCCAAGGCCAATATGGCCTGTAATGGGGTGTAAGGGGTGTCAAATAACATCATAAGACTTGAGACACCCAAGCCAACCTCACTTGCACGTGGTGCACTCTGCTGAATAACGAACGAGGCAATGGCGAAAGCGGGGTGGTAGGGTTTTAAAGCTTGACTGGGTCGCAACCACCATGTACATGGCGAAAAAGCCCGTAATAGTGATTCACTTCTGCGGATCGCGTTTCGGGATTAGCCTATGCATATCCAGCTTTTTGCAGGCCGGCATGATAGTGGCGACCAGCGATGGATAGTATGTTAATCGGTGGTCGCTATTATTTTTGGATTGTAATGTGCTTACCATCAGGCATAGTGCAGTCATTTTGCCGTGCTACAATAAAAAAAAAATATGGTGGATTCTATTTTAAATAATTCAAATAAATATTGTGCTAAGCTTTTAACATGTGTCTATCATCTGAATAACTTCATTTTATAGAATTAAAGTGACAGCTTCTATAGACGTGTTAAGCGATATTTTTGCCCGGAGTTTAATTCGTAATTTTACGTCATGACATGCTACGCCAGGATGACCGGCCGTCTTTTCGCCTGCAGTTTTAGTAATTTCAATAAACAAATTTAAATAATCTATAAAATAAAAAAATCAGCGCTGAAGGACTAACCTCCAACAGCACATACATACGCTGACTCTGAGCCCATTTGTCACACACACACACACTGAACCATCAATTTGTATTACTATTTTTCATTGTTTAAATTATATATATGTTTTCTTTTCTCTTTTTTTTTATTTTTTTTTACGTGTTTTAATATTTACTAGTGGGCACCCAGTGGTCGACATTCGATCATAGTTATTTGATTTTTTAAAGTTTGAACTTTATTAGGGTTCTTTTGTCAAAGGGTATATATACTTCTATAATCAAAGGTTTTCATCGTGGCTATTCAGTTATTTACCATGATCTTTAATTATATAAACATTAAAAAAAATCTATGTGTAAATGAAAATTGAAATTATAAATTTGAAACAAAAATCACGTGGTAAAGATCTCAAATTTTAAGCAAACATAACTGTACTAAAATAAATAAATTTATAACCCATGACACAATTATTAATTAATTTTACGACACCACGGGTGGGTGGTATTTCTGGGTGATATTGAATTAAATGTAGTCTGTTCATTATGAGAAATAGTGATATGCCCAGTATCATCGTTTGGAAAAGTAATAGTCCACAATACAATTAAATGGTGAATCCAATACAAAGATGTTTTTAATATCACCATTAGCTTTTGAAAATAAATTCTTTTTTGTTGCTACATGAGCTTGAATTGCAACATTGTAAGCGCGGAGGTCTAAGTCATGAATTACTTTTATGAACAAAATTCTTATTTTGATTATACAAAATATTATTTGGCTCATTTTTTTTATTAAATCATCATTTGAAGTGAGTTCACCATAAAAAATAATAAACATTACAACAATAGTTACGTTTTATAATATCATTGTTGAATTTAGGATGAAAAATGGTATTGGAGCGTAAGAGTAAAAAATACATACAGTCGAGCATAGCAACCTCCTTCACAACCTGTTTTGCGCTTCGTAATTATTGACGGCTGTCAAAGAGTATTTTTCATTTACATGTGTGTAAATGTCGTGTAAAATTCAAGCATTAGTGTGAGTAATGTTTATTTTAATTAATTTAACGTACTCCTAATGCATTTTATCTAAAATAAATAGCTTTCTGCACTTCTCCGCCATATAAACTTTAACTATGCCAAATTTCAAGTTCACCCGTCGACGGGAAATAGGTTAAAAAGGGGTACAATTTTTTTGCTTCACGTATTAATATAGATTTATGGTATGTGTGTTGCAAATAAATGTTCTTTCTTTCTTCCTAAATATGAAAATTGAAAAGAGAACACACTTATATCATTGTTTTAAGTTTTTACTATCGTCGGCAGTCAGAATAGTTACCATGGATCGTAAATCTATTGTATAATTCGACTGGAAGGTTCTAAAATCATATCGTGCAAACAGTTTTGTATGAAAATATTATTAATAGTCGGTGTATAGGTAAAGGCCAATCGTAATATTCGCGAGCCGTCGCGCCGCCAAGTCAACTTGTACCAGCACACACGCACGTTGTTTTCATTCTTTGTGTATTTTTTTCTCGACGAGTCTCGGTTCTCCCCTTTTGTTCTCAAGTGGACCAGCTGTCATTATGCGCCATGTTACTGTGTGTATTTTTTTTTCGACGTTTTTATAGAGTTTTGCGTGTAGGGCGGTCCGTATGGAAAAATGTTCGTTTTGCGTGCGTCCCGGAGAGTTTGCGTGTCGAGAGATGTCGAGTCGACGTCGCCGATTGAAAATGAGTTTGGAAAATTTGTTATGGAATTTCTCTTTTTACATTAATATTAGTGGAGTATACAATGTATTGTTTGCGTTATTACGCGGTATTAAGGTATTATTATTTATATATATATATATAATACCTTAAAGAAGTTTACAAAAACAGTAAAGAAGTTTGACGTAAATTAAGTTTGTTTTGTTATAATTGATAAAATGCATATTATCTTAGTTCCTGGTAATTAGAGTAATTCTAACTCATACATTTCTTTTTTTTACTTTTACAGTCACAACAACGTTAAAGCCTTACGTAGTGGTAGTATTCCTTGGAATTGGAAGTTAAAATACGGATGACATTATATATATTCTGTGAAGTTTTTTGTCGGTTATCTAGTACACTTGGAAAAATGCAGCCCTTAAAAATAGATTAGATAGTCTTAGAACCATAATTACTGCTCAGAGAACGGAACACATAATTCACGAAAATTCACTGGTTTTTCAACAAAATCACTCATACCTAACATTTTTTATAGAACAATATAGGTACTACATTATGATTATAAACTTGTAGTTTTATACATTTAATAGGTTATCCATTCGACTGTTTTGTTAATTCTTATTTCTAGATAAATGGGCCAGTGATCCTAAAATATTAATATAGTTTTAACTGATTAAATCTTAGAGAACGGGTAACAGTCTGGCGGTTACTATATAATGGTACATTCGTTTGAAATGTTAACATGTGTCATAGCAGTTGAAGTGGCTTCTCTGTTTGGTAATTTAAACGGACCCCTTTAGACTTGGAGTGGTTAAGTAATGGGAGATTATGTCGCTGAATGATTGCTATATATATTGTCATTGTATATTATACAAATACCAATAGAATTTACTAATAGACAAAAAACGCGGCAACAACTAAAAAATCTTATTATTGACAGGATATTTAGTTACGTATTGCTATTTTAAAGTATTTTTTTATTATAGTTATAGGATACAGCAAAAAAAAAATTTGTATATGAGAACACTTTAATATTATCTGTGCTAATATTGTATATACTGTGGAAAATATAATTTGGTTATCTATTTATTATCTCTTTAAAATGTAGCTGTCAGGTTTTTTTTTTTAAATTAATACATCTGAAGAAGAAAATAAATATATCAAATTGAACTCGAATAAATCTAAAGTAAATGAAACGTTGACACTGGCGAATATTTCTACGAAGTCACTTGAAAAAATAATATACGTGAATCGCTGCCACCTAATTTCGACATGCATAATATCAAAGGTTTAAATTTCTATTGTGGGGAAGCACCATCTCGTCTAGATTGCAGTGCAATATCGAGTCTTGAGCTGTTATTATCAGACCTCTCGAGCGGTCTCATCTCGCCAATAATGGCGAAATACATCGATTCAGAACCGATACCATCTTCATTTATGTTACTGTACTGATATTATTTTATACTAAGTCGTACCCACAATTTCGCACTTGTTATTTATTATAGGTGTTATAAATATACTTTAGGGGCAAGAAAAAATAATGTTGACTTACCCTCATAGCACACCGCTTGTCCCACTTCTCTACGGCAAGATAACATAGGTACACACTTAAGGCGTAGCCTTTATAGGAACCACAGTTTCTAAAAACTTTAATAATTTTGTATTAATATAAGTAAAACTGAAAAAAAAAAACTTTTGTAACCAAACCAGTAGTAATTTATCTATATAAACTCTGTACTGTGACGTCACTGTTGTTTTAACTGTTAGTCATTAGTCTATGTTCCTATCTTTTGACGCGGAGCAACAACATTCTATTTTTTTAAGCCAATTACCTAAACAACCCAATACTATTTTGTTAACCATTTTTATTATTTAAGTACAGTACATGTCCCAATTTAATAAACTAAACTGACATCGGCTTCACAAGCTCACTCGGTCCTTCTCCCGTCTCAGGCCAGTGCATTTCAGGAAATTATATCTCCATCGCATTAGGAGTGTATTGGTGTTCCTCCGAGCGAGCCCTCTGCCCGTGCGTGAGGGTATTCGGAGAACCCTCAGAGCCAATACGTGATGCTTTGAGGACTAGTGCCATTGATCCTTTGAGTGACTTTACGGTATTTGTTCTATGTATGTTCACTTGTAAATGGTAATTATAGGTGTCTTAGTACATATATAAATAATAATTTCTCACGGTTTGGTACCAACGTTTTCAAAGCAATACGCTATTATCTCCCATTCCTTCTTTTATCTATAAATACATATAAAAATATCAGATTGACTGACGGAAAATTAGGGATTTTTTTAGAAACCTTTATCCTCTATTTCACTACGTTAGGGATTAAATTTTAAAAAATCCTTCCTAACCTGCTTACCTACAATGTAAATAGATCACACATGTAGAGTTTCACAGCTCTAATCCTGGTAGGTTAAGCTCTATGTTAATATATCAGTCAGTCGGTTTGTTACTATTACACATATAGGTATATATATATATATATATATATATAAACTATTCTCGGATCCACTCGAACACGCAGACAAAATTTCATCTAAATCGGTCCAACCGTTTAGGAGTTCAGTAACATACACACATACAGTTGAAATTTATATGTAACGATATACCAGCCTAATAGACGTTGTCCTGTACTGAAATAATAAAAAAAATACTGAAAAAATGTTGGAAAACTAAAACGTAGAAGGATGATAGAAATATAGGTAGACACGATAGAAATTTATTATTATTAATTTCCAGTTGTTACTGACGTCTTCTTTAAAGCGAAAATGTTGGGTAGCTTTTTCTTTAATTCTAATTTTACTGCCTAACCTCAACAGAACAGGTTTATGATATGTAATCTAGATTATTTCGTTTTCATGCTTGAATTCTGTATTTATAATACTGAAAAATATACAAAATGCACTAATTTCTTGAAATTACTTGCACGCCATCTATTACACACTGATAATATTATATCTGTAATATTTACTCGCGGGTCAATAACATACATTCATGTTATGTAGGTATAAAGTTCTGGAGACATTTTGTTAGTGGAAACGTGTTCGAAATACATTTGCATAATCCTTATATCATAAAGGCAACGTCCTTCTATTCGTTTGTTTGTTGGTGTGTTAATAACTCGCTGCACAGATTTATATGTTTTCTGTATGTAAATTTTTGGTAAGGTATTAATGTGGAACGGGCTATATGGTTAAAAGTAGACCTAGTAGATACAAATGTCCTAAGTAAATTGAAATAAATTGAAAAGTAAGATTCAGTAATGACGTAAACCTTCCACAGTTTACCGCACATTATTATTGAAGGGTATATAAAGTCCCCGCAATACGTCCAAGCTAAGCTATTCAGGACATCGGAGCAAAGACGGTGAGAAACAAAGAAACTGGTTACAAGACGGCTGCGTTTGCAACATTACAAGTTGTAGGTGAAAATTTTCCTTCTGGTGCAAACAGCGTATAATTTGCTCAAGGGAGTAATAATATTGTAATTAATGCATGTGAAGTTGCAGGTAGATGCTAGTAAAAAAACGTGAGGCAAAAATCCGGACTATCTATATGACACGAACAGCATCAGTGCCGCACGCATGCCCTGTCTCACGTGTTTCACGCGCCGCTGACAACTAATTCATGTTAATCATTGACACGACCGTAAAATTATTATGTATCGCACGTACAAAACTGAGTCTGTGCTTCGAGTCTTCGTGCTGCTAAATTCACCGCCACAATGGATGCTGTGTTTTCCTTATTCGTCGTGGAGATGTCTCATATTTGCTAATTACCTTTCTGAGTTTAAGCGTTTAAGAAATGAATATTTTGCGTAGGCGCCAGCTTTATTGAATTTTAAATAATTCTACCTAACACTTGGGGTTGATGACCTAATGTATAAAGTAATACGATATATAACAAGATAGTGACGAAATCAGAATCTGAGATATTTTTCAGAAGTTGCATCTTGATATTTTCGATATATCTTTGTAGATTTTATATAATCTTGTTAACTTTTACAGTTTCAGGGACTAAAAGACAATAAAAACAAAATATGTTGGTCGATAGTGGAAAATATTTAACTATACTTCCTTATACGAAGAATATTTGATGTTTGATGACACTTCTAAATCTACTTTTTAATAACCAATAATTATATAGAGACAACTTCAAAAAAGAAGTCTTCCATGCTTAATTATTATTTACGTGTACAGACGAGTAGTTTAAGAACTAAGATTTAAATATATAAAAAATCAATTGCCGAATTTACATGTAAACTTATCAGTACACAAGAGGCTGCGTCTATTTAGTTATTGTTTTTTTCTTCGAACTGACTACGACTACTTGCAAGGCCTATACAGCTTCACCAGATAGTTATTGTTTTTTGTTGCGTTTGTCAGGACAAAGTTTGTATTATAGAAAAATGTGTTGAAAAAATATAGGAAATTGCAATTGCTGTAAGTAAAAAGATCTCTAAATCAAGAGATCGCACACTTTTTATGTGTCGATTTTTTTAGACAGAAGACATCACTGAGAGGAGACGGAAGAGAAAAATATAAACAGAATTGACGTTTAATTGTTCAGCTGCCAAGATTTGGTCTCATATTTTTTGATAATAATTTTATGAGTAAATATAAATAGTCTATATACTGAATTCCAATGCATTAAATAAATGTATGGATGTATCTCCCAGTCCATGTACATAAGATACAAAGGAAAGGGATGCCTACCGTGAGTGCGTCACGTCAGCATCTCGAACGTTCCTCGTAATCGCATCAAGGGGAATTTAAGCCGCCTCTACTCCAGTCTGAGATGTACGTGTTTTCACAAATACTCATTGCCTACTAACAAACGCGTGAACTATGAACGGGCTATACGTAACTCACACACTTTTCGGATACCTACCTTAAAAACTTTAATATTTTGTAAACCTATACTAATATTATAAAGAGATAGAGTTTGTGACATTGTGAGTTTGTGACGTTGTAGGGGGTAATCTCAGGAACTACTGGTCCGGTTTGAATAATTCTTTTAGCGGTATATAGCCTCATTTATCGAGGAAGGTTATAAGCTATATATCATCACGCTAAGACCAATAGACGCGAAGCGAAAATGAAGAATATTTCAAAATCAGGGTTTTTTTCCTCTTGAGAGCTTACCTGCGTGTTAGTGTTAGCCCAGAGAAACTATTCCACGCAAACGAAGTTGCGGGCAGAGGCTACTGTTTTATACGCGTAAGTGTTTATGAACTTAGTTGGCGTGCTTCGCTGTTTTACCCACGTATTTTTTTTTGCAAGCATCATTACTTCATTGCTTAGCATACTTCTGACCTACATAATGCCATGATAATTATTTCGTTCCTGAGGGTTATAACTTGGTGTTTGATAGCCTTTATTAACTAGTGATTAGAGAAAATGAACTATTGATGCGCCATCTTTTCACATTTTCTCGTCCTGTACCAAGCAAAGCACATATTAACAATATTAAATCAAGTTACTTGCGAGAAAGCCACGAAAATTAGTCTAATAATTTCGGACATTAGTAATTTCAAACATACAGGTAAACAGCCAAATTTTTTAAAGAGACTAAGTACTAAATTTGATGCCTGTAATATTAAAAGTTACGGTACTTATATATATATATATATATATAAAATTGTCATTCACTTTGGTGTCCACTTTTCTAATAATTACGATTTTAAAAATATTATATATATTATATTAATTATAAAATAAATTATAAAAAATTCATTGACAACTTATATACTAAAATCTTCTTTATGAATCCACTGGTAAAAACCGCATGAAAATCCGTTCAGTAGTTTTTGAGTTTATCGCGAACAGACAGACAGACGTGGCAGAGGACTTTGTTTTATACTATGTAATGATACTGTATGAGATACCTAAGTCTAAGCGTGAATTTGAAATATCGATTTTGAAATATTAATTTGTACTATACAAAGGAGCAAGCAGTTAATAGGTTTTTCTTTTTTCTCACTTTTTCATTAATTATTCTTAAATATTTTTCTTTGTCAAAAGTTTCTCAATATTTACTGTTACATAATTTTAATTTTTGATTATTATTAATAGTGAATCGATCGATCGATCGTAATCGATATGATAAAGCGTTGTAGAGTTTAAATCTAGTATGCTTCTTCTTATTATTGTTATTATATTATTCATCGAATCGTAGACTGTTGCATTATCCACATTTGTAAATACCTAATTAACTCCACGGCCGATGTTAGTGCGCGAATAAACCTAACGGGAATCGTAATTTTTAGCGTGTATTGAACACTAAATAGTAAACAAAGCTGACGACAGAACGGCGAGTGGCGTCCGGTGCACCACAAAGCCTTTGTGCCCGCCACACTGACACGCTTTTTGCGTCGCCTCACCGCGGCCGCTATCGCCCGATGACGGCCACTACATCGATAAGAGTCTCGACAGGAATGCTCCATTGTGTACTGACACTACAGTTCCCGACGAGCGCCGGAGCCCTAAAACGCACAGCACGTGATAGAGTTTCATTCCTTAACGTATTCATTTTCTGTAGTAACTGGTATAAACCGGACCAGTTAAAGACTTCAACCGATAAGTAATAAGTATACTGAACTTTTTTTTTTTTCGAAATGACTACGCTATTTACCCAGCAAGGTCTTAACAGCTTCACCGGACTACTAAGGCGAGCGCTTAAGGCACTCAGCTGATTTTATTTTGGCAACCAGCTTAAGGGTGCACGGCACACCTCGGCTTGGCTGTTGCCTGTTGCATGCAAAATCTCGACCTATCTTAGCTAACCTAGCTAACTATTCATATATGTATGAGTTGTTGAAACGTATATGTGTACCAAGCATACACGCCTCAACATCTCCTCCATATATTTATTATCGGAAAATTGAGAGTTTTTCAGTTCGATAAGGGAAAAAAAGTAAACCCTTCCACTTTCATGTGAAAGCGTGATATTTGTACCAAGCATACACGCCTCAACAACTCCTCCATATATTTATTATCGGAAAATTGAGAGTTTTTCAGTTCGATAAGGGAAAAAAAGTAAACCCTTCTACTTTCATGTGAAAACGTGTAGGCGTATCGTGTAGTGTTGTAGCGGTGATGTATATTTGTGTGTCACCGTATCGCGCAAGCAACGCACTCAAGGGCTCACTACCGAGGGATCGAACCTAGGCTTGAGCCGCTGCCGTGGGAGGCCTAATTGGGTAGTATACTGAACTATATCTATCTACTATTTAGCAAACATTTTGATAGAGACCGTTACATATAAATAAATGGTAAGGGCTTGCTGAAAATTATGCCACTTCCGATTTTATCTAGGAACAGGCAGTTATAGCCAGTATTTTTAAGTTGAAATCTATATCTTTTGTCAATTTTTCGAAGTTACCAATTTATATATTGAATTGGGTGAAGTGAATTAAAAATTAAACCTACAGCTTCAGTTACTCCGGAAAGTTGAAAAGTTTTCATCGCTCTAAGAAATTGTTTCATAATATTTATTGATCTAAATAAGAGCGTGTAAGTATTGAATTATGTTTATTACACGTTAAATCTATATTATACTCGACATACATAAAATATTTTTTTCAAATACAACGAATACCGAATACAAACGCAACTAAGTAAATCCAAGCCAAGTTTTCCTGTTTTTAAATTACTTGACGTTGGCAAAATAAACTTTCCCATAGTAACCAAATTCCAAATCGTGCACTAATTAGTTTATTTGCAATTATTAGTTTGGCTATTATAATATATTTTTGAATCTTAGTCGGAACTAATATTGCAACTTTTTTTTTTATCATGGGGAAATCCCTAACAGATACCCATCCCGTGGGACAGCTGAGGATGGGTTATGTCCGATTTGCACGGACTAAAACCCCAATGTGCCTTCATACACCTTTTTGGCGGGGAAGCAGGAACTGCCGACTGGCACTGCATCTGCTCCCCCGACAGGTGTGGGCTCTCTAACAGGCCCTGACTGCGGTCTGAGGGGTCAAATAAGGTAGACCCCTCAAAGAGGGAGTGGGTGTTAGACCCCCCCCCCCCCTGACGAACTGTGGGAGTCGCATCGGCACAATGCGACTCCATCACATGGGCCTGTGCAGTTTGCACTGCCAGGGCGACGACATGCCAAACTAATATTGCAACTGAGAAAGTGACTCTATTCTTTGCCACTTGCCATGACATTTTGTATACACGTTGCCAGGGGTACATAAAAGGATCCAGTAGAGATGTGCTCTTCCGGAGAGACCAAAGCTTTATTAACACCTAATAGGATGTAGAGTCACGCTGAAGGTATAACTGGTGTCAGCATGACATCGCACTACCACCCGACCCACAGAAACAGCAACGTGTAGTAACAGTGCTTATATTGTTGCGTTTCGTTCCCTCAGTTAGAGCGATGGGGACCCACCTCTCATCCCTCCCTCCCACTCCCCCACCCCCTTCCCAACCAACACAGGCTGGCAACGCACTTGCAACTCCTCTGGTGTTGCTGGTGTCTATGGACGGTGGTGATCACATAAAATTAACACCTGTTTTTTTGCCTCCTATAATTTATAAGAAAAAACACGAGTGAAATCGCGAATATAAGTTTCTTATCCATAATGATATTGACATATGACGTGTATGCAAAATTTCATAATAATTAGTTTTGTAATAAAGGTTGGAGAGCGTAACATAAACTCACCTCCATATTTACAATATTACTTAGGATTATGGATTATTCCGTATCAATAAACAATTTCATATACGACATAAGTTCGATATTCACTATGTGGAGGGTGGCATCGCCGGCCGCTACGAGAAAGTTTATCTGCCCCGTCGAAACTCACTCAAAATAATAACTCGAAAACCCGCCGGAGTCAATTTTTTGCGAAACTCGGTGTAATGGATTGTTCGAAAGTTCGATAACTTTCGGAAGCCGTTCGTCGATTTTCATTTTACTAAGGAATTTTTTAGCCAATTTCTCTCTCACGTCGAAGTAAGAAATCTCCGAGTCACCCTTGAACAAATAACTTCGAGATTTATAAATTATTTATTTTCAAATCATCGCCTTTTAGAAAGTTTTAAAGTTTTCAATCTCAAATTATTTATGTGTCATTTTATAGGCTTTTTTAAATTTTGACTATCAAGACAATGTCTAACTTCATATCTAGATTTGAGAAAAAAAAATAGAAAGACAGACAGACATACAATGCCTTGTTTATATTTAAGTTCATATGCATGATGATGATATATATCTGTATGATTGCTAAAAAATTTTTTTTTTCCATTTACAAAGTAGTCTTTATTTGTTTAAACAAATCTATTTTAAACAATTATTTTATCTATATTTATAAATTTCTTCTGTACATGTGTATGTCACTTAACTCCTCCTAAACGGCTGGACTGATTTTGATGAAATTTTGTATGCATGTTCCAGTAAATCCGAGAATGTTTTAGATTCAAAATTGGACCCATTAGGGTAGCGCTGCAGTTGACTGGACAAGGCTGGATAAGGTCCGCCAGGTCCGGTAGTATCATTACAGTATTTAGAAAGTAAGTTAATTAAAGTGTAGCGATACACAGCTAACAGACAACATTACTGTGTGCACTACAACAATTAACGTGGGAAACCAAAACCGGCACCCTGAAATATCTGAGTTTTCTAGGAATAAACCAGACACTTGCAGATTATTGTAATTAGCCTGCAATGGGTAAAGGATAATGCACAACCACACAATTACTACCACTAATCCCGGCTTATTATTACCATATTTATTTCATTATTCGTTTTTGTTGTATCACTGTTTATCGTTTCAATTATTTTATTGTTCAAATATTGTAGTCATTCTCAATATCTACTACTCTCATGATACTTGTATTTTTAACACCAGTATTTTTTAGGACGTGTTAGTTTTTAATATCGTCGCTCAGCTCAATAAAGAAGGGGTTTGTAAACTTGCTGCGAAAGCGTTTACAAGTCAGCACAAACTATGTCAGATATTTCATTAAATCTCCTACCTTCTGAAAGTAGCAAATTAGTAGTCACTCTGCCCCGTTCCGCTAAAAAGGTTTTCAGGAACGGAAATTATCTATCATCACGCTACGACCTTTAAGAGTGAAGTAGACACCATGCAAATTGTAGATTGTAGTATGCTACGAGAGAATGCAGTAATAGTGTAGAAAGACAAGGTGCGACTTACCGGAGCTCGAAACTTACTAGGGCTTACATATTTTCTAATTTTAGTGATTAAACGCGAGTGAAAACTTGACTCGAAATACTAAAAACAATTAAGAATTAACATGTATATAATATCATCACGGAATGGCGGGCGATTCTTGTAAAAAAAATCGATTTTGAAATCGATCGCAATAAATTCATAAAAAATCACGAAAAATCGAGCTCTAAGGATCAAAAATTGATCTATTAGATTTTGACTTATTTTTCGAAAAATCGATTATTCAATTAAATCAGATCAATCAAAGAAATCATATCGCTATTCCTAATTGGCACGTGGTATTAATCTATCATATTTATTAGTTTTATCATTAAAATTGTTTCTTTTCAAATTATTCCATAGCAAAAACTGATAACAGTTGTGTGAATTCTACTTCCAAATCAGATACAAGAGAAAGTAAAATACTAATTATAATACCTGAGTAATAACATTACTTACAATTTAATATGGTATTAATGTGTTGTAAAATTAAATTAACGCCAATAAATATCGGAGACACTAATATAGAGTTTTACGTAAAATAGTTATTAGAATTGTTATTTAATAAAAACTTGATAATAATTACATCAATTAAATGTCAAAATAGAGTCACTGGCTGGATTTTACAGAATGTCATGTAATGGATTTTATACTCACTGATATTTTGTAAAATTAGTGATTTTTTACATAATATACTTAGATTATTGTGAACAGGTAAAGGAAATGAGAAACAATACCAAGGACCATGGATTCCGATTTACCACAAAAACTCCCTGGAAATTTCTAACAAGTAGGCCACCATCTTCCTAGTTTATTTAAATTATCTCAAGAAACTTTTAATATCATACCTACTTGCCAATGGCAGCTAGAATCTATTAGAAGATTAGTGGCCAAATAAAAATTAAAAAAAAATATGTTAAAATGAGTCACGGGCCGGACATAATTTGATATTAAACAGCAAATTTATAAATCGTATACTTTCCCGCTAACTTTCGACAATACAAAAACGCTTCACAATTATATCTATGTATTTACATTCACCTTCATAATAACACAAATTAATTTTAAAATTGATTTATCTATAGATCAAACCCTCTACTGTTAAAGTCACACTGTTTTATTGAATTCGGAACCCCAAAACATTTTTGTCGTTCGCGTATTGATGACGCATAAAACTCATAGTATAACACTCCATCCATCAGCGGTGGTAGGGGCAGAGTTAATAAAATTCATGTATCGGAAATTCAATACCGTGAAATATTGTCGGGGGTGAGAACAACCCTTGTTTTTCAAAGATTGTTTCAAGAATTTTAATTGTGTTTCGAAGTTTTTATGCTAGCTGTACACGACGCCAACAATGTTCACACAACATTGGGATTAATTTGAAATGTTTTCAACACAGTTGATAGAAGAATATCTTGATATAGAACATTTTGAGATTTTAGTATTAATGTCTTACTTAAGTATACGTAGATTATGATACAAAAAATATCCGTAATTTCACAATTGTCATAAGAAGAAATCTACACATGGATGCCAAGATAAGCCCATGAGCTAGTATAGCATTTTTTCTTAACTTCGTTTTCATTTTTTTATGTATATTCAGAATAAAAAGTGGCCTACATATTTCTCTATGTATCAGGTATCTTTCTATAAGTACCTCTAGTCATTCCTATATTATTTAATCATGGTTTGGAATTAATCGTGATTAATTTAGAGATTTAGTTGTCAAAAATTAACTAAGTAATAGAATCTCTTTCGCATATATATATATATATATATATAGGAGGCACTTGTGGATCACCTGATGTTAAGTGATCATCATAGTAGACACTTGTAACACCAGGGGAGTCGCAAGTGTGTTGCCAGCCTGTGTTGGAGGAGGGTGGGTGTGGGGGAGAGAAAGGGAAAAGTAGAGGAGAGCTGGGCTTCCGGCGCTCTCACTGACCGAACAAAACGCAACTGTTACTTCACGTAGGTTTTCTGTAAGAGGGTGGTACTAATCTGAGCAGGCCGACCCATTCATGCTGTAACCAGTAATAGCTTCAGCGTGACTCTACCACTACAAAATTAGTCAGAATAATTAAATATTTTTTTAAATACTTTATAAAATTGAGCGTTTGACGACAATCTTACTTGATGATCTTAAATAATCTGGTTTGATCTGGTCTAAGGTATAAGCAAGTTAAGCCTAGACAAATAGATTTTTTACTAAAGAGTGGTGATAGCCAGCCAGGCGGGCTTAGAAAAGTCCCTACCAACATGTTATGGTTTCTTTTCTAGAAAGTCCCAGTTTCAAATACTAACTACAAAACCATTATAGATTCAGTATAATTCTCACGCATTATTAAAATACTTAACTAGTTTCTTTTTATGCATTTTGTTGTTGTTTTTTTTACGTAATTACTATTTACTTTAATAAATAATTAAGTGGACGTACTACAGAACCACCCAGTTGGGAGCCATAGTATAATAAATAAAAAAGACAACCTATATTAAAACTCTTTTGTTCGACTCAAAATACATATACCTAAGAGTTGTTGAGACACGCATGCTTGGTACACATGCATGTTTCAACATTTCATATACGTATATCAAAATAGCTTAGCTTAGGTTAGCTCAGATAGGTCGGGATTTTGCACAAAACAGGCGACAGCCCAAGCCGAGGTGTGCCGTGCACCCTTGAGTTAGTCGCCCAAACAACCAAAATCGGCTGAGTGCCTTCAGCGCTCGCCACAATAGTTCGGTGAAGCTGTAAAGAACTTCCCAGGTCAACAGCGTTATCAGTTCGAGAAAAAAAAATCTTTTGTATTGGTCGGTGAAACAGTTTTAGAAATTGGTCCATCAAATAGTTTTCTGAATTTATAAACCCATAAGAAGAGGAATATTTGGAGGGTTGAAATACTCTTAAAACAAATATTCAGAATGCAAGATAAACAATTAAAAAAAATAATTTTAAGGACGCTTAATTTTTAAAGACACAAGGCTAATGCTTCAAACAGTATTCACTAGGAGATTAGTCGGCAGGCGAGACGACATGGCACCGGTCGCATCAGCATTAAAATAAAAATAAGGGCGGTCATAAATACCCACGTACAAAAGCAAGATATACGGTTATAGCGTAGTATTTCTGGGCATGCACTATACGAGTTAGCCATTTCTGGTCCTGAACGTGGTAGATTAAAATAGATATTTGTACAGGTATATGTAATAAACAATACATATGTTATATACTATCTGTGTCTACGATTCCGTTCACACGGAACTTAATATAAAAAAGTGGACTATTAAAATCATCTCAATGTATTAAGTCAATTTACTTATCTACTTTTATCTCGTACTTAAGTAACGACGTCATAAAATTAAAATAACTTTTAATAGAGTTAACCGATTTTGATAAAATCAAAACTAAATGTTACTCCAGGATATGTTTTATGATTTTATTGTGTGAGATTTATTGTTAATGCCGTAGTTCAGTAGTGATGCGTGTTCACACAAACAGACAGACATTTCTAAAAATAATTGAAAAGCATTTTATGACTTATTCCGAGGCACTTGTAACATTTTTTTTACGATAATCAAAATGTACAGGCTTGTTACATTTACATTCTTGTTATACGTACAGATAGAAGTTACCAGAAAATACATCAGTCCCATATATTTATCTTATATGTATATTCAAACTACAGTAATCGTTTTTATGTGATAAAGCAAATTAGAAGAGTTAAATGCCACATGTATTAAAAAGATTCCTCACTACTAAATGGTTTAAGTAATAAATAATGTTTAAATATATATATATATAAATGTTCCAATAGTTTTTTTTAAACCTTTAACAATAATTGAAATACGCCTCTCAAATCTGGAATCTCTTGTATAGATATGGGTAATACATATATTTCTAGAATTGAAGACGACGAACGATAGCTGAGATTTCTTTCCTTTAAAAATTGTCCAAAACAAGTTCGATTCTCCAGATCTCCTCCCAAAGATTTCTTTAAGGGCTTCTTCTACTGTTTTTCGTCATAGCTCATTCAAGTACCAATAATAGAAAGAATAGTTATTTCTTGCGAAGTAGTTATAATAATAACAATCCTGATAAAGAATCTAATTTAGATCTTTTTAATAGTTCAATTAATGCAGCAAAACAGGTGGTTATCAAAACACTCCTTGATAAGGTTGCGTAATATGTAACTTTTGACTATGCTATATTTTTATGATCATTATTTTTTTATTCAGCATTTAATTATTTTATTATTTATTAGTAAATATCTTTAATTAGGTTTAATTTTATTATTGCATTTTGTATTACGTATGAAAAGCTGTTGTTATTTCTTCGAATAAATAAGTAAATCCGTATATACAAGAGTAGCCGCTGATGGAGTTACTTATTATAAAAATCAAAAATTATAAAATTAGAAAATATTGAGGTATTCTAAGAGCAAAGATTTGTTTTAAGATCAATTAAAGTCGGGTGAACCTTTGTACGTGTCTCGGTGTATTTATGATATTTTTTCTCTCAGTATGGCCTCTGCCTATGTAGGTAATCTTGCCAACGTCAAGTCTCACAAATATGTTTTATAATGTTTTTTCGCACCTAATTATTTCTTTTGGCTTCTCTTAACCTATATTAGAATTTATATTAAATATTCTTTTGTTTTTATTCTATGACTCTTTTTATGACAGTTCGATTTAATAATAATTTTCGTTATATGTACAGACGTTTTGACAATATATTTTTTATATATTGCGGTAATATATAAATGTTATATTTTCAGCTATATTCAAGGTGAAGGGTACTGAAAAGAAAACATAGTATTCTTTAGTTCGTGTAAATAAAAACATACCAAACTTAAAAGCTAATTTTTAGCTATCGGTCACTTTCCACAAGAAAGGTCACTCCGTACCTGAATCAGGAGGGTCTAGTGAAATAAATAAAGGCTTCAAACGCCGTCAACCCCGGTCTACCCTTTGAAAACGAAATGATAGATGGACGTCATTCGGTAAGGCGCGACGGCAAACTAAAATTAACGATGAAAAATATTACAAACAGGTTGGCTTCGTCTACTTAAAAAAAAAGTTAACTAAGTAAATTTATTAAGAATATTGACATACTAGTAATATTTTAATATTATATAATATTATATGTAATAAGACAAAGTAACACTGTACCTTAATAGAAAAAAAAATGGTGTACCGTGAGGACACAGGTTAGAAGTGAACAAAATACAATAAAAAGCCAACATCACGTGGTGTTCCTAGCCAGTTAGTTATCCAAGTACTGACCGCGCCCAACGTTGCTTAACTTCGGTGATCAGACAAGAACTGGTTTTTTCAACACTCTACCCAACACAGTGTTTACCACCATCACTTTTCGACACCCAGAAAGGTTTTGGATCAGAATTTCAAACCCTCTCATAAGAGATTTCACTTCGAAGACAACGGTAACCAATCTACGAAATTTACAATTCATCGGCATTCAACTCTTAAGTATCTTACTAACTAGATATACATCGGCCTTCCTCAAAATTCAATATGCTAAAAGTTAGTTATTTGACAGAGTTATCCATATCTACACGGTTGATTTTGTATATACCAAGTGACTGTTTAGATAGTAGCAATATGTCTGGAGGCCATTATGAACTTGATTCTCGTTCTTAATCAATTAAAAAAATTGGTACTTAATATTTGACCCAATTTTCTAAAAAAATTTAAAAATATATACAGCACCATCTACGCGTCTATGTTAAAGCACAGAGTTAATAACCGATGGATGATGGCACTTTCGTTGAAAGAAAACGTGGAAATAAAACAAAAGGACTTATTGCCCATTTTAATATGGAAAGTTAGTGAGTCCTGGTCGCCTATTGCAGCTTTTGGCACGCGTCATTGCACTTAGGTTTATTATTTTATTTATACGTTTGTAGCTATATTTTTGAAAGTCTTCAAAAAAACTTTAACTTAGGTTTTATTGGTTATGTAGTAAATGTTACATATTATTCTTTTATATGTTAAATGTGACCATCAACTAGCACACGATTGAAGGTTGTCACACTCTAAACAGTTACGGTGTATACATCGTGAGTAGTCCGGTGAAGCTGTTAAGACCTTGATGGGTCAATAGCGTAGTCATTTCGAGAAGTGTATACATCGTATCCCGAAATACGATAACCCTAAGAGTGCCCATATAGTATATTAATTTATAATGGTTGCTTTTTTTTTCGAACTGACTACGCTATTGACCTAGCAAGGTCTTAACAGCTTCACCGAACTACAAAGGCGAACGCTTAAGGCACTCAGCCGATTTTATTTGGGCAAATAGCTCAAGGGTGCACGCCACACCTCGGCTTGACAGATGCCTGTTACATGCAAACTCGCGACCTATCTTAGCTAACCTAGCTAACTATTCATATATGTTTGAGTTGTTGAGACGCATATGTGTACCAAGCATACACGCCTCAAAAACTCCTCTGTATATTTATTTTATCGGAAAATTAGAGTTTTTCCAGTTGGATAAGGGAAAAAAATAAAACCCTTCCACTTCCATGTGTAAGCGTGTAGGCGTGCACATGTGTGGGGGTGATCGTGTAGTGTTGTAGCAGTGATGTAAATTTTTGTGTCACTTTATCGCGCAAGTAACGCACTCAAGAGCTCCCTGCCGAGGAATCGAACCTAGACTTGAGCCGCTGCCGAGGGGTGCCTAATTTGGTGTGCGGGAGTAAAATTTACCCCCAGACCACAGCGTCGTGATCTGTGGTTACGTGGGCGTGGGCGTGAACACGCTCTGTTTGGAGAGACAGGCTGGTACTGATCGTTCACTGCCGTTATTTCATCAGGAGGATCGATTAAAATATGTCGCGGACGTCTATAATAATGCGCAGCGTTCGGTACGGGTTCATATTGTGCGGAGGATACCACTAACGGACTGGGATGATTCGCGGCTTTTTCAAAAATAGCTAGTCGTAAGTGATTTTACGTACGCCCAGATAGAAGGGATCTCTAGGTCTCTATGGAGATCGACTCTCCGGATGTACCACGGGGCACCGGTCACTTTACGTAAAACACGATTTTGGAGAACCTGCAGCTTATGAAAGTTATCTTTGGACATATGCGCAAAAACGGGGCCGCTATATGTCACACGGGACGGATACATGTCTTATACAAAGTGAGCTTGTGTCTGAGGGGGTTATAATGGTTGCCGTCTAGTCGAATATTTACCGTATCGTATAACCAACGTAATTTAGTGTGTCGGTGTTATTCGTTTTTTCAGTCACTAAAAAGATGTGCAAGAACCTCGATCAGATTTACTATTTCATTGTACATATTTTCACAAAGATGTATTATGTATAGTTGTATTCGTTTTTGAGGAATGCAAAGAAAAAAATTATATCCAGATATAACCAACATTCACATATTGATCTATCCTAGTTTTACCTTATTTTTTTCTTTTATTCTTTTGTCATAAAAACTCAATTGGCATAATGCTTGAACTTTCATAAATAGGAAATGTGCAACTGTAACCTAAAAAAACAGTTAATGATCCTATCGAGCCTTAATTTTGGGATGACTAATATATCACTGTTTCTAGCAATTAAATCATGTTGGTTTTTTACTAAATTCAGGTTTTCTATTGTTTCATAATAATTTGGAATAATTTTTACGCGTCCGAAACTGTTTGTACAAGGAAACATATAAAAACTTTTAGCTTTAACACTTACTCGATGACGCTATAAAACCCGTGAAGATTTATAGCGTGTGACAAATCAAAATAAAAAATATGGGGTGTCACCGGCCTTTTATAGTGGGTACATTGCAACCCTTTGGTGTCGGATGAGAGGTTGCGGGATAAATGGATAAGTCATGTCGCGCGCTCCACGGCTTCGACTGTTTCCGTTCGAATACGACGGTATTGTGTGATTGTAGGAGGACAGTAGAGCCGTGACAATTGTCTTCGGACATTAGCCCGCTTGGAAATCAATCTGCAAAATAGCTTCGGGTTCGATGAACTCTTCAAATACGTCACAGTGAGAAGTATTATTTGCTTAGTTTATTTACAATTTCGAGAGGTATTTTTCGAGTATATATTCCCTAATTTCGTGATAGTCGAATGTTGTTCAACCAATTATTCAATTTACCAAAGATTCTTTCAGAATTCGCGTACATTTACTGATATAAATTAGTAACATTCGACTGACCGTGAAGGGAAACGTCGTGAGGAACCTAAACTTGGAAAAGTCCGGGTATTACTACCGTATATGGGAACATATAGAACCGGCGTGATGATTATGCCTATACTTTCTCTTGGAAATGGCCTATGACCCTGTAGTGGGTCCATAGGCTGATATGAACATGACGACACATACATTTAGACAAATCCTCTTATACCAGAAACCGATATAAATGTTAATTAGATTTATTAAATTACCGTTGCATGTTAAAGGACGATGTATAAATATAACATCCTTTGTTTAGAGGAGACGAGTTTTCTAGTGCAGTTGTCATTAAATGACATCAAAAATACTTTAAAAAATGTGCTTATAAATATAAGAACTGCCACTTCTTCGGAAAACAACACAATCCTCTAGAAGAAGGTTTCCAGATTTATTCCTTAGCCATAAAGAATGTCATAAATAACAAAAGCTTTGTTAATACTGTACCATTATTACCTCCACATATCGCAACGATTATATTCTTTTAATTCATAGACCAAAGTAGAAAAATCGCAAATATCATTCGAAGAAATCGGGCCACTCTCGCCGTGTAATGGCGGCTAAATGGCTACTTTTACTTCGAACAATAATAATTTTAGTTTCAACGAGAACGAGTCGGTAATGGCTACAATTTCCGACGATTAGCCGAATGTCGATCGAAGTGCCGGACACTTCACAAAAACTATTGTAATGGTGTTCAATCGTGTGCAATGTTCGAAGTATAATTATTTTTTTAGAACGCTATAATAACTGTAACCAAAGTCTGTGACTTATGGTAAGAGATCACCTAAAGTCACATGTTTAAGCAATACCCATAAATTACGTTACTTGATGTATAGCTTTAGAAAAACAACAAAGTTTATTATTTTACGACAATATAGAGCAGTGTAAAATAAGCTTCATGACATCACATGCCTATGAGTTAAGTATAGGTGAGGGTTAATTATATAAATTGTATAATTCAATTATAAGGAAAAATAATAAATGTGTGGTTGATTTAAAAAATAGAATTTGAAACAAAAGTATATAAATAATTCGATGAGCATTGTTTCAAATTTCTATTTTTAAAAGCATAATATGTATAATTATATTGAGAGATTCTTATGGCGTTATTTATGGATAACCCCAAAAACCAAGTATAGAAATATCTAATTGAAGTACCTACGTCATTAATTTGCATATAAAATTATAACAATTGAAGCTATGATAAATTGATCGTTGAATCGTAGGTGCAAAAAGTCAGCTGTCTTATTCTGTCACATAAGTACCTATACAAGTTATACGTGTTGGAAAGAGATACCACGATTCACTGTTTATAATTACCAAACATTTTCAATTCTGAGCTGCTATTGCAGTGCTTACGTTTATTTGCTGAATTAAGAATTTAAGTATTCTGCAAGATATTAAACCAACTCGTTAAAAATGTGAAAAAACAAAAAAACAAGTGAATTTCGACGTCCTCGTTAGTAACCATTAAAAATTCTTGCCAAAGTAATCAACACTTACGCGAAGAAACTTTAAAATCTCAGTCGACATTACCCTTCGTACTCGGGGCCCTATTCCGGTTATCATGACAAAGACCCACCCTCCGGCCTTCGGTCACCCCGAGGCCCGAACCAGCGAGAACAGGAAGCAACTACCCTTCAACGTTACGGCTCACCCCAGACGCGAGATCTGATATATTTTTTTATAATATATCTCCAAATGTTCTAGAATAATAATATAACACTTTAACGAGACAGACATTACACGCAGAAGTTATAAAACAAATATTATTTTTGTTGATAGGTAGAAAAGACTAGAAAAAGAATTACGTTAATATAACATTTACTTTTGGATCGTATAAATACATAACAGTATCTGTCTTCTATCTGTCTTGGGCGCTAATAACAATAACAAGGAGTTTTTGGCCGGATTTTAGTCATGTAGTGGGTTTTATATTTTATTCGTAATCTTTTTTATTTGACTTTATATTTTTATCTTATTGTCATTGAGTCATTATCTACATGAGACCAATTAATCGTCTTTATGTTTGATATAGCTTTATAAAATGCTACATTTCCCGTCAATAATCATAAATATTTATTTCTGATTCACGCACTTTGATCAGACGACAAGGACTTCACAATGTTCAGATATGCACATGATATGCACAGACAAAGTTCTGCCGTTCGGAACATCACAATGGCAAATGCAATTATTAATACCATTCTATATTTATTATTTATTTTAATTTTCTCTTAATACAATTTACCAACAATAAATTACTTGATAAATATGAAAATAGATTGGATGCATTTAGTTATTTCGTACTTTACTGTCATCATTGTCATCACCACCATAGGCAGCATTTTGCAAGCCACGGCAATACCTCTGTATCACCACAACTCGACATCGGTCTTCCTATATTTCGCGTGCACACTTCTGGTCACTACTCTGTCTGGCACGCACACCACCTGTCGTCACCACATCTGGTCATGTGACCTTTTTTTTTTAAACGTGGTGGAACCTCTCATGGAGTAGAGGGTGGGTTACGTCCGACTCGCACGGACTAAAGTCATGTGACCTGCCCAACACTATTTGAAATAAGTCAACAACGTGTATTTTTTTCTATATGGTAATCGTAGTCCGGTGAAGCTGTTAAGATCTTGCTAGGTCAATAGCGTAGTCAGTTTGAGGATCTATATAGTAATAGTTATAATAATAATTTTATTTAAAGGAAATGCCTAATAATATGCCTGTCCCATTATAACTTAAACCAATTTGCAATTAAGAAGCATAAAATGGATTAAACATATATAATAGTGCACAAAGTAATCCCAATGAAAGCTGAAAAAAATTACTCAGTTATTACGGAACTTGGAATGTAAGTTCTGCCAGAATACCGAGATATACGACCACGTCCTGTATAAACTTATTGGCAAATAAAACCCCACCATTTTCTTTTCTGGAACATTCCATTAAAAAATTATCGATGTCGTCGATTTAACCACACTCATTGCAACACATCGAACCAAATATCCTATCAGATGTCCAAATTTTCTAAAAAAAACGTGGATAAATTTGACTAAAACTAATAAAAAATAGTCATAAAAAAAACATTTACTATGAATATAACGCAGTTTCTTCAAAGATACAAACAATTATTGTGAATTTTGGTAGTTAAAATACAAGCCGAGGGTTAGAAGAGCTATGCCGGAAGTGTTGTTAATGCATCCGAATGCAGCCAAAGGTTGCCCCCGCCGCCCTTGCACGCGATTAATTCATTAACCCTGAAGAGCGTAACGAAATTTTTTGTTTTTTTTTTTTCCGAAATATTTTTTTTACAGCGATGATCATTCCTAGTAATGAACAGATTATTTGCTGATCTTTGTAACTGCCACTCATATTTAAAAGAATTCATACGTTTTATAGTATATTTAATATTTATTGAGGAAAGTTACAGGCAATCAAACATGGGTAATGTACAACCTCGTGGGAGTGAAACAGTTACCATACAGAATATGGGTTAGAGGGAATATCAAGGGAGACCGTGTAGTATCAGAAAGCAAGGGTGGGAAAAATTAAACTCTAGTAAAACCACGGGACACAGCTTATGTCAGTATTACAGAGTTTCTGAAAATAATATCATAAAACATAGTACAAAATTCTATTATGAAATACAGGTAAGTATTTTTTTATTTCAAAAGTAAATCGCAGCGCATTTACTCTTTGTTTTAGCTTGTCAAACCATGTAACCATGGGTTTTGTGAATATATTTTCATAATTCACCGAGATCCGCGACCTCACGCTGTAAAACAAAATATCCGCTGGCGTACAACTTGTCAACGTTGTTTTAGTGATGTGTCATATAGCGTCGTTCGATATGTCGATAGTAATTTCAATTTATTTATATAAAGCTATTATGAAAATATCTTGTTTTTATTTTATGATGATTTTGATCTATACTAATAAAAATAATAAAGCGGTAAAGTTTGTGAGTTTGTGACGTTTTAGGGGGTAATCTCGGGAACTACTGGTCCGATTTGAATAATTTTTTCAGTGTTATATAGCTCATTTATCGAGAATGGTTATAGGCTGTATATATCATGCTAAGACCAATAGGAGCGGAGCACCAATGAAGAATGTTTCAAAATCGGGTTTTTTTCCTCTTGAGAGCTTCCGCTGCGTGTTAGAAATAAAGAATATCTTTATTCCACGCTAATGAAGTCGCGGGCGGAGGCTAGTATTAGATATTTTGGTTCCTACAGATAACGCCACATAAATAAATGTGAAATTATATTTAGTTAAAAATGAACTTTATATAAAAGAGACAGACATGAGTTGTTACGTTCGACTGAAGACGCACCGTCGTCATGTCTTTTTTTGCAATAAATCAGCAAACCTCGCGCTCTTATATTCCACTCCAAAGAGTCAGGTTTAATAAAACCAATTGTAACAGAAAACATTCTAACCTCGAATTCAGTTCAAACTAGGAACAACTTATTTTGCATTTGAACAATGATACTTTTGAGTAGGATTTATAGGCTGCAATTACTACTTCATATTAGATAAACTGCACGTATGTCCGATATTTTTATAATGGAGACCAGTTAGAGTGCCGAAAGGGCTTCTTTCCCGAAGAGAGATATAGAGGTAATCGTAACAAGTGCCTACGATTGGGCTACGATTAGCGCTTTCAAATATAAAAAAAAATCACGGTTCTATACTTTTATCACATAGTATAGTACTACAAGAATATTATTCAGGTTCAGGTACTTCATCATATTTTTCATAATCAATAGCATTAAAAATTTCAATTAGTAAATATACACGAATTCCCTAAGAATTCGTTGTTCGGGAATTCGCAGATATGAAGTCGATACTTCGTCTGTCAAATTACTCTGGCTGACATCGACTAACTGACATAAAAGAGGACAGAACTTTAAAATGATATTTGAAAGTGAAGTTAGCGTCACATCCCTTCACCCGCATCCATTACCGTGGTACATTTTGATAAATATTTGCGATTTATTTCGTACCAGGAGCGATTTTTTTTTGTGTTGAGAACGCACCCGTAAAGTGGCAAAATGTCGTCGGCCGGCACGTTCAGCCGAGCGGCACCGAAGTTTCGGCGGGGAAATAAAAACGCGTTTAACTTTGTGTTAATATTATATTGTCCCATTATTGCGCCATTTATTATAATACTGCGGAAGATGGGGTTGAGAGCGCGCGTTTAATGGCAGTTTTGTTTGATGGAAAACCATTTTTACAAAAGCCTAACGATTTTGGGTTAAACATTTCAGTGGGGGATTATTTTTCAGCTCGAACGTTCCATCTCTTGCAACATTATTTGGCGGCTTAGATCTGTTTTATTATGATCATATACCTAACTAACTGTGTCCGCGACTCCATCCGTGTGGAACCTAAAGTAAAAACAGTAAGTAATAAAATCATCTAAATGTATTAAAGTTGATTTACTTAGATATCTATATAGATATACGAAGCCAACGTTCTTAAAATGTCAGCCCGTAGGGAGCTACATCTGGCCATCTTACTTTTTGATTTGATCAATACAAAAAAACCTAAGTACCTATATGAAAAGCTAACATAGAGGCAAGCTCATCTTGCATGTGTCTACACGCGTTCTGCGTCATATCCCCTGACAATACCTAAACACAGAACCACAGCGTTCAGGGGTTCTTTCAAATATGCAGCCACTCGTTGCTGGAATAATATCCCACCACCATTTAGATATAAGAAAAATAAGAAGAGTTTTAAACATATATTGCAGGAGTATTTGTTCCAAGTTCAAAACCAAAAATAATAATAACGTTTAATTTTTATGAGTGGTTCTAACTTAATAGACGTACATTTTAAATTTATCTATGTTCGTATATATATATACATATATATTATATATATATTCCATTCGTGCTTTCGCGCAGTCTCTGGTAGGTTGTTCCCAGGTGCCACTGTGCAACCGAGGTAGTGAAAGGCGTTTCCGACAGGCACATTTGCAAAATTTGTATCATTTTATATGTTTACTTTTGTATGTTTATTACTTACTGCTTACACGTTATAAATTACGTCATAACACCGACTACACGTCCGTACATTACTCTGGGCCTCCATTGAAAATCAGCGCTGCAGTATCACCTAGGTTTGCTGTAGCACCTACCTGAATGGGGGTGTCATTGTTGGATATATGTATTATACTAAGTTATGTATACGTTCCATTTGTTGTTTGTAATGTTATCCAGCAATAAAGACATTTTCTTTCTTCTTTCTTTCTTTACTTTTCTCTCGTACTCAAGACGCGTCGACATTAAGATTACAATAACTTTTGATAGCGTGGACCGATTTTAATGAAACAAAAACTAAGTTATTTCCGATCATATGCATTATAATTATCTTGAAAATGTTTTATTGTGAACCCAGTACTTTAGCAGTAATGCGTGTTCATATAAACAGGCGGACTGACAGACGGACATTTTTAAAAATGATTGGCATGTATTTATAGTTACTCCTAGACACCGGCAACATTTTTTTTTTTGATAAAAACGGTAAAGTACAGGTACATTACATTTACATTCCTATTATATGTATAGATAATACTTATTCGGTGTACTCGAGAATAGGATATTTGTTACTCTTTCACTTAAAACTACTGAAAATTTTCGAAGTCAATTTTTATTTCTTTTGGCGTATTTGGGAAAAATGATAAGACCGAATTATTATGATACGCGTGCACGCAGACACCCAAAATCGACACCATGAAGTTGGTTGCTAAAAGTCTGTTGTGTTTTCATGAGAATTAATAACTATATTTAAGGCAGACTATATTCATACATAAATATATATGTACATATGTAATTTTAAATTGTATATAGTGGTGTATGATAATTTTTTGCGAGTATTCGTGATAAAAGTAATTTTTATATCAAGCTTTTAAGTGGGTTTATAGATATGACGTTAGCTGTCGATATGTTTCCTTTTTATTTGCTTACATTATAAATTATTATTATGTGAAAAATAGTCTATTCTACTTATTTTTAGCATCTCACATATATGTAGAGAATTAAGTTGCCTTTTAAAAAACATCAATTACATTTAATTCCTGTTTTAAGCTAAAAAAAATATACATTCATACATGCGTATATAAGTACAAACACATATATTTTTTTATAAAACTGTTTAATAATAGGTATGTATAATACAGCGGTATAACACATGTATTATTATTTATAAATAGATTTTTTAAATTGGACAAACTATGACAATAAGTTTTAAGTAAAAAAAATACTGCCATCTGAAATAAAAATAGATGCGCTGTTTGAATCGTTAAATTGTTAATGGAGGTAATGTATGGTGTCATTACTTCAAAATGTACAGACGCAGATGGAGTCGCGGGCGGCTGCTAGCTTGTTATAATTACTATTTGATGTAATAAATATAGTTTATATGTGGTAAATCTGATAGCGCGGAAATAGAAATTTTAATAGAGTTTGATGCACTGCGCCATCTAGTAATGGGTTATAATAACATGCATAGTAAAAGAACTATATTCAAGAAAAGCAAATGTACTGGCGGTCAAATGTTGTTAAAGTATTTCAATGTTAAATAATTAATGACATACTAATATGTTTATTTCTATTTAATTTTATAATAAATTTATCATAAAAATGATAACTAAATGTGAGATAATAATAAAGTTTAATTGTAGAATGTACCTAAATGTAAAATTTCGTATTAATCGAGCTGCGGTTCAAAAATCATTAATTATCAAAGTAACCCAAGGGCCATCCCCTTGTTTCGCCCTACTGCGTAAACCTTAGGGGCATTCATTATCACCCCTGAAGTGTTGTAGTATTGATTTAAAATGTGAACTCACGGCGTCGTCTTAAGTTTAACTATACGTAACATAAAGCATGAGAAATTATAGAACCACTAGCGATTCGCCCCGGATTGGCATGCAACAATGTAATAATGTAGCATCATAAGCAATTCAGGCCTAATTTTTAGCGCTGTGATGTTTAGACTTCATTGAATACAAAAAACTACTTAAACTTTTGTAGGCGGTAGAGCCATGTTGAGGCTATAAGTGGTTTCAGCATGATTGGGTCGGCTCGTCCGGGGTATTACCACCCTCTCACAAAAAACAGACGCGAAGTAACAGTGGTTGCATTATTACGTTTCGTTCGGTCAGTCGTCAGTTGGAGGTCCACCTCCACATTCTCCTCCCTTATTCTCTCCATTCCCCTTCCCACTTCTCTCCCTTCCCCTAATTTCCCCATCCCTCTAAACATAGGCTGGCAACGCACTTGCAACTCTCCTAGTGTTGTGATCACTTAACATCAGGTTACCCGCCTATCCGTTTGACTTTTTTTTTTATTGAAGCACGACATAGTGACTTCACTGTGCCTGATGTTAAGCATAGTACAATCCAAAAACATCGGCAACCACCGAGAGACAGATTATCCATCGCCGGTCGCCGCTGTCATGCCGGCCATAATGACGAAAGTCACCCGGTACTGGATATGCACAGGCTGATCCCGAAACGCGACACGCAGAAGCGAGTCACTATGACGGGCTTTTTCGCCATATACATGGTGGTTGCAACCCAGTCGGGCTGTAAAACCCTACCACCCCGCTATCGCCATTGCCTCGTTCGTTGATCAGCAGGGTGCACCACGTGCAGGTGAGGTTGGCTTGGGTATTTCAAGTCTTAAGATGTTACTCGACACCCCTTACACACCTTGCCTCCTATAGAATAAAAAAATGTCTTCACAACGACTTATTTTTGTCGCACGCAATTTTATATATTTAATATTGTTAATTAAAAGGCATTCCTTAGCAGAAATCCATTGTTATTGTGGACATTACTTTGAACTTCGGTCTAGAATTATTTGGCTACTCCACCTCCCCTCCGACAAAAAACGTTTGATTTTATTCATATGAACTGAACATGAAAAGGTTTATATAAATCTAGTCACAGAGAGGCAGCGAAATATTAGTAACTAAAACAACAGGCTTAACCGTCAATTAAATAAAACGTTTTTAACTATTTTTGTTGTTTTAGTTACTAATATTTCGCTCACTCTGGCAGTAATAATCTAAAAGATTTGTTGCCAAAGAAAAAAGAAAATATGCAGATATGACAGTTCTCTACAAACCCATTTGATCGGGAAACCGTGGAAGTTCCAGATTAGCTATAGATATATTTGAAACTAGCAGTGCTCGCGAACTCTGTTCTGCTCAAAGTATATTAAGATATACGTTTTTTTGCATAAGAAACTTCTCCTGACAATATCAAATACAACAAAAAAAGTAATTAGCGAAATCAGTTCAGCTGTTCTCGAGATTTGCGCTTGGCAACACATTCAGCTATTCATTTTTATATTATAGATAGTAATTATATATTCAGATAATTTTTACATAAAAATATATTAAATAATTACAGTCGGTAGTTCAATAAACATGTAGAAGATTGGATGACAGAGATAAAAAAATGCAAATATGGCAGTTCTCTATAAATTAGGAAATCGTGATATTTCCACAGTAGGTATATATTTGGAATAGTAATTATATATTAAAATAATGTATACACAGATACATGTGTATATAAACTCATTTGGACTGAATATATCCGCACAGAAATGGTCATAGTCGACAACCGCGACAGATCACTTTGTCCATATAGTCTCGACTACTGGCACTCGGACGGTTGGATGGTGCTTCATGACGTCACCTCTCGAGCTTATCGAGGGTCATCGTTGCGCGTTCACGGCCCATACTATATCCGTGTAAGATATCCATACATATCCCTTGGTAGTTCTATATCGGAATATATTTTGTATGCATTTTATATGTCATACTGTATTTTTTGTCCCGTTATAAGTTATTAGGAGTGAATCTTTATTTTGTCAGTGTTATACACCGTGAAGTTAATTTATTAACATTTTCTTCTAAAATATTATTTTTGAAATTTGAATGAAAATTTGTGAGAATCTAAATAAACAAACATTTTCTTTTTCTAAGTAAATTTTGAACATTTTCTCAACTAAACGAAATAAATTAAAAGCAGCGATGGAGTTTTTGGCAGGATTTCAGTCTGTCATGTAGTGGATTTTATATTTTATTCATAATCTTGTGTTACTTGACTCTATATTGTATAAAGTTGGTGGTGTTTTATGTAATATGGTTAGTTTATTATGCATAAGTGAAGTGAATGAAAAATAATACCACGGAGCATGCAATTCTGAGATGCCACAAAAACTCCCTGGAAGGTTCTAGCAAGGGAGCCACCATCTTGTTAGAATGTTGATTCACACGACGCTTGTTATTGAAATGATCATTCTACGCTTGTAATATTATTGACTACGTGACAATGGCAGTAATAATCTAAACGGTTGATTGCCAAAAATAAAGTTAAAAAAAAAGCAGCGATAGAAACATATCAGTCTATTCACAAAATACAGTTTTAATTGGTTTAATATATCTTTTCTTGTTTGTTTGTTACGTTGTTAGTTTTCATAGTATTTTAAAATATGATTTTAGAGTATCAATTAATTTTAGAATTTTATTTCTCTTTGTGTTTCAATTTCTTTGATTTCGTATTTATTATTATGTTAAATCTTTGAGTATGTAAAGTAATTTGATATTTATTTTTATTAAGATTTAATTTATTGTTGGAGCATGCCATGGTTATCTCTAAATATGGCTGCATTTATAATATTCACAGTCGTCCTACTTTCAATATATTAATTAGTGTATTGTTCTGTTGACGACCCTAAAATTAATAAATAAATGACTTCATTTTTACTGTTTCACACACTTTTGTAATATTTTCATACTTTTTCAAAAATTGACGATTTTAACATTAGGTACATAGCTTAATTTTTCAATCTTAATAATAATGTGGATAAGTAATTTCAATATAATAAAGTGATTTAGGTTTTCAATCTAATATCAATTTAGACTCTTGCGTTATCCTTAATTGTAAATAAATAAACACCACAAAATTTCATTGGCAGCTTTTTTTTTTTCGAAATGAAAACGCTCTTGACCTGGAATGGTCTTCACAGCTTCACCGAACCACTGAGGCGAGTGCTAAAGGCACTCAGCCGATCTGGGATGTTAGGGCAACTAACTCAAGGATGTACGGCACACCTCGGCTTGGGCTGTCGGCTGTTTTATGCAAAAATCGCGACCTATCTGAGATAACCTAAGCTAAGCTATCTAGATATATATATGTATATGAGTTATTGAGACATGCATGTGTACCAAGCATGCGTGCCTCAACAACTTCTATATGTATTTTGTGTCGGAAAAATGCCTTAAAACTTTATAGGATAGAATAGGATAAGGAAAAATAAGGGTAGAACTCTTTGTCGTTTATTTCTCTGAAAAAGAAAAACAGCGTATAGGCGTGCACGTGTGTATAGGTGATGTGTGTGATGTTGTGGCAGTGATGTAAGGTTTTGTGACACTGTATCGTGAGAGCAGCATACTCAAGGGTTCCACGCCAAGGGAACGGACCTAGGCTTGAGGCGCTGCCGAGGGGGGCCTAATCTGGTCCATTGGCAGCTTTTTATCGATCGATATAGAGTCCTCCAGTTAGTCGGTGGATTTGGTATAATACAACATTGTAATAAAATCTTAAATTAGAATCTGTTGTGAAGCACCTACCTATAAATGCGATCAGATAATTGCACTTGAGAACCAGTCCTTCTATTTTTTACTTAATAGTATAGCTAAATAGAGTATCTGTCTATTATTATCGGTGACTGCTTGATTACTCTATTTGTCTCTGCGAGGTTCAATTTATGTGGAACAGTGCAGTAGCCAAAAACTGTTACTCTTTAACACGTACAGCATATATTTCAGGAGGACGTACTTGGGCATGAGAGGTATACTTCCTGTGGACGCGAGTAACACCAGCTCCCTACTATAAACTGCCGCCTGTAAATTTAATAACTTAGCATATTATCATCTCAGCGCCTTGACAAAACTTGGCTAGTTATCTTACTTTTGACGACTGCCCGTCAATCCACCCGTATCTGAGTAACATATAACTATTTCTTTTTCACCACCGATACTTATAATATGCCATCTTACTTTCATATTTTATCTAAGACAGTGTTTGTTTGATTGAAGAAGGCGTTACTTAGCGGAAATCTATCATTGAATACCAAGGTAGATGCTACTTTGCACTTCCGCTTGGAATTGATTGTTCACTACTACGTCTAACTACAACAAAAATAAAATAAATTAATTAATAAACATATATTTTGTATATATTAATTATATTTTGTATAATTAATATAAGTATATTAATTACCATTAAATTTTTTAAAATATGTTGTAAATTGACGCGTAATCTCGACAATCGATAACACGTGTTTCGCTCCGTCACGGAACATCATCAGATCGATGTTGACTCTTCCGTTGCGAGCGGGCGAGATGGTGTGACGTTACAATATTACTTTGCGTATGTGTGCGTTGTCGTCCCATTTGTTATGTCAAAATATCATGTTGGTAACGTATCTTTACTTATAATATCATTGGCTCAGACTAGATTGTCATTGATCATCAGATAAGATTGTTAAAATCCAATATATAAAATACATATTTTTATGGCTAACCTAATTCTCAAGGCATTTCTATCGGGACTAGCCGAAGCCCCCTAGCCACTTAAACCCTGACCCCCTCGCCCCCCCACCACCCGCCCTCACAACCCGTCCTCGCCCGTCACCTGCCGAGTGTTTAATTGAATAATCCTATTCATTAATCATAGACTGTCTGGAGGTGAACTTGAATTATTTTCAGTCACTTCTTATGACTTAGATCGATGGACGAGTACGTGTTAGACCTCTTATTTATGTTCGTAATTTAATATAATAGTATATGTAGGTATAATGTTCATTGTTTTACGATGTGGAACATATATAGCGGCGGAAGAGCCCGACTGTTGGCATGGTGAAGCGTCGCCATGGAATGCATTGCCATGCTATATGATTTTGAAATTTGATTGTTTGTATTTAATAAATAAACAATTATATTACATAACATGAACATATTATATTATTTTTGAAAACATTTTCTTAGTATTTTATTTTTGATGTAAAACATTTATAGGGTAAACCTGATTGTTGGCGTGGCGACGCAAAACACGATCCTTGCAGTATTAACGAAATACTCAAAAACATTTGCAGTCTTATCTATATAAATATAAGATTCAAATTGTTTTGTCGGCCACTTGGAATACTAGTGTTATGCGGCACGCGCTGACGACCTAGTGCTCTTTGATAAATGCCGCCAAATACACCGTGGCTACGCCTATTAGAATTTTTGTATTTAATAAAAATGAATATTTATGTTATAAAATAGATAAACAGACATTATTTTATCTTTTATCTTTTCGTTATACCATAGCTGATCATCATCATCATCATCATTACCCTTATCCCACCTAAGTAGGGTCGGCACAACATGTTTTCTTTTTCCACTCTCTCCTATCAAATGTCATCTCAGTATTCACACCTTTTACGCACATATCATTTTTCACACAATCCATCCACACCTTTTTCGGTCTTCCTCTACTCGTATATCCACTATCATACTCAATACTTTTCTAGTCACATGGTTTTCATCTCTTCTCATGATATGCCCATACCATGCTAACCTATTACTTCTCAACTTCTCTGTCACCGGTGCTATTTTCAAACTTCCTCTGATATACTCATTCTTAATCTTATCCATTCTAGTCACACCACACATCCACCTTAACATTCGCATCTCTGCCACATGTAATTTCCTCTCATCCGTTTCTTTCGTAGCCCAGAACTCAGATGCATACAGCATGACCGGTCTTATCATGGTTTTATAGCTGATACTGGTCGTAATCTGTTCTTTTATGCGTATAATTTATACAAAACAATTTCAACGTTTCACATCTGCCAGGCGTCCCGTGATGGCTCAATTTTTGATTTTGCCATGTCTATTTCCTGTAGTAAACTATCCTTGTATGCATATTACCTGTACAAAATAATTTCATTTCATATATGCCACGCGTCCCATTGCGGCTAACAATTTTATCACAACAATATATTTAATTTACGAAGTGAAAACATAAACACACCGTTTGCTTCATTACTGCACCGCACAAGAAATGATATCAAAGAAAGCGAAGTGCTCATCAAAATAGTATTTTTTTTTTTAACTTTAAAAACTTCATATTGAACTAGCTTACCGTCCCGATTTCGTACAGGTTTCGTAACGTAAAAAATGGGACGTGAAACTTCCATTAATAAACGTTTGTAACAAAATTTAAAGTCGAGTCAGTCATAAGAATTGTTTTTTTGCATATCATAGGAGGGGAATGAACAAGTGGAACCTGGTGTTAAATGATCAACACCGTCCATTGACACTGCAACATCAGGGCAATCGCAAGTGCGTTGCCAGCCTGTGTTAGGGGGCAAGAGAATGGAAGGAAGAGTGGAGGTGAGTCTCCGGTGCTCTTACTGACCGAACGAAATGCAACAATACGAGTACTGTTACTTCACGTCGGTTTTCTGTGAGTTGGGTGGTACTACTCCGGGCGAGCCGACTGATTCATGCTGAAACCAGTAACGGCTTAAGCGGGACTCTACCACCTATAAAATCTTAACAACTTATGTATTTTTTTCATAACAATATTCATATGAAACAAATCTCACATTTTGTTATAAAGAGCGATTTAATTCTTGTAGGTGGTAGATCCCTACTGAAGCTATTTTTGGTTTCAGCATGAATGGGTCGGCTCCTCCGGGGTAGTACCACCCCTCTCACAGATAACCGACGTAAAATAACAGTGCTTGCATTATTGTGTTTCGTTCGGTCAGTGAGAGAGCCGGAGGCCCACGTCCCTTCCTCTTTCCTGCTTTCCCTTTCCTTCCCCTCCCCCTTCTCCCATATACAGGCTGGCAACGCACTTGCGACGTCTCTGATGAAGTTAGTAACTTATTATTCATAGTATTTTAACTATAAACTATAATTACTATGTGTTGTTATGATATTTTCATTATTAATTATTGTATATTGAAAAACTTTTTTTTTTAATATCAAGATAAAACCCACATTTTAATATTACTAATTAATAACAGTGCGTATATGTGACTTCTGAGATCCCATTTAAATCACACGATTTTTTAGAACTAATTAGAACTTTATTATCCAATAACGAATACAGTAATGCATATTTTGCAAGGAAATTGGACGATCTACAAAAAGAATCGAACCCATATTTAATAAAGAAACCAATTGGCGTCCAAAATCTCAAAAACAGACGATTCCTCCGAAGCGATATAATTTACCTATGTACTTTCCCAATAAAATAAACAGGCTATGTCACGCTACCAGGATACGAAGGGCCGTACCTATATCAAAATCAAGACCCCGGGCACGTACTCACATGACCCGCCGCACCACGTCGCTCCGTACTGCGTCTTCTGTAGGGTTGGCACACTTAACTCATTCGAAGATATTTATATGGAAAAAATTGGAAAAAAAAACAACGGAAATCACAATAGAGTTCACGCACACGAGACGGACGTCACTTGAAAAGTATTTTTTTTTTGTTACGGTCAGTGTCGTGAATGTTTATCACGTAGGTGTACTAAATGTACGCACGTGTGTTGTAGGAACACAGATAAAACAAGTCAAACTACACACAGCTTGTTTGCTTATAAGGAATGGGTTAGGTGATGGAGCCATGCTGAAGCTACTACTGGTTTCAGTGTCGGCTCACCCAGGGTAGTACCACCCTCTCATAGAAAACCGACGTGAAGTAACAGTGCTTGTATTGTTGCTTTTCGTTCGGTCATTGAGAGAGCCGGAGTAACCCATCTCCCCGACCCTCCCATCTCTCCTACTTCCACTTCCCCATCTCCTTACCCCCAAACACAGGCTAGCGACGCACTTGGGTCTCCCCTGGTGTTGCTAGTGTCTATGGACGGTGGTGACCACTTACCAGCGTGTGACTCGTCTGTTCGTTTGCCACCTATGACAAAAAGAAAAAATTGCACATGTGGGTTCAAGAACTATGTCAAGAGGGATGTAATGTCTAAAGGTATGGTGGATCAATATGTGAACAATTTTGACGCCTGAAAAAGACCCCCCTCTGTGTGGATTCTAAAACAATGTAACTATTTTTTTTTTTTAACTTTATTTTTGGCAATCAATCTTTCCGATTATTACTGCCATTATCACGTAGTCAATAATATCACAAGCTTCGTGTGATCATTCCAATATTAAGCAACGTGTGAATCCATATTCTAACAAGATGGTGGATCCCTTGCTAGAACCTTCCAGGGAGTTTTTGTGGCATCTCAGAATTTCATGCTCCGTGTTATTATTTTCCATTCACTTCACTTATGCATAATAAACTAACTATATTACGTAAAACACCACCAAATTTACACAATATATAGTCATATAACACAAGATTATGAATAAAATATAAAATCCACTACATGACAGACTAAAATCCCGCCAAAAACTCAATGTAACTATTTATGTTCTGTAAAAATATATAACATGAAGTGATAGCCAGATCGAGTTTCTTGCAGGTTCTCCTCGATGACTAGATTGTTTTCCGAACCGATGGTAGCTTTAATATTCATAAGCGCTTCCTCAGGGCCTGAAGTGAATAGAGTATATTTTGATTTTGCATCTGCACAGTTGTCAGACTAGAGTAAGTATTAGGTAGTGCAATATACAACAAGGAGACTGCGAATATTATAAACACTTTATAAAGTATTCTATCTCATTCTCTCGCATATTAAATCTTGTACATGCATATGCATGTCTCTTTTACTATATTCTATATTCTTGTTCTTATTATATATTCTTGATTAATCGAGTCTCAAATCACAACGGGGCTAAAAAAGTTTTCACTTCAAAAATATAGTCTCAGCACGATATTCCTTTTGTAAGTTACTTTATTTTTTCTAATTTGATTATTTAATTGTCATGTAAATGTTTTTTTATTATTACGTAGTATCTATACTTATTACATTGACTAGACTACGTTTCCTTTTAATCGCCATCTACGAGATATTAAATCACATCAAATAATATTTTTAAATCTTGTATCCATCGACAACCCTAACTGTACTACATGCAGACAGGAAACCCCAAATCCTTAACGCACACAAACAAAACAGTACACACGTGAACCAAATCACACAAGCATAACGACCCCTTTGTCTTAGCTAAGTGTCAACCAATAAAAACAAAGGATTCGAAAATAGAACAAAAAGTGCCGACCAATCGTGCCGCACGTCACGCGTGTTGATGCGCGGCCATTGGCTTAATATAAACCGTGTAGCTCCGTTGCCTTCGACTAGACACTGAGATTGATGCGGCCACTCGAGTCTTTATTTATATAAGAACATACTTAAAGCAGCACCTTCGTTATTTAAAACAATTTTTAGCACTTGATTCCATGAGAATCACCTTAAAAAATGTCGCAAATAACGAATAATTAACAGCCGAATAATGATGCTTTCTGTAATAAGCTATCCGTTGTGTGAAAATAACGTGTTAGATTAGTAACGCCTTTATTTATCGTTCACTAATACCTACCCACAGAACAAGAAATTCTAAGGGTGACAGAGTAAGGGACGGAGTTCCGTTTACAATTGTATTATTTATTATGTATACAATGAGTATGTTTACCAATAAAATAACATTAGTTCTGGAGTATTTTCACCTAACAAGTTCCGCGATACGCGATTGATAAATACTACGTCGACGGATGTACCAAAGTAGTGGATTGCGTAAAAAGTGATTCAATCCATTGGACACATTACACGTACTGGTGATGTTCGCCAAAGCATGAGGTCATTAACGATTGCTCGTTTTTCAATTGGTCGAGGTAGAATTAACAATTTTGCTCATTTCAAGAAAATCTTAAGTATTGTAAGATTTTTTAAGCATTGATTACTGTTTATTTGCCTTACTCAAACTGACTATACTATTGACTACTATAAGTCTATCATCCTGATGGGTGCACACTTTATATTACGTACTCTGTTGTATAGACCGGCTGATCCCAAAACAGGACACGCCTAATCATACTCGTACTGATATGGCGGATGTCATAGCTATTATAATATTTATACGAGCTTTTTATGTTTTAGTGTGTACATATAATTATACGTAAGTACATGTGATAGCTCTTATGTTGGTAATAAGAATATAACCAGTGTTGTAGAAGTAAATCAGCGAGTCTAAATACGTTTTTAATCATGCACATCTATTCATTTGTTCAACCACTACTGAACATTATCCCTTTAAAAGTGGTCACAACGGACGGTTCTAACTCTGGAATATTTTCTTTAGTGAAAATATTAACCTACCTGACGTTTTTCTTTAAATATATTGCGAAGTAATTCGTATCAGTATTCAAATGTATCCCAAGCACGTTACACGTGTTGAAAAATGCATTAAACATTACCCACATGAACGAAGCATGACTTCGTAGGTCATGCGACTCTAAACTGATGATGTTAATATTCATCACGACTTCATCCATTCAGACGCTTATCACAAACCGACGACGCCTTAAGTAGACGGCCTAGGCGAATAGAATACCTCGCCAAGTGTGTTCACGTGTAAACGGCAGGGTGGTAGAGGGGAGAGTGGGGGGCGGAGGGCGTCAGAGGGTCATTTATCATTCATATCATCTCCGCTCCACTTCGCTCGCCGCACCGTCGTAAATAAATAAGAACAGACTTCATCTTTTACAGCCGTGCTCTCTAGTCGTCAATCAAATTACGATCTTATGATACTTTGGAAAAAGACGCGTTTACATGTGCAGTCTTTTAGTGCTTGAAACCTTTCGGATTTCAAGGTTAAGTTAGTGAGCGCAAGTAGGTAACTATGCATATGTTTTAGATGTGTGTAGATAATATATGTTGTTAGTTAGAAGGTACGCTTTGTTATTTTATAAGTTTTAAAATAGAGTCGAATTTACGTAGTCCTTATGACCATAGGAAAATCGTGAGCTTAATCTCCATATAACGCAAGAATTAGGAAATTTTATTATTAGTTCGATAAGTGTTTCTTGGGTTATTTGCCTGGATAATTGGATAATTATGTTAATTGTTATTCAGAGATAAGCACTCGCCGAAATAAGCCCAGTGATGCTGTTGAGGCTCTTTAAGCCAACAGTGGATAGTCAGGATGAAAAAAAAAAAACGTAGTTTTATTGCTGTATATTTTATCATTTATTACGAAAATATATTTGCTTTAAAATTTCAATATCTTCAAGATATTTTTCTTCGTCGTCAAGCGACAGTGAAAAAATGCTTAATACAGGTCAAGGAAATGCCATCAAATACAAAACTTGCAAAAATCCAAGTCTCGTAACTCAGTTCTTCTACCATAAAAAAGTTGTAAGATCCATTTAATACCAAGTCGGTTACTCTATTAAGTCCTTACTTAAGGGACTTTCTGTCTTAAGTGATTACGTAATTAGCTAACCTTACAACACCTTATAGTGACCATGTCAATATTCAAAATCTTTTACGTTTTAAATAAAATAGATTGACTTGGCCAACACATGAAAACACAATGTATTTCACAAGTAATAAATACTACATTAAACAAGATTGTTTCGTATTTAGATATTAGATCATACATATTTGATATAATATATTCAAATCAAATCAAATCAAAAATTCGTTATTCACTTTAGGCCCTAATAAGGCGCTTATGAACGTGAAAAACTACCACCGGTTCGAAAACAACCCAGCCATCGAGAAGAACCGACAAGAAACTCGATCGAGTACATTTTTTTACATACATTTAAATACATCATACAGCTTATAGTGGATGCACAGAGAGGAGTCAATTCCAGACATCACTATCGTTTACATACTGATCCATTCTATAATATCCTTTTGACACTAACACCCGCTTGACATGGCGCTTAAATTTGCAGTCCGGCAAATCGGTAACATGTTTTGGGACTTTATTGTAAAGCCTAACACTGTTACCTAAGAAACTATTACTGGTTTTACTAAGTCTGAAACATAGGACAACCAGTTTATTACAGTTTCTAGTATTTACATTATGCCGGTCTTTTACTACATTTAGTTTTTCAAAGTTTTTATGGACATACATTAAATTATCAAGAATGTATTGGGAGGGTAGAGTTAAGATACCGAATTCCTGGAATTTCGTTTTTAATGATTCGCGAGGACCCATATTATATATTGCTCGAACTGCCCGTTTTTGTAACAAAAATATGGTGTCTACCTCAGCAGCCGTACCCGACAGCAGAATACCGTAAGACATTATGCTATGGAAGTAAGTGAAGTAGACTAACCTAGCAGTGGCAATATCTGTAAGCTGGCGAATTTTCCTTATTGCGAATGCAGCAGAAGTTAATCTGCTTGCCATTTTTTTAATGTGAGGGCCCTATTGTAATTTGGAATCTAATGTAATTCCCAAGAATACAGTATTGTAAACTAACCCTACTAGATTCCCTTCGATCTTGATTCTACTATCAACTAGTCTAACATTGGGTAAAGTAAATCTTATACATTTCGTTTTATCTGCATTTAACAATAAATTATTCAACGCAAACCAATGACAAATTTCATTTAAAGTATTATTCAGATGCCCAACCTCTGAATCTATCTTTTTCACTTTACATATTAAAGAAGTATCATCCGCAAAAAGCACCATATCAGCAGAGTTGTTAACCACTAGCGGTAGATCGTTTATATATATTAAAAACAAGAATGGCCCTAAAATAGACCCTTGTGGTACACCAATTCGCGCAAATGATATAGTGAAATAGTGACGATTAAGGACTGTATTACTATTACCGACATTTCCCATATGTTTTCGGTGTGTTTTAAATTTAATTGTTTAAATATCCTTATTATTTCACCTGCACTAATAGATCAGAATTTAAATTTTGAATTTGTAAGTGCACTCATATTCTTTCAAAGAGCTGCGGCACCCTGAGCTGATGATGTTATACTCATTGTTATTTGTGAAGGTATATTAGTGAAATAATCTTGGAAAACAGTTGCTACCACTGAACTGTTTGAAATACGTATTCCGTCGACACTTAGATTAAATGAGTCATCATTTATTTTATTTTTTCCTAATTCTTTATTTATTATATGCCAGACAGTCTTGGTCTTATTTCTAGACTCGAGAATTTGGTTCCCTAAAAATTTTGCTTTGGCAGTTAAACAAACACGTTTAAACATTTTAGAATAATTCCTAACATAAGCATGAAATGATTCACTATTTGTTAGTGATCTCTTATAATATAGATCATACAAACGATCTCTACTTATTTTAATACCTGTAATTGCCCATTCACTAATTTTTTTCTACTTTCTTTACACTAATAACCTTTCTTGGGCAATGTTTACTAAATTCAGTGCTTATGATATTAAATAAGCTGTCATAGTCACTATCTGAATATTGATTAATAAAAGTCTTGAAAGATAAATGTTGGGCAATATTATGATTTAAAATACCTAATCTAGTTTTGGATATAAGCCTAGTTATTTTCTTATAGTCACTGCTAGGTTTATCACAATTAATTTTAACAAGGAGTCCTTTGTGATCAGACCGTACCCCAGTAACAATACTACTGCCAATGGTCTTGAAGTCAGTAAAAACATTATCAATACAAGATGCAGTTTGAGACGTACATCTGGTTGGCTCATGAAAAAGAGGATGCAGATTAAACGACCTAAGTAACGATGTGAACATAGTGACCTCTGGCGACGCGTTTAAAATATCTATATTGAAGTCACCACAGATTAAAACTTTCTTATTACTATTAAATATTTTTATAAGAATTTCCTCGATTTTTTGTAAGAATTGGTGAATACTTGATGACGGAGGTCTATAAATACAAAGAATGATTAATTTATCCATCTCTGCACATGCCACTTCACAAATACGATCTATTGAGAGACTACATATATCTTTTCTCTCTTTATATTTTAAATTATTTTTAAATAATATAATACAACCACCACCGACAGTGTCTGTTCTATTAAAAACACTGGCAACTGAAAAATGAGGTACATTAAATAACATTTTATTAAGTTTAAGCCATGTTTTTGTAAAACATAATATATCTAGTCTCTCTCTGTTTAATAATAACTCTATATCTAATATTTTGCAGGAGAAGCGATTAATATTTTGATGATACAATGTGATATTATTACACTGCTCCTTTGTCTTATGTACTAGTTTAAAAATTTAACCACAGTATCATTAGATGAACTAGATGATACCGCTGAGTCACTTAACATATTAATATTATAAGCTATCAATGTAGCTATGTCGCGTTTATACTTCTTGGGAAGATACATACTATCCTGCGTTATTATATAGTTATTAATAAATTTATTAATGTCGAAAAATATAAATTTGTCTCTATGACGCCATGTAAAATTATACAATAATGTATTTAAAATATGAATGTTATTGTTTTTTTTTTTCTGATAGGGAAATTGAATATGGGAAGGCACTCAACATTATGCTTCTCACATTCAACTGTAACAGCTTTTTTGATGTCTTATACAAATATTTTTTTTATATCAGAGCTGTCCCCTACTAAAATGACAATGTTACATTGTTTGTCAAAGTCTGTGTTCAAAACTTTTTTAATTATTTGATTATATGAGGGACCAGGCATACAATAATTAATCACACTTTCGTTTAAAGATTGTGCCAACTTAGACCCCAATATATTGATAATATTACTATAGATATCATAATATCGTATATTATATTTGAATATTTACTTGTATGTTTGTTTAGTCATTTAACTGTGCATCAAAAGAAAAAAACTATAAAGCAGGAATTTCTGATGGTATCAATAATTTTAACTATTTGTCAAATCTTAAAAAGATGTCAGAAATATCAAGAGTCAAACATTTTCAGAAATCATATTTCAATGATTTTAACGTCGTTAAATCTTTATCGTTTAACCATAATAAAACTACAAATCTCTTCTCCTAACAACAATGGCGCAGGTAATGTTGCTCGGAAATAATATAAATGTCCATAAGATTGAAAGTACAATTGCGAAACCTTTTATCAAAGCATATTAGGAGCTCAGACTAGAAATAATTTAACTCGCTACTCTCTAAGAAGATTAAGAACGATTGGATGTCGGAGAAGATCGGAGCGATTGCCGCTCGTAATGACCAAGGCGTGTATTGACGAAACTTATCAATTTATTCAATAAAACGTTGGATATCGATCAATGATCACCTTAATATTAAACAAAAAAACTCTATTAACAAGTATAAACAATCCTTTAAAGATATTTTACAATTCTCTTTAGGTCATAATTCCAACCTTTTAGGAAGGATTAGACTCCTTTCGAAATGCATCGTAACGAATGTTGTTACCTAGAAACCAAAATTATGGTACTTTCTTGAAAGCTTTACCCTTGGAAAATCGGGAATTATTTTTGATGAGTCTGACGTTTCACTAAATCCTAGTTAATTCAGTACCTTTTTTTAAGGACACCTATTACTAAACGAAACTTATTTCAAGAGTCATGTAGACAATAAGTAAGAGTCTTTAATTATCAAGTAACTATCATTTGCACAAAGGTGTGTGCATAAATCGAAGATGCTATTGTCCTAGCATTGAGGGAACTGTTCAACTCACAAATGCATTCCTGATTTCAGAGCAGTAAAACACACAGCAAAATAGGTGTCATAACACATCCCTGATTAACGCCACTGGTAACGAAAATTTACAGGACATCCAGCTTTGTCAAATATGTTTCAGAGAACAAACCTAGCAATTGGAAGAAGTGACTTTTGTAGGTCGATAAGACACATATCTATAAAAATCACTTCGTTATTCCTGTTTTGTATTTTATTGATATTTAGATCAGATTATAGACAGATGTTGGAGTAGAGGAAGATCGCAGAAGGTATGGATAGTCATGTGGACTTGATAGCTGTAATATGATAATACCCGCATACAAACGTCAAGAATGCCAACGTAAAAGCCAAATGAGCGTACCGCTCATGTAAAAGTGCGCGAAGGTAATGTTCAAGATGCAAGTAGACGTGGTAGGTAGTCTGGGTAAAATAAAAGAGCTGCTTACAATTTGCCCATACTTACAATATAAGCATGAACAGATGGATTCTGTGAATGATAAGATGTTAATGATAATATAAGTGATAAGATAAAAGTTGTAATAACTAAGACGATAGTTGAACAATTATGCTGACTATATTTGACTGGAATAAGGGTAAGAAGAGATGATGATGAGATGCTTAAATCAGACTTTTTAACAGTACCAGACAGGTTTCCAGTCTACTTTAGTTTCGTAGGTATTGCAGTCTACAGTTTGCACAGAATGTAATTATAAATGAAATGAGTAATCACTTTTTAATTACGGCGTTGACACTCTTAGAAAATCTTCAGTATGAAACTAGGCGTCTTGTAGAATGAAATACCTACAAGTAACTGATAATACAGCAGTTTTCTTAATTGTAAGGCTGTATATGAAAGAACTACGCGACAGTGTGTTTGTTTAGCCCACAGTAATTGCCGCCGCGCTGCACCTCGAAGCTGACGAGTCGCCGGCACAAAAACTCCTAAATCCAGTTCATTAGGGCTCTATTCACATCCCACCCCTGGATGGAGATACGCGGTGATTACTGCAACCGCTCCCGACGGCTCACGAATAAAGACTGCATCATAATTTCACCAGATACTCCCCCGCCGTACCTGAAATCTAATAACGACTTTCAAACTATGACTATATAGAGCTTACTTTACTTTGGCCTTTCGTCGTGTCACTTGCACAATGACATGTAAAAATAATGAACAAACTTACTGTTTACCGAGGGAACTTAAGTCCTGAGTAGTAAGAGCGAAGGGTTGAAATCGTTTGGTGCGTGTTTAAAAGATGCTTTGTAAATTAATAGGAGGAAAAGTTTCGCGGGACGTAGCATCGCACCGGTGAGGTTGTCACAGTTGTGATTCAATTTAGACGCTAATTTAATGATGTTGACTTGTAAGCAAACAAATTGATATTCATATGGGACCACGGTACGTTTACTCTGGTTTATATTTTTCGTTTGAAATCATTCTGGCGCAATAAATTCGCTTTGCGTATTGTGTTTATTTGCCGGTACATTTTCATAGTTTTTTATAGTAGCACAACACAGTGACTACACTATACCTGATTGTACGCATAGTGTGATCTAAAAAATATTGGCACCAACGAAATAGGCTGACGGCAACAAATGCACAGGTCTGCAAACCTCTCCTAGCTTCATAGCTTATTTCGAAATGGAACAAAGACTCACTGTGAGTGATGTTTTACGACATGCTAGGTGATCCCACCCCATTAGGTATAAGTCTTTTCCCAAGATATTTATACCTGGCATTATTAACAGAAATTATTCAAGTGAAAACGTGATAGTTAAGTAAAGATTTAATTGATTCACTTCTATAGTTTATTAGGGTTGGTACAAATTAGGGTTTGTAAATTGAATGACAAAAATCACACTAAAAGCCATGTACTTAATAATCAATCTGCTTTTCTTTTGGAATCCTACTGTTAAGTTGACGAAACTGTTTTGGTATGTAATTTAGTACATACATAAGTTGTAGAATGAGGAGGACATAAAATAAATCGGGGTATAAAATTCGGGAAATATATATGATTATTCTTATAAGTAATTCTATATTTGCACAATAGATTGTGATATTTTGTGAACCAGTGAAACCTAAGCGATAATTATGCCTCTGTTTACACGATACCTATTATATGATCTTCCTACGGGTTAATCTAATGTGCATACTTTAGGTCCCTTATGTGATCACACATTTCGTCGTCTATTTTGAAAACCAGGCCCTCTCTTAGTTAGCATGTTGCAGTCATAGACGACATCGTTTTTTAACATCAGATGAGATTGTGGTCAAACTCTAAAATCTATCACTACGTATTACAAAACAAAGTCCTACGGCATGTCTGTCTATTTGTCTATTCGTGATAAACTCAAAAGCAACTCAACGTATTTTCATACGATATTCATTAATAGATAAAGTGATTCACGAGCAAGATTTAGGTATATAATTTGTCAAGATTTTTTATAAATTTGTTGAAATATAACATAACATAGTAAATATAAGAAGTGACGGAAATAGTCAAGCCGTCTATATAGGAGCTTTCGTCGAAAACGCTAACTAATCCCTTTGAAATATAACAAAACAATTGTGACAACATACAACGCAGACGAAGGCGGGAATCAACTAGTTAACTATAAAAAAATGAGCCGTCATGGGACGCCTGGTAGATGTGAAATACATGTGTAACGTATTAAACAACACTGTATACACTATAGGTATGCGGGATCAGTGCGGTAAGAGAGATTGCGCACAGACGTTTGCTTATGGCATCGCGTTACTACGTCTCACACACGGCGTGTATCGCCACGCTATAAATCACCCTCGCCTATAGATGTTCCACATCAAAAAATAAAAACATTGCAAATTCAAAGTTGGATTTTCTAATATCTAATATCCATCGAAGATTCTCTTTAAAAGTAAGTAATGACTTTTGATCTAGATTGATTTAAAAAAATAGTTTCAATTTGAAAGTATAATTGATACCTTTTTATGATATTTATAACTACTTAGGTCCAGAGTTTTCTTTTAATTTAAAGATCAGCCGTCATCGTTTCGAAGAGTTGTTCCGCGCATCCCGGAACGCACTCTTCCCAGCGTTTACACGCACAAGTAGATAATTGGAGTGTCGGGCCAGGGCGAGCTGCGAGCATTGTTGGTGTCGTTACACCCTCATTATTCAATTCAACAATTGCTCAGACGTCGCCCTGTTTCGTTCCGGTGGATCGAGGCTAATCTTATGATAGCTTCTGAGAATTTATTTCTTACTAGCTCTGCCCGCAACTCCGCGTGAGACCTAATGTGAAAAAAAGTGGGTAATAAAATCATCTCAATATATGAAGTTCATTTACTTATCTATTTTCCTCGCGTGCCTGTAGCCCGGTGAAGCTGTTAAGACCTTACTAGGTCAATAGCGTATTCAGATCGAAAAAAAAATTACAATAAATTTTGATAGAATGAAGAACCGAATTTAATGAAACTGAGACAAAATGTTACTCAAAGGTATGCTTTATAATTTTGGCAGTGCATATGATTCAAAAGTACCAAAACTTTTTTAAACCAAGTATTTAATACGTATTTAACTTTTTTATAATAACACGGAAAATATTTATATTAAACTTATTTGTTAACTTAATTTATATGAAAACAATGAAATAAACACTTTATATCTATGTATTAGTCACTCAGTCTAGACACTAAATTACAAAGTCCAAAACACAGTACCATATACCCGTAAAACGCGCGCATTCAACTTCAGTATTTAGAAGGCTAAGCCGAGCTGTAAGGTGAAGATAAACGTGGGCGAAGTAATCCGCTTTGTGCAAAAATGTCCCCGGTGTCGCCCCCTACCAGAGCAACTTTATTAAAAAGCACGTAATCCCAACTAGTGGACTGGGTAACGCGATTATGTTTTATATAACTCAATATGCCGTGGACGATATGAAATTGAATTTTAATCCGGAAATTTAAATGTTGCCGTCTCTTTTGATCTGCCCTTGATGAATACACTATCTGTAACTATCCATGTTTGTTCTATCTATTTGGTCAATCCTTAAGGTGAGTGTTCACGCCTGAGTCGAGAAATTTAATTATATTTTTGATTTGCGTAATTCATTATATATAAAATCTGGATTTATGTCTAAGATACTTTTATTTGCTAATAACATCTAAAATACTTGTGTCTGTAATTCAGCACACGTTCTTTACGCAGTCATTTCTATTGCTTATATCCTTATATTCTGTAAAATCTAAAACTGTTATTGATAATTATTCTAGGCTATCAATCTAGGAAAAAAAATCGTGTATACAATTTTTATTAAAATTGGTCAAGTCATTTATTTTTCAATCTAGATATTATATAAAAAGACAAACAAAAGACAGACGAAACAAATAATAACCATGACCTTAGAAAAAGTTATGAATAGTCTAAATAATCCTTAGCCATAATCTTTGTAGTCCGGTGAAGCTGTTGAGACTTTGCTAGGACAATAGCGTAGTCAATTCAAGAAAAAAAACCTAAACATAATTATGTAATTTATTATTGTATTTATTAGGTAAAATTATACTGATATTTATTTCAGTGAAAAGCTTTAAGTAAAGACGCTTACCAGATAAAATCAGATTGAAATTATTTAAAAATGTTGGTCAATAAAACTTAAACGTTAAAAATCTCCTGTATTTTATTATTTTTAAAGGACTGATTCTGTATCATTGTGATTCGAAAACGATTATGTTCAAAAGACTAAAAGGAATTAATTAACGTTAGTACTCTGTTCTTATTTTTTTAATACTTAGTTGATTTTCATCTTTTCCCGGAATCTTATCTGCCATTAAATGACGATATTGCTTGTGATGAATCACAGCGTAAACTTAAATAATAACTGTCTACCAAAGCTCCGGTTTCTTGCAAGGATTCAAAAGTACGTTGATTGACGCCATGTCCAAACTCAGAACACATGGTATAAAGAAATTAATACGAGTGAATTCATTAAAACAATGTGATATATTACCGAATATTAAAAACAAAAAAAAAAAAAAAAAACAATTTTATAAAGGTGTTTTCTTTTGTTGCAACAATGAATTAACGGTATCTAAATTAACACAAAAGTCTGTGCAAAACGTCGTCTAATATTCAAACAGCGTCTGTCATTGCCCGTATCTTGTCACCCCGACAGCCAGGAAGCGGGAGAGGTGGCACACTTCATTTCTCGCACATCAAACAATCGCGCCCGCGCCGCCGCCATCTTTCCGGAAATGACGTCACTGACGTGCCGCCGCGATCGCTTTGATCCGCACAAAAATAGTATTCGCAGTGTACTCGTTAGGGTTAGAGTACGGTAAGAAATTGCATTCGCCTATAAAAATAATACTATACAGCGCTAAAATAATTCTTACAATATAATGAGGGTGTTATAGGTTTTTTGAAATCAGTTCTTTCATTCTAGATTAGATATTCTTTGTTTATTAATTGTAGGAACACTAACGGAACAATTTAGAAAATGTTTAGTATAATGAAAAACAGTTCCATTTTACACTTTTGTGTACTAGTTATTTATTTATATTTATAGAAGAACATAAGATTTACTAAAATTAACACTTTATATGATTAACTATTCTTAGTAATTAAAAAGGAATCGATTTAATAAATATACAAAATTATGTATATTTAATTAATTTAAATAACGTTAATAATTAGTCCTGAAATATTTGTATGCAATTGGGATACATATACATAAGATGATAATTATTGAAATTAGAACGTGGGTATTTAGTATTTGATGGCCTGTAGTATTTTAATAGTTTAATCAGGCTTGATGGTGAGATTAGAAGTGGTTATAAAACAATCTTCTAGGAACTATTATACCGACTGGTAGTCCGGTGAAGCTGTTAAGACCTTGCTGGGTCAATAGCATCGTCATTTCGAAAAAAAAAAAAAATATACCGACAGCATAATGTGTACGAGGGTTTGACTATGAAAGATGTAAGCATCATCAGAAGTAATTATTTACGTTTGTACTCGAATAAATCCTATCCTATTTGATTTAGGTCTTCTTATTAGATTATTGATTTTACCAACAATGTTTTTTCAGTCGCCATTACATTTTTCATATATGTCGTCAGTTACACATAAAAAGACAGGATACTTTGGTCCAGAAAAAAGTATTTACCGAGGAATAAGTTAGATCAACATTAGATCATGAAATAGAGTAGGAAAAGTTCTATTACGGACTAACTTGAAAGCATACGACGACTGAGGATGCTCATAAAAATATAGCAAAATTATGTTTATACAATGTATATTATAGTGATATTAAAAACACTTCGTTAAAGATTTAACAGATAGAAGTGTTCCGTAAATCGGAATGTTTTGTAAGCAGCCGTTGTACTATCAAAGAAAACTTTAAGAAAGTTATGAATATAAAAAATGATATGTATTTTAAAAATCCTGGGAGATTGAAAACATGGTATTCTACGTTATTTTTATTTGACGAAAATGATTAAAATTCGATTCGATTCGATTCGATTTTCTTGAGTTGGATTCAAATTTAAGAAAAAGAAATCTCGAAAACAGTGCAACTGTAGCAAAAGACCATTCAGGTTACCTCGCAACTACAAAAAAAAACTTGATAAAAACAAATTATATACGTAAAGATTATAGCTATTTAATATTTTTTATTGTTAAGATACTTAGAGTGTATCCATTCTAATCTAAAGTTTGAGTTACTTTTAAAAATGGTAAGAAGATTAAACATTATTACCAGATATTTCTCAGTTTCTTCGCTTTTTCTAATAAGTGGGTCATTCTTATATCTTATAGGTACTCTAATTATTCTTATATATTTATCACATTTAGTTTTTACTACTTTAAACATTACAAAATGTTATATTTGAAGGCAGTTTGTTTAGTCTCGGATACTAGCAGCCGAATATGAAAAACAATGTTTGTATAGAATAAGAAAATCATTGATAGAAAAACTCTAGATCCTCAAGTAAGGAACTGTTATATACAATCCTCATAACAGAACGAAATAACAAATTCAAATACCCACAAGGTAGAGGAGTATAACTAGTCAAATTTAATTTAAAAATATACAAGTAAGCACAGCATAACCAAAAGAAAACTGTCACCGCAAACTAATTGTTTTAACAATGCAATAATCAGTGCAAATACAATTTTGCTAAGCAATAAACGAAAATAGACACAGTCAGATATGCCCCCCGCGTATTAAATTACTAAGGGTAGATCCCGCAATTCATTCATATTTGTACGGTATTTGTGAATGTGATGAATTGAATTCCTTTTAACACAGTATAGTTTTGTCCGTGACTTCTCTGTCTATTGCTATGAAATATATAAGTATAAGATCCACCTGAACTTGGATAATCTAAGCGTCTTATAGATATTATTATTGTTTCGTACTGTACCGTATTAGTACTGGTTTCGTATTTGAAACATAAAGAGGTTTCTCTATTTTTAAAATACACGCTTATAGAAGCCGATACCAGAAGCATTTGAAGTGGAGACGCTTAATCTATCTTTTAGTTACATACATATTAATATTCGTATGTGTGACCGTGAAAATTGATCAACGTTCAATTTGCTATAACGAGGCTAATTCGTTTAATATTTTTATGACAAACAATAATAACAATTGCTGGCAGATTTACGGACGCAACTATGAGTAGGTTAAATCTAACATTACAAATTTACAAATCCGTGATCGCTACTCGTCAACGACAAAATAAACGAAATGGTTTCATAAAAAGCTAAAACTGCGCAACAATATTGGTTCTATAATTACTTTCTGGTTAAATGTTTCGACATCGTGCCAATCGATGTGGCTTCGACTTCTACAATAAACTTCAAAGTTTCGATAAAAAAAAAAAATTATGAAACTGTATTATAAGTTTGTTGTGTTAGTATGTTGCCATCTACGAACAATTTGCGACCTAAAAACAGGAAATATTTTGGTCAATATTCGATTGTAACTCTTCCGAGTTTCTATGTATATACATATATTGAGAAACGTTACATTTACGTTTCTGTAATGTTTAGATTTTCGTGAAAGAGATTGTTGCAGATGTCTTGATATATACATTTAAATCGTACACTACATTTAAATCGCTTTTAAAAATGTCTGTTTCTCTGTTCTTATGAACACGCATCACTGCTAAAGTACTGCGTTCACGATAAAACCTTAAGAAAATTCTAAAACATATCCTAGAGTAACATTGAATATTGGTTTCATTAAAATTGATTCACTCTATCCAAAGTTATTGTAATTTTAATGACGACGCGACTTCAGTACAAGAGAAAAGTAAATGGACTTAATACATTCAGATGATTTTATTAATCACTGTTTTTTTATATTAGGTTCCATGCACGTTGTAGTCCGGTGAAGCTGTTAAAACCTTGCTGGGTCAATAGCGTAGATATTTCGAAAAAAAAAAAGTTCCATGCACGAGGGCACAGCTAATCTATAATAAAATAATGAATGACACTAAGTGTTTATTTTTAGCTTTACCTGGGAATCAAAATTTAAACTTTAAATTTCCATATGATTACTAATGTTTCATATCAATGTTTAGTGCTAAAATATCGAAATATTATTTCATGTAGGTTTTATGCTATACGTTTCACTATAGACGTCAATAGATGGCGTTGTAATAAATCAAGTTAGGTACAAAATTATACACAAAATAAGTAATCATAGTCATTTTACAAAAAGAACATTTAAATAATATTGATTTAGGTAAATTCAAATATTAATTACTTCAAAAAATAAAAAGGTGTTAAAAGATGTTAGCACGACTAGTAGTATATAAATTGGTTATTATCTATTTTATGAAAAACTATCAGTTTTTAATTTAATATGATTGTTTATAAACCTTTCAGCCGATAATAGAATTTCATAGAACGATGTGTGTATTCCTGTGATTGTGTACATATGTTTCGCGGTTTTTCTTTCTGTAAATAGTCTGTTTTTAAAAATGCTAATTGTATTTTATCTGAAATTTTCCTTTACTTTTGTAATATATATTGATCTATTTAATAACTGCCTACTTTTTTACTAAACATTAAAATAAAAAAAAAAACAAATATGATACTAACATTTATAAAATACCGAGTTTTCTCTACACTAACCGCATTCTAAGTATTATATCGTCACCTATTATTAATTTTTATAAACACCAATAACTTTTTGTCAAACCGCCGACCTTTGTCCACGAAAATACTTGAGGCACACAATAACTCGCTAAAACAAAAAAAAACGTATCACACTAAATCACACTATTCAAAATAGTGACTTCCTTAGAAAAAATCGGTGAAGAAGTATCTCAAACCTGAATAGAAGACAAAAGGCGAACCTTAATTGACAAGGAGATGGTCCGACGGAGTACAATGGTTCAGATGTCATGCTTTATCAAGAGAATTAAGGCCATATTATGCGCGATGGAAGGATTACACAGGTGTCCGGTGGCGAACGGTTCCACGTAAAAAAACTCGAAATAAATTCCGCTAGAACGGGTAGTATTTGTTCACGAAGAGTCAACTTATTATATTACTACGATCATATGAAAAATGAATATGTTAAGGATTTTAAATATAAGTGAAATTTTCACGAGGAAATGATGAAAACTAATAATAGTAGCTTACGGGCACAATCGATTGGATGGAGTCAACGCCATATCATTTTGTCTGTCTATTCGCGATTAACTCAAAACCTACTGAACGAATTTTCGTGCAGTTTTCTCCAATAGATAAAGTGATTGATGGGGAACGTTTAGGTATATAATTTGTCAAAGTTTTTATTATCAAGGCAGGATAAAGTCCGCCAGGCCCGCTAGTAATGAATATTGAGATGATATTTACTACCTCTTGTAATGCAAACATGTGCAATAAATTATATCTAAATCAGTACCACCGACGTGAAATAACAGTGCTTGTATTATTACGTTTCGTTCGGTCAGTGAGGGTGCCGGAGGACCACCTCCCCTCCCAGTCCATCCTCCTCTCTTCTTCTTTTACCCACATAAGCTAGCAACGCACTTGAAACTCTCCTGGTGTTGCTAGTGTCTATGGACGATGGTGATCACTTAACATCAGATGACCCACTTTTTCGTTTGCCCCCTATGCTATAAATAAAACATCTAGGAGTTTTATGACATTAGGAATAGAACGACAAATATAACACCATGTAAATAAAAAAAGTACAGAGCGTCTTGAACTTAATGAAAACTCTAAGTAGTTCAAATTCATACTTTAAGTTATCGGACAAACTTACAGTGCTGATGTCAAAAAGCAGTTTGATTTACGCGCTCAGTTATGTATAACACATTAATTTTAAAATTACGAATATTTCGTCCTAATTGCTTGCAACCCACCATAGTTGCATATTTAAGCGTCACGTATTCCGGGGTTAGCCTTCAAAGTGACTCTTTATTAGTGACGGATTAGTGGCTGACTGTCGTTTGTCATATTTGAATATCACCGTCATTCTTAAATTGCACTGTTACGGTAACCAATGTAAAAAGAATAACTAATATATAAGTTGAAATTATATTTTCCTTTTAAAATTGCCGGAGAAATTATTACGTTCCATTTTACCGTGTAATGGATATGAATCTGTACCATTAACCTCGACAAGGAAACTCGTAACGAACATCATCTAAGATGCACTTTGTCTAGCGTCTCGCATTACCTGTCACAGACAGCCATTAGTCCTCTGACGTCCCACGTTAGAAACTTTACCCTCTCAAACTTACCCTCCAACGTCTTGTCCGCTTGCCAACTTATATTTGCACCTGAAAAATATGACATCATTAATAAATTCAAACTGTAACTAACAACGCCGCCTAATGAGGATATTTCGCGAGCTGCATAATTAATTTTGTACAAATACGTTGACCCAAAACTTCTCATATCCACCGTGATTACTCGCCTCGTGAAAGCGTTGTGTTTCATATTGACAGTTGTTAGTTATTAATAAGTGTCGGTTTCGATATATCGGTATTTTGTACTAACATATATGTAGGCTTGTATGTTATAGTATAATCAAAATTTTCATTTTGATTAGATTCGTCTCTACTGTTTCAATTTACCAAACTATATTTATCTTTTACGTGTATTGAGGACAGGGCTCGTAGCATGATGATAGTAGTTGAGCCATGAGACCATATTATAAATTTTCAGAAGGAATGCATTTTTGTATCTAGGAGATAATATACATATGTATGTATAATGATATTTATTTATACGCACAACTATACAATAGGCATTGATAAAATAGGGAAATAAAATATCAGAACAGTAAATTAGACCAACAAAATGTTAACAAGTTTTAAAGTACGTGATAGAGCCACGCTAAATCTATTACAGATTTCAGCATAAATGTATCGGCTCGCCCGGGGTAGTACCACCTGACCCACAGAAACAATCACGTGACGTAACAGTGCTTGTTTTCTTGTTGTGTTTCGTTCGATCAATGAGAACACCGGATGCTCCTCCTCCTCCTTCCTTCTCCCTCCTCCAAACACAGGCTGGCAATACACTTGTGACTGCCCTGGTGTTGCGAGTGTCTATGGACGGCGGTGATCACTTAACATCAGGTAAACCGCCTGCTCGTTAGCCTCCTATTATATGGAAAAAAAATCATTCAAAGAACAATCACTCCGATTTTTACGTGCAGTTATTACATACTCAAATTTCCAGATTCGATTGTAATTTAGCTTTGTGGTAATCAGAAACCACTTCTTGGTGTATTAAAAAATACTGCTGAGCCTCTAATAGCCGCTTCAATTTAACAGGCACTTTCATAACGGTCGTAAATCACAATAAAAAATTTAATTTAATTACTAAAATTTAAACGTCAAAAATACCTTAAATTCCTACGGGCACAGTATCGTAAATGTATTTCTCGTATGTCCCAAATTGCGTTCACCGCGAGCTATCCCATTTGCATCTATTAACTCAATGCAATCGTTCTGAAAATATTGAGAATTATCGCAAAAAAAAAATGTCGAATACTCTTACGCGACACGTTTCGCACCACACCTTTGTCACGGACGCCGCAGGAAATGACAATTATTTTTGGTCCAATCTTTGAGAATGAGCCCCTCTTTCACACGCGCAAAATACCTCGAAGGTGTCCTTTGTATGTCTGAGCGACGAGACAAAAAACTTGTCCATTCACGAATATAGGTTAGTTGCAAAATTTATTTACGGTATTCGGTATTCATACGATGTGTGTTTCAATAACAAAGTGGACAACAATAATCGACTCGAATATCATCATACGAAAGTACAATTTCTTCATTTTATTTAAACTTAGCATTTTAATTTACTTACGAATTTTTCATTGAATTCATTATCACAATTTACGTAATTGTATAGTATATTTTATTTATTCAATTGAAATGGAAACTGTTTTGAGTTTTTGTTTTTTTTTTTTCTCGAACTGACTACGCTATTGACCTAGCAAGGTCTTAACAGCTTCACCGGACTACAGAGTTTTTGTTTGTTATTAGCCTTTTTAGGAGTTAATTAATTTTGTTTCATATAATTGTATCTTATTAAATGTCCATATATGAATAAGCTAAGATATACCAGTTTCATACATTTTTGAATTAATCGGCTGAGTGCCTTAAGCGCTCGCTTTAGTAGTTCGGTGAAGCTGTTAAGACCTTGCTAGGTCAATAGCGTAGTCAGTTCGAAAAAAAAAGTACATTTATGAAGTCTGCTTCTCAATCGATATTTTATATCCATTCTATTTACTAGGTATAATCATTTAGTCAGTATTATAGATAAAAATATTTTGAAAATCTTTTTTTAATACAGTCAATGAGTCGCGTAGCCTTTATTTATAGGTCTCTATTCGTCGTACTTTGCGCTTCTTACGTCTACAATGTAGAATATTTTTCAATTCTCAATACAAATAATATTATATAAAAAACACATGAAGAAAAGAGTTTCTACTCTTTCTTACGACCAAATTTCCATACTACTTAAGATTAATAGTTATATTACACCCATAAACTATCTATATTTAATTTGCCAATGATCCATTAAGTTAACCGTGATCTGCATTATTTTGTCTCAAAGTATCTGTTCAATTTTTGTCCTTGAGTAAAATCGTGGACGATACGACTCTAACGAATGAATAACCATCCAGTATATACTCGTATTATAGTTTTACAGGCTGGCTTAAATAATACAAGAAACCTTAAGGCCTGTGCAGAGGATTATGTTCTATAATTCACCTTTGGATTAGCAAGATTTTAGCCACCAATTACTATGAATGACTGTTTTGACATTACTACGGCGGATACCATAATTGGTGTGTGTTGGTCGGACAAAATTGCCTTATCTTGTCACAAAGTAGTTATATCCACACTTCTATTTCTTAGGTGAACTAGATGCCTATTTGCTATCTCATAACGTATAGAAAAATTTCCAAAACAAAGCACTTTAACCAACATCGTTGATTTAAACAGTTAAACAAGGTTCTCACATCTCATGTAACAAAAAAAGCTACTGATTGACAATATAATCCCTGATATAACAATAACAATTGCCATAAGTACTGACGAAACGTAATTTTAATGAACAATTCATTTAAGTATCAACTAATAACAGTGTTTATCGAATTCATAGTACATTGAAATCGAGTAACTAACTTATAATACCTTATAATATTAACATCATTCGAGACTATAATTTCTATACATTTAGTCAAATAAAAAAAAGCGGTCAAAGGAACAATGCCACGCTGTCTGGCAGCCGACAGGTATATGACGGGGCACATTTTATTGGTTTTCCGAAACATTCCTGCCCTATTAATAACTGAGTGGAGGGAAAAAAAGCCGTAGAATCCATTTGTCAGGAGTCTGGTGATTTATGGGCGAGGACTTTTAGATTCTCAGAAGATGGGCGAGTTTTGTTCTATTTGCTTACCTGTCATATTGATTTAGTGGGTGTATACGTGGCATTGCGCTGTAACATTTAGTACTAATATGTATCTATTTTAATTACCCTAGATAAACCTACTACTACGGTGGTCTATGTAACTGAGGTTATAGGACACGCAAATTCTGTCCGATACGATTCTTCTTCTATGATTCTGCAATCCTGTTACAAAGTAGGTATCCATACCTAACTTGGTAGCTACAATAATACATATTATGAGTTTTTTTTTATTCGAACTGATTACGCTATTGACATAACAAGGTTTTAACAGCTTCACCGGACTACCACATGAAGAGAAATTAGTCACCGTGGGCTCTTTAGGATTGTCTTGTTTCAGTATCGTCCAGCTGTCGAGAGGCTTGTAAGTTGGATTTTGTTGGTTTGGGTGGATTGGAGTTGTGGACGTTGTGTTTGGATATTAATGACCATCAGGCACAGTGGAGTCACAGAGTCGGTAGTGGTCATATAAGACAAAGTTGTAAGCTTTTATGCATACTTTTTTTTAAATATTATCTACATTTATTAATCAAATGTCGTGCTTGAAATTTCTTAGCTTGTAATCCAACGTGTGTGATCAATTACAAATTCCAATATATTTCTCACGCGCTTCAATAAATCAACACACAATAAATGGGGACTCCGATGTCCGTCAAACGCCCTTACAGGTAACCGAATGTTTCAAAGACAAAATTCATCAAAGTTCATTCTATACTGGTTATACGAAATATTAATGATATTATTTACAATACTAGGAAAGTCATAACTTCTAAATATTAAAGATCTTGTAAGGTAACCGCTTAGTACGTATATGGACGAAACTCATTGTGTAACTTAAAATTCAGTGATATCATTCCACAACGCGATGATTTATCTATCACCATACTCTCAATATTACATATATCCATATACCAGCTTTTACCAGCGGCTTTGCTCGCATTCCTGTAATTTCAAGATATGCCTCGGGAATAGTATTTTTTTCTCTATTCTGTGAAAGCGTAATAAACAATCTTACTTTGGCATTTATAATATATGAACACTGAAATATTTTTTTAAATTGGAGTAGCAGTTCCTGAGATTAGCGCGTTCAAGCAAACAAACTCTTCAGCTTTGTAATATTAGTATAGATGTACGTCGAGACAAATTTGGCAAAACAGCCGGAATCAAATAAAGAAAAGTTTATTCGGGAAACCGAATAGTGACAGTAAAACAGCGTTCCCTTTCTATCGGCTGACAGTTCAAGGAATGCCGGTACGGGTTGCAATGTGCTTAGTCACAGCGATATGATCGATAGGGCGGCGCGGCGCGGTTCGGCCAGCCGGTATCACATCGCGATCGCGCCGTGAATGTGCTGAGTTCACGTACGTGTTACCTATTGGACTCAACTGCCAACGAAGTGTTCTTTCTCTCCAATGAGTTATTTTAATTATTTTTTTTTTAATTTATACGATTGCGTATTTTATCTACACATATAATAAAAATGTAAATCTAACGTATCTAGTTTTTACATTCCTGGGAAAAACATTGTGGTAGATGTCTAGGAATAAGTAATAAAAATGTCTGACTGTCTGTCTATTTGTACACGTATCAATGCTAAATGTTAATGTAAAAATAATGTAAAAGTAATGTAAAAATGCTACTACGGTCACAGTAAATCCTCACCAAGAAGATCATAAACTATATTCTCGAGTAATATTTATCGATCTACTTATACCCGGTATCTTTGGGTACGCGAGTGACAACACTATATCTGAGAGGTATATATCCAGTCCTCGAGCTAGCCTTCCGGAAATCCTTATTGAGAGAGAATCCATGGTTGAGCGTCTGTATAAGAAGATTAGGTTTGTTTTCGATTGGGGTAATTCAAACTTAGTTAAATTTAACGCTGAAAAGACACAGCGTGGCTCTTCTCTACAAAACGGAATTCGTTTAACTTGACTCCTACTTTTCAAAGTGTTTCCTTGCAAGTAACTGACAACCTGGAGCTTCTTGGAATCCAGCTATCTCCGGAACTCAATTTTGGGTGCTCACTTGAACTGAAAGCAAGAACAGCTGCGAGGAAACTTGGGATTCTCTTTAAAGTTAAGCGATATTTCACACCAAAACAACATCTCAGCTTGTACCAAGCTCAAGTACGCTCATATGTGGAATATTCTTGCCACTTATGGGATGGATCAGCCAAATATCAGCTGGCCGCTCTTGATTCCATTGAGCGTCGTGCTCATCGGCTTGTCGGTGATGAAGCGCTGTGGGAGACAAAAATGCTCAGTTTAGAGCATCGTCGTCATTGTTTTATAGGGTACACTTTGGAGAGAGTGCAGAGGAATTACAAAATAGAATTCCACCGTTGCCATTCCATCAGAGGACGACTAGAGGGCTTCCACACTTGCGTGGTTGATATACCCGTAATTAGTACGAAGCGATTTGCTTTCACATTAAGTATACATACGGCTAAGGAGTAGAATTCACTCCCGGCGTCTGTGTTCCCGCAATCTTATAACTTGGGAGTCTTCAAGAGTAGAGTGAACAGGCAATTTAGTGGGTAAGCGCGACACATCGTCGGCCTCATCGTTACTTACCATCAGGTGAGATTGTGGCCGAGCGCGTACCTGTTGTACATAAAAAAAATAGTATATATTTCATTAAAATAGGTTCACTATTAATAACGATACGACTAAAGTACGAGAGAAAGTAAATGAACTCGATACACTCAGATGATTTTATTAATCACTGTTTTTAGGTGACAGGCGGATGAAGTCGTGGCCACAACTATCTACAAAGAAAACTCAAGAGTGTTGTTCGTCCATGATGCTGTCAGTAATTTCTAAACCAATTTTAATGAGAGTTTTATAGACAGATAGAAATATATTCAGACTATTTTTGATACTTTATAGTAGTTACCATTTGGGCATGATCTCATGAAGGCTATGGCTCATTCGCAAGGATTTGAACCTACGTCGATCGACGACAAAAATATTTTCATTACGACTTTGCAGCTTATCTAACGACAATCGAACAATTTTCCTACAAAGTGTAGGTTTTAAAGTATGCTTTGTGATACTTAACCCGATTAGGCCTCCTACGGCAGCGGCTCAAGCTTAGGTTCGATCCCTCGGTAGGGAGCCCTTGAGTGCGTTGCTTGCGCGATACGGTGACACACAAATATACATCACCGCTACAACACTACACGATCACCCCCACACACGTGCACGCTACACGCTTACACATGAAAGTGGAAGGGTTTACTTTTTTTCCCTTATCGAACTGAAAAACTCTCAATTTTCTGATAATAAATATATGGAAGAGTTGTTGAGGCGTGTATGCTTAGTACACATATACGGTTCAACAACTCATACATATATGAATAGTTAGCTAGGCTAGCTAAGATAGGTCGCGATTTTGCATCCAACAGGCAACAGCCAAGCCGAGGTGTGCCGTGCACCCTTGAGCTGGTTACCATAATAAAATCGGCTAAGTGCCTTAAGCGCTCGCCTTAGTAGTTCGGTGAAGCTGTTAAGACCTTGATGGGTCAATAGCGTAGTCATTTCGAGAATAAAAATAAATGCTTTGTGACAGCAAATGCTAGACGTATAGACGGCGTCGGAAAAAAGAAGCTAAGGACGGAAATAAATAATAAATATGACAGAAACAATTACACGCAAATCTACACTAATATATAAAGCTGAAGAGTTTGTATGTTTGTTTGTACGGTTGAACGCGGTAATCTCAGGAACTACCAGTTCGATTCGAGAAAATCTTTCGGGTTTAAATAGTTCATTTATCGAGAAAGGCTTTAGGCTATATATAATCACGCTAAGATCAGTAGGAGAGGAGCACCAATGATGAATGTTTAAAAATCAGGCATTTTTTCCTTTTGAAAGCTTTCGCTACGTGTTAACGTTAGTATACGTTGCTATAGTAACGTGATAACTTTCTATTGCAAATATTTTCAGAGTTTATTTTGTGTTCCTATTCTAAAAGTTTATTCTACGTGAGTTTTCTTTCCAATTAATAAAATATTTAACTCATATTGTTCGATAATGTATAGCTTAATATTTTCATTACTTTCTCATATAGTGTGAGTAGTGAGGGTGGTATATAGTAGTTTAAAGTTATGTGGTTGATGATAAATCCCATACTATTCGACACACTGTTAGTATTCACATATCTAACGTACACGGTACATGTTACAGTAGATGATGTGGGTGTCGTACTTACAAATATTTTTGAAAGAGTGTTTCTGTAATTTACACATCTACACACAATTTAACATTTATTTAATTCAATATAAGAGGCGTGCGAAGCCGCGGGTTACAGCTAGTAGTGAATATAATAAAAAATATGCATACATAAGTACGAAATGCAACGTTTTGAGTATTAATACAATGCTACTCTGTAGGGTTCTTATTCAAAGACTAAAAGAAAAACAAATTCCCTAAACCCTCGAAGTAATCGAAAAACGTTTCAAATTTTACACGAACGGAAAAAAAATTGTCGACTAATCCGCGGCATCTTTTAGCAACGAAACAAGGGATATACAGTGCGAGTTTCTAAAGAAATATTCCTTAAAAAATCACGGGCTTATTGATTTCTGCGAATGTTCGTTGAGCCGCAAGGATAATAATACTCCCTTACGGACCGGGAACGAATTACTCGTTCAGGGATAAACTCATCTCTAATTTCGCAGAGATATCCGTCCGTATAAGATACGTAATACGAGTAAAAATACCTGAGAATTCACTCTGGAGATTTCTAATCCCACGGGATTAATTAATCGCTGATAAGTTTACGATTTCGTTGTATTGAATTCGCATGATTTAAGCTAATAATTCAAGAAGAACGGGGCCTGTAAATTAGTTTTGGTTATTTAATTTTTTTTTTTAATCATATAGGAGGTAAATGAACAGACGGGTCACCTGTTGTTAGGTGATCACCACCGTCCATAGACGCTAGCAACACCTAGGGAGTCGCAGGGGCGTTGCCAGTCTGTGTTTGGGGGAATGGAGAGAAAGAGAGAGGGGAAGGATGAGGAGAAGGAAGAGGAGAGGGGAAGAGAGACGAGTCTCCGGCGCTCTTGCTGACCGAACTAAACGCAATAATGCAAATACTGTTCTTCACGTCGGTTTTTTGCTGAAACTAATAATAGCTTCAGTGTAGTTCTACCACTAATATGTTATGACTAGGGGCTTGAAAACCAGGAAGTTTAATAGTTAAGAATAATGTCTATTCTTATATGTATAAAACTATTTTTAATGTTACAAAACTGAAGAGTGTGTTTGCTTGAATGTCCTAATCTCAGGAACTACTGGTCCGATTTCAAAAATTCTTTAAGTGTTAAATAGCTCATTTATCAAGAAAAGCTATAGGATACGACGCTAAGACCGGAGCACCAATGAAGAATGTTTCGAAATCGGGGTTAACATACGTATTATTAAAAAATATTTACACATTTTACGTAAACGAATTCGCGAGTTAAAATTAGCGTTAGCCCAAAGTAACTATTCCATGCGAACAAAGTCGCGAGCAGAAGCTTGTTTTATAATAAATTTATCATTTTTGTTATAGGTTTTATCAGATAAGTCGAACAACTTGTAAGCCGGGTCACTTTTAATTAAAAATGAATCAATTAATTTCTTATTGATATAAGTAACCGACGCCTACATGAGAGACTTACTTTAAAATTTTATTGTACCTTTTGTAAAATATTATAATTGATAGCGTTTTCAGACATAAATTCATGGACGTAGGTTCGAATCCTTGCAACCGAGTCGGAGCCTCTAATTAAGGAAAACATCGAGGTAAAGCATTAGCATGGTAATAGGGTTTTTTCTACACCCACTCACTCTTGAGGGATCTATCATGTTAAGCCTTCAGACTGCAGTTGGGACATTTTAGGAGGGTACGACATCTGTCGGAGGAGCAGAGGTAGTGCGGATTAGACAGTCCCTGCTCCCCGGCCAGTTGTAAAAGGTACCATGAGATTTTAGTCCAAACAACTCGAGCATATCCATCCTCCGCTGCCTGGTGGAATGGATATTCGTTAGGGATCTTTCCATGAAAAAAAGGGTTTTTTCTACGACTGAAGTGAATATGCTTTTATTGGATGAACGCGTTACATCCTAGACCTAGTCTTCACTTTCCATCAGGTGTGACTGTGGTCGAGCTTCACACAGTATATTATAAAAAAAGTCCTCCTGACTAATTGACACGCTCCAGTTCAAAATCTATCGCCAAGCCCCTGATGGTGTGTTCCGGCACCTACTATTGAGAGCCAGTCCAGTGTTAGTGGTAAACCACGCTGAAGCTATAACTGGTTTCAGCATTAATGGGTCGGCTCGCCCGGGGTAACACTACCCTTTCACGGAAACACCGACGTGAAGTAATAGTGTTTGCATTTTTGCGTTTCTTTCGGTCAGTGAGAGCGCCGGAAGACGACTTTCCCCTAAACATAAGGCTGGCAACGTACTTGCGACTCCCCAGGTGTTGTTAGCGTCTATGGACAGTGGTGATCACTTAACATCAGGTGATCCACCTTTTTGTTTGCCTCCTTTTACCATTTTAGACAACTCCGTCATTTAACCTTAGATAAGATTGTGTTGAAACACTAAAACCTATAAATTATAATGAAAATAACAGTCAAAGTTTTATGGGGATAGTGAAAAAGAACGTCGTGAGTTAAGATGAACTTGTTTAACACGAAATGTGTATTGAATTCTTGTTACCCAATAGTAAGTGAAATGTCAAAGATTTCTCGAAGTTTGAAATCGGGATTATGTTACGTAATGTAATCATAAAGGAGGTGTGCATTAATTACGTGAAGTGATCAGAACGGGGGGGTCAAGCCGAATCACACTAAATCCCACGTGGGGGAGAGAGAAGGTTTCGACAAATATCACGTAGTTTTTTTGCCAAAAAATTGTGTAAAAATTTTAGAAAATCAAATTAATTTGAAGTAAAACATGTTTCTAGACTAAAATATACCGAATAATTGCAATTAAAGGTAAATCTATAAAAAAAAGCTAATGTTTTTTTTTTTTAATAAATCCAACGCATTTATACTCAAAACACAAATTTTGAAATATCTCACGTGAGATAGGGAGAAAGGGTACAAATTTCACGACATTTTACCAAACTGGACGGGAGAGACCAAAATGTCTCACACAATGAATGGATGATCCCTAAATTGTCAATACAGTAACTGAATATTTAATTTTTATCTAAGATCATCATAAAAATTGTTATTAAAAAAGAATAGACACGGCTTTATTTTTATAACTCTCCACTAGGTGTCGCTATGTATTGTAATTTAACGTGGACGTTGTTACGCTTAGTTACCACTTAGTTAGTAATAAAAACAAAGATACTTGACTAAAACAGCTTCAATACTTCTAGGTCCGTTCCCTCGGCGTGGAGCCCTTGAGTACGCTGCTCGCGCGATACAGTGACACAAGATCTTACATCACTGCTACAACTTTACACATATCACCTCCACACACGTACACACATACACACTTACACATGAAAATGGAAGGTTTTTTTTGTCCCTTATCGAACTGAAATAGTTTAGAAAATTATCCGATACGAAATATATATAAGAGTTGTTGAGGTGTGTATGCTTGGTACACATATATGTTTCAACAACATATATATATATATGAATAGTTAGCTTAAGTTACGCGCGCTAAGGAACGTACACTGTCGACGCCGTCCGCCCGGTCCTGCGAGAGTGGCTTGGGAGGGAGTGGGGCTCCCTGACGTTCAGGATGGTGTAGGTACTCACCGGACACGGCTGTTTCGGGTGGTATCTGCACCGGATCGCTCGTAGGGAGCCGACCACCGCCTGCCATGAGTGCGGCGCTGAGGAGGATACCGGGCAGCACACTCTCTTTGAGTGTGTTGCGAGGGAGGTGGAGTGCCGCACTCTGGCGGCGGTGGTGGGGGAGGATTTGTCGCTGCCGAGCGTGGTTTCGTCCATGCTCGGCAGCGAGCAGGCGTGGCGAGTAGTGGCCTCCTTTTGCGAGGAAGTCATCTCGCAAAAGGAGGCGGCGGAGAGGGCCCGCCAGGCTGACCCCCTCAGCAGCCGTCTTCGCCAACGGAGGACCGGCAGGAGGAGGTGGCATTTTGCCCAACTCCTTCTGCCACAGTAGCCGGACCTGAGGGGATGTAGTCGGGGGGCTCATCCCCTCATTGCACAGGTCCGGCGGATGAGGGGAGGCAGCTGGTGTGTACCCAGCAGCCTCTCTATAGGTAGGAGCTCGACGGCCACCTTCCGCCGGGCGGACCGTTGGGGCGGCTATCTAAGGGGAATAGCTTAGTTCGATCCCTTGCCGCCCCAACAATACGGTCTATTGGTACACAGTGGGGTTTTAGTCCGTGCAAGCCGGACATAACTCATCCTCTCTCCCGGGAGGGTGGGTATCAACAAGGGATTTCCCCACGTAAAAAAAAAAGGTTAGCTCTGATAAGTCGCGCATTGCACGTATCAGGCAACAGCCCAAGCCGAGGTGTGCCCTGCAACCTTGAGCTAGTTGTCAAATAAAATCGGCTGAGTGCCGCAAGCGCTCTCTAGTAGTCCGATGAAGCTGTTAAGACCTTGCTAGGTCAATAGCGTAGTCAGAGCGAAAAAAAAGCTTCAATACTTCCTTGATACAAACCCGAGGTATATCCATCAGATATAAATATGGAAGTGTAAAAAAACCTTCGCTGTAAATTAATAACTTCGAGATGAAAAATTTAATCGACCGCTAATGAAATAAGACGAAGTGCGATCTATCAAACTAATAATTAATAATCGATCGGCACCGAACCCACTATTGATGGCTCCCCGAACTTAGTCATCGTTTTTAATTATTACAAAAAATGGCCGCCAAAATAAACGGGCATATTACAAATTTTCAAGTTTCACTCTCGTCATTAACGCCTTGACTTATAATTACTATTCGTTGCAACATAGCTGATGTTGTGTGTATTGTAATAGGGATGCACAGTTTCGATCGAGAAATATTTTTTAAATAAATCGTATGTTATATTATTTATGTACTTTACTATTTCAAGAAATCCTAAAATATAATGAGAGAGTCTGTATATGACTTTTGTTTTTCTTTTTTGTTATCATTAACTAGCGATTTGCTCTATAAGATTTAAACAAAAATGGTTTTATTATTTTAATTCTTTTTCTGAAGTTCCTTTTTCAAAGCTAGAGATGAAATTAAATAGCTTATTTATTTTATCGTATTTTTTAGTTATATTTTAAACATAAATAATTTTAATTTAATTCTAAAATATAACTTTAATTTCTTTTTTTTTTATTGAATGTCATGAATTAAATTATAATTAAAAAATTGAGCCGTTACGGGACGCCTGGATGTGAAACACATGTGCAAAAAACACTGTATACACTATAGGTATGTGAGCTCAGTGCGGCAAAAGAGACTGCGCAGTCGCTTGCGCATGGCATGGCATCGCCACGTCTCACACCCACGACCTGTATCGCCACGCCGACAATCAGGTTTACTTTTGCCTTTAGATGTTTCACTGTAATATAGCTTGATTATTGTGCACAAGTAAAGTGGATGTTAAATAATACCACAGAGCATGGATTCTGACTTGCCACAAAAATCAAGATACAAGAGGACCATTATTTAAATAAGCACAAAAAACTTATAGTATCATTCATTACCTACTCGACAAAGGCAGCAGTAATCTAATAAAAAAAATGAATCTAAAAAATGTCTCAAAGTTGAAATTTTATAATTAGTTTGTTTTGTATATATTCTTAATTCCACTTTCTAGTAGTAATCGCTCAACTCTACACATAAATGTCGACGCAGTATGAGGCTTTGAAGACGACAGATCGCGTTGCGTTATATTTAATCATCAATCAAATCGCACGTTCGTATGATTATTGGCCGCTCAAACTGACGTTTCGTGATGAAACCGCATTTGACAAATCGACGTGGCAGTGAAATTTAACGCATTCTGCCTACTGTGTACGCAATTGGTATAAAGTTTGTAATTGCGATATTTTCCTTGAGGTGTCAGGTGTTTATTTCATGACAGAGTATGTATTGAGATATTTTTTTTTAGTTTCGTTCGGACATTTCTTGAGTAATTTATGTCGAATTTTTTTATAAAAACTTTAATTTCAAATACCCCGACATAATTAAATTGATATTGACTATATTATCCTTACTAATATTATAAATGCGAATGTAACTATGTCTGTCGCGCTTTCACGCCGCCGTTCGCTGTTCGGGCTCTTCTCACTCACTCCTTCCAGGGAGTAGGCGGGGGAACCGCTTCAGGGATACCCCTTTTGCGGTGGCGTCTTCTCCGGTCGTAACTACGATCGGGTCTTTTTATTTCGAGGTATGTTCCTCTCGAAAAATACCTCTATGGCGTTATTAATCATTTTTACTGATGATTTCACGGAGTTGGGGTCTGAATAAAATTTTTCGGCGTGTAGTTCTTCGTGGGTTGTCTGATATACTACTGCTTTCCGGCGGTAGGGCGTGCAAAGGTGCTATACCTCTGAGGTGAAGGTGCACCGATGCATCCGCCCTTCCGAACATTCTCGTGGCGAGGCGAGTCACGAAGTCCTTAATTGGTTCTATTTGTAAGTCCCGTGTTATTGTACTAGTTTTGACATAATGCGGGGTTGCGACTATCAGTCTTAGTACAGCGTTCTGAAGCTCTGTAGTTCTGAAGTTCTGTAGCTTCTCCCTTGATTATTCAGAGAGGCATCTGTACCAGGAGGGGGCGGCGTAGGTGAGGCGAGACCTGATATAAGTTTTGTATAAACCTATTCTGGTACTAAATGGCAGCTTGGACCCAGTACCGATCGAAGCGCCCTCTTGGCTATTCTGACGCTAGTTATGGCTGCTAACGCTTGGTGTCTGAAGGTAAAACATCGGTCTATGGTGATACCTAAGTATTTGATTTTGTCGCGCCACGGAATACTCTCGCCCTGTAGCGTTAGCAGCAGCGGTTGTCGGGCAGCTACCCTGGAGACTAACGCCTGGGTTTTTCCCACGTTCACGGAGAGTCTCCACTTGTCAAGCCACTACGGTAGTGCATCGAGTGTAGGCTGGAGCAACTTAGCTGCTCGATTTCTATTTAACGAGGTTTTCATATAGGCCGTGTCGTCTGCGAATAGCGCTAGGTTCGCTTTTCCTTCCACGGCGATATCGTTTGTAAATAGGGCGTAAAGAAGAAGAGACAAACAACTTCCTTGTGGCACCGCTTGTAGGTGGATTTCGCGGGAGATGTAGTTTTCAACCCGTATTACAGCTTTTCTATATGTAAGGAACGATTTAATAATCTTGTAGAGGCGTGTATCGATTTCTTTGGCCGTCGCTAGCTTGTATAAAAGCCCCTCGTGCCAGACACGGTCAAAAGCTTTTCCATATCGAGGAATACGGCCGCCGCGTACTCCTTCTTCGCGTGGCATTTTATGACCGTGTTTACCACTCGGGTAAGCTGTAGGGTGGTGGAATGATCTTTTCTGAAGCCACATTGCTCGGGTCTCAGGGCTATAGATGGTTTTAGAGTGTTCAACAAGATCTCCTCAAACACCTTGCTCATAGTGTTGAGCAGGGTAATCGGTCGGTAATTTGCTGGATCATGCGTATTTTTCCCCTGCTTAGGGATAAGGAAAATGATCCCGCGTTTCCAATCTTCCGGAAAGTGTCCGGTGCGTATAATTCCATTATAGAGTCTAGTTAGTGCGCCTACTGCTTTCGCCGGCAGATGGCGCAACATGTTGTTGGTTATTTTATCCGGGCCCGGCGCTTTTCTCGGATTGAGTGCTAATAGTGCTCTCTGCACCGTTCTCGGCGTAGTGAAGAAGGGCGAGGTACTCAGTCCTTGCGTGGCGTACGACTCCGACAGGTAGTCATTCACATATTGGCTGATTATTGCATTGTGGTGCTCATCTTTTACAGGATATGGTCTGGCTGAATTTTCTATTGTTGAGGCGAATATTTCTGCTCTATCTTCCGCTGTAAAGTAGAGCTGTCCATTACTAAGCAGTGGGCGTGTCAGCTCTGGGGCGGCCGTCAAGTTATGGCATAACTTGTGCAACGACAGTAAGTGTTCCACCACAGAGTCGATATGAGCGAGCCATGAGTCATTGGCGTGGGTGTCTAGAGCCGACTTCACCTCGTCGGTTGTCCTATTTTGTCTGGTTTTTGTGACGGGGCATCTCGAGCGTTGCCATAATCGTCTGAGTGCTTTCTTCTTTTTGATTAAATTGACTATTCTCAGAGGTAGATTTTGTAGTGGTTTATTCGCGGTGATTCGCCGGGAAGACTGTTCGGCGGCTGTTTGAATGCAGTTTGTCAATTCTCCGGTTAGCCACTCGACGTCTTGAGCAGTCATCATTGGTCTTGATGTTGTGGTATTGAATATTTTGGCTGAGTACGCCAGCCAGTCCGTAATAAGTTGGGACCTCGGAAAGTGAACTCTATCCGGGGCCAGATTGATCTCCATCAGTATGAGTCGATGGTCAGATGGCAGGTCTAATAATGCAGTTTGTTGCGGCGTAATATTGAGGCCCGCAAAGGTGGCAAAATCTATAACGTCTTGCGAAGCCGGGCCGTCGTAGGTGGGTTCTTCCGGGCCGTAAATCTCATAGCCTTTGTTTTCGGCATGTTGAAGCAATCGTGCGCCAAGTGGAGAGTCGATCGACGAGTTCCAGTGCGTATGCTTGGTGTTGAAATCTCCCACCATAATTGAAGGCGTGGGCGTGTTTAATAGCGAATCAATATCTGCCATAAGGGTCGTGTGGGGGTGGCCTGGGAGGCGGTAGGTGGCGAAGATCCTCAAGGGTTGATTCGCCACACTGATTAGGACTCCCAGTGCGTAGAGCGATTGATACTCTACGACCGGAATGCACTGGTGGACAATGGATCGCTTGATCAGGACCGCTAGCCCTCTGTAAGCTGCCCCTGTTGTTGTGGTTTCGTCTTTTTGGAGCGTGTAGTAATTTGATTTTGAAGTTACTTCTTGATGACAAATGGGTCTCTGAGATGAGCATAATGTCTACATTATGTTCTTTGAGGAAGGTGTCTATTAGTCTTTTCTTATTCTTCACTGTCTGGGCGTTCCAATATACAACTCTTAATGTGTAGCGCATTATGGAATTAAGAGTTGTTTGCACATGGTCTGTACTGCGGATAGTCTTCCTTTAGCGCTTAGGAGTCTATCTTTATGTCTAAGCATTTTGCCCTTCGCCTCTAATCCTTGTTTGAATTCTTCGTCCGAGTCGTAGGTGTGAGTGTCGGTGGTACTTTTAATTCGGGCCTTCCCGCGGCATTGATTCGCGCTTCTGGGCGCGCGTCTTGAACCCGCGCTTATTCCGTCATTTGCCGGGGCCATTAGCGAGGCCTGGGCGGTCTCTTCGACCATGGTGTAGGTTGCAGGCAGTCGATCCTGTTCCTTTACCTTGTTTGAGGTGTTTCTTGTTCTAGTGGCCTTGAATGACGCCACAGTGCCGGCTCGTTTGTTACGGGCCTCTTTACAATATACCGGGCACGAGGTATAATTGGCTAGATGGGGTCCTCCACAGTTAGCACATGTGGGCGGTTGGTCAGGATGCCTGTCGCAGTCCCGCGCGAAATGCGGGCCGCCGCATTTCACGCATCTCTGCTCCCTATGACAATTATGGGAGCTATGGCGGAACTGTTGGCATTTATAGCATTGTGCGGGCCCCGCCTTTCCGCGCCATGCCTCTACTCTGACCCCTATAAACATCAACAGTTCGTCGATACTGTAGACGGTTGAGGTTGTATGCATGTCTCCCTTGAGGGCCACAAAGAAGACGCCTCCCGGGCATCCTCCCCTGGCCGGTATGTATTTGGCCGCTTCTGAGCACAGCCCTTTTGTTCTCAGGGCGGTTTTCAATTCCTCCGGGTCAATGGTAGGGGATATGCCTTTGATTGCTACTTTAATTAGTTGTTCGTTCTGTAAGGAGTAAGAGTACCATTTGACTCCTTCAGATTCTTCGATTTCTGAGAAATATCTCTCTACTAAAAGGTACTTATTCTCGTCTTCGGGGAAGAAGCGTACCCCGTTCCCGAAGGGTCGGGCGTTGGCCGTTCTCCCCAGCCTTTTCGCTATTTCTGTGAGGTGTTGTACGCAATTAGACAAGTCTTCTACGATTATAGGCGGGTATTTAGTTGTGGCTTTTCGATTATAACAGTTGCCTCCTTGTTAATCGAGGCCGTCGGCGCCTCGGCGGCCAATTTCGGAGGAACGGCCTTCTGATTGGTCGGCTGTTTGCGGCAGGGTTCCGTCGGCACTCTGGCTGGCGGGCGCGGCAAACTAGTGGTAGCTCCCGTGGCTATCCGCCTCTCTTTTGGCGCCGCCACTGTCGCGTATGACTTTGGAGCGACGGTTCACTAAGGCTTTCATATCCCTCTCGTAGATTATTGCGTTCATCGCACGAAGTGAAAGTAACGCGATCGGTTCTTCATCAGATGATGATGGGGGTGGTCTGTGTTGGACCGATCTAATATGCGTGTGTGGGGTCATCATTAGGGAAATCTCTGGGTCCGTAGGCGGGTGTGAGGTTATCGAATGAGCTGGTTCGGGGTCCGTGTACGTGCGGGTGGTCAGTGGTGTAACAGTTATCATCGGTTGGCCCTGAGAAGGGCCTTTCTTCGTACTGATGCCCGGCGTTGCCATGGCAACAGGGGTGACTCTGGTGTGTTCACCGCCCGGGTTCCGCGCAGGGCGTTGTGAGCGAGAACGAAGTTTTCTCGGTTTCACAAATGCGTCGCGACTAGGCCACTCACGTCGGCGGCGAGGGCGTGTCTGCTTTCACGCCTCAGTCGAGTACTTCTCGCTCCCTCCAAAGGAGGGGCGGGGATACTCCCTCAGGGAAACCCCTTTTGCCGTGGCATCTCTCGACCCCCGTTACTACGGGCCACCCCCGTAATCAAGAAGCCACCTTCTTGATTGGGATTTCTTCCCGTAGGTGCGTCACGTCTGTCGTTCAGATTAGCTGTTTGGTGCTCTCGGTGAAGCAGCGCATGGCATCCTTCGCTTTTTCTCTATATTCCGCCTTGATTTTCAGGGCTTCTTCCGGGGAGGCGTTTCCCATTTTGTGGTCGCGTTCTTCCTTGTATATGGCCAGCCTTGTTTCCAGCTCTACGAGCTGAGCTTCGCCTTCGGTTTGGCGTTTCTTCCTTCTGGGCTTTCTGCCTTTCGGGGGGCGGGGAGGGGGGTTGGCAGGGGCCATAAGGCTCGCTCCTGCTGTCTCCTCTACCGCGACCTGGGTCAGTCTTATGTCCCTCGAGGGTTGTTTGGGCTTGCTCAGCCGGGCCATAGTCCCAGCCCGACGATTTCTTAGTTCTCTCTTAAAAATCGGGTATCGATTTCTGTCGTTCGCAGTGTGGGCGACCCGCAGTTCGCGCAGGTCGCCGGTACATCTCGTGGGTGGTCACATTGGCGGGCGGGGTGTTCACCCCCGCACCGCACGCAGGCAATCGGTCTATGGCACTGGTGGGATGAGTGCCTAAATTGCAGGCACCTGAAGCATTGTGCCAGCCGGCGTTCCCCTCTCCATGCTTCAATTTGCATAGGCATCAATAATAAACTGGTGACGTCATATATCGCGGGGGTGAGCCCGGGGATTTTCTTCAGGACTACATGAAAGATGCACCCAGGTCTTCCTCTGCGTCCATTTATTTGGCGTGCAAATTCGACTGTGAAGCCCTTTTCCTGCAGGGCTCCGACAATCGTCTGTGGGTCAGTCCCGTTTGGTAGGCCGCGAATGGCTACCTTTAGGCCTTGTTGAGATGGAGTGAGTAGGAGAACCAGCTCAGCTCCTCTTGTCTTTCCAGGTAGTCTTGCGTTACGCGGTATTTTTCGGCATCCTGAGGGAAAAATCTGACTCCGTTCCCGTGCGCGCGAACATTGGGGTCGCGTCCCAACCTGTTCGCCAACTGTCGGAGTTGCTCGGCCCAGTTGGGCAGGCTCTCGACGACAATCGGCGGAAATCGCGAGCCCTTCGCGTCGGGTGAAGCGGGCGCCAGCTGTGTTGCCGCGGACACGGTGGCAGCACTGTCGCTTTTAGGGTTTCGCGGGTGGACTGGTTTCGATTGTGGATCGCTCGCAGATGGCGCAGCGATCGACGCATACGAGGACTGCTCACGGGCAGCCCTTCGCGGCGGAGCGGGGGCAGTCATAGGTGCGGACACCTGCTTCGCTAGGTTCACGGTGGTAGTGTGCGGCGTTGTGGGTTGCGCAGGCTTCTCAGTGCAGGTCTTCTTTACCTGCGGCGGCTGGCTTTCTGGTGACTGTGGCTGCGTCGCGCGATCGACCGCGGGCCCTGCTTCGGGTTCGCTGCGCTTGCGGCGCAACGCTTGACCGAGCGGGCTAGTCGGCGCGTCGGAATAAGGGGGCGGCGCGAGCTTGCCGCGGCCATCACTTGCGAGCGCGACGGCGTCTGTCACGGAAGGCAATTTGCCCTCAGCTGCGGCTTCTCGGACGCGCAGGAACAGCGCCATCCAACGAAGCATCCCCTGCGACAGAGCCCCAGCTAAAATTAGCTGGGCGAGAGTGAGAATATCACTCTCGTACGCTTCCGTCGCAGCGGACGCCCCGCCGGTCAGCGACTGCCGCGCATCCGGAGTCGGTGTGCGAGGAACAGGCACGGAGGTGCGGAGTCCGGTGGGCGAAGCGGTGGTCGATGTAGAAGAGGCGGCGGGATCCGTAGGCTGGCTAGGGGTCGTCGGGTGGCGGTCTGGTTGGCCCTGAGAAGGGCCTTTTGTGGATCGTCGGCTCGACGCAAGAGGCGGAGCGGACGAGGGAGCGCTTGACTTGCGCATCGTCGCGTAGGTCGGAGCACGAGCTCGCGGACGACCTCGAACGCGGTGACGACGGAGCCGTCCTTTCACGCCAAAACTATTGTAAAGATTTAAATGAAATTTGGAACACAGATAGTATAGAGCTTAAGAAAGGACATAGGCATACATTCCCCTCCGATTTGAAAATTTCTTTCAGTGTTAGATAGCACATTTCTCGAGGAAGTATGTATATCATTACGCTAAGACCAATAGGAGCTGAGCTCTAATAAATAATGTTTCAAAATTGTTTTTTTTTTTTCCTTAAATCTTAATATTTTATTGTTTTCCTTTTTAGAGCAGTCGTTGTGTTTTAATTTGCGCAAAGTCATTATTCCACGAGGACGAAGTCGCGAGCAGAAATTAGGTAAAGCATATATTAATCACTTAGCTACTACATTTACTGGTGAAAATCTTCGAAGTAAAACTTCATGTGGCATGCTAGGGATCTTTTTTGTTACGCGTTACCTGATGTTGAGAGATACCGTTCTAATTTACTGGCGGTCCACAGTTAATTGTTGTTGTTAACATTTTCTCATGGTATAAACTTACAAACAAGCCCACAATCTATCTGAAATTAAACAATCAGTGGATGTAATTAAGTTGCAACGCTAACAGGAACGATTTGTGTACTGCGTTACGAAATACATATTACGAGCGGACTCCTTGATGACGTATTTCGCAAAAGCAAAACGATAATAAATCGGTAAAAGTTAACGATCGGATTCAATATGGACAATTATTAACAAGCCTTAATATAAACTAAAATAGAGATTCTTCTGTATAGACTCCGTCGTAAGAAGATTCTGTTATTACATCTAGAGACACAGCTTGCAATAGAAATGTGTTGGCGCTAATGATCTTGCAGTCGAAACATATCTCTCTTCTCTCTTTAATTGCAAGTCTCTTTAACTGAAAATGTAAAGAATAAACAACTTTATTATAATTATTCACAAGAAAACAGTAAACCAGTTGACTAAATAATTATGAGTAGTGTTATTAGAATATAATAGAAACTCTTTTTTAGAAGATGAACTGATTATTTTAAATAATATTAAGGTTTTTTTTTCTCGAACTGACAATGCTATTGACCTACCACCTTAACAGCTTCACCAGACTAATAATTTTAAAGTGATCCAGTATTAGTGCATGACAATGTATGGCAATTGGTTTCCATTCCATTTACATTTACCGGGATACTGTACCATCTGTCTGAATTCTTCTCCGGTCGTAACGGTTCCCGTTCTACTGGGTCCAGAAAAACAAGGATGAGTATGTGCACCTGTGTTTTGCGCGTACACTTATGCATCTTAATATATCCTGCGCATCTGACCGCTTCTACTACTGGACTCCCAGTAAGTTAAGGGGTCATAGCGGTCGCCATGGCCGAAAACGGTCGGACCAAATCATCATCAATTTCGGGCTTATAATATGTACAGTCAGTACAGTGAATATAAATCAAAATTAAAGTACTATTATAGGAATCTAAAACTGGCATTTTTTGTTGTCCTTAGATTGTGTCGATATATATTATAATTGGTATTTTTATCTAAAGCTGTGTTTTTCCCCTTTTTAATTCATAGCAGTCTAATAGTTTGACGAGAATTTTAGAAAAAGAGTCGTATTAACAGAATTGCAATAGCAAAACCAAGGCATTTAGTGCAGATAAAAAAGTTGCCATGAAATAACAATACAACTTGCACGACAACGAATTCGTAGGCATCAGTTAGTCTTGTCAATCTTGTAATATGTAATTTCAGTATGGAAATGGGGTTTCATTAAGTTTTCCGTGAGCCAATTATTTATCGATCATAGACAAGCGAGTTCACTAGGTGCACTTATATAATTGGATTAGTCGATGTGTATTGATAGGGAGGTTTAATTGCGGAGCGCGCGCATCGTTCGTCGGTGATCGGCACGCACCGCGGGGCGCTCTCTGTGTTGCGCCCGCGCCGCTGCATGTAATCATATCGAGATATACATAATATGGATATGCGTATCCAACTATAACGCATATGAATAGTAATCGCGGAATCCACACATAACGCATATGAATAATGTGTATCCCAAAAAAAGTCAAGCGAACGTTTGTAATACCGAGAAAATAATGGCAAGATGATATTGAATCGTATATCCTTATGATTTAATATTACGAAACAAAAACATGTGCAGAAGTAAAAAGAAGACGCTTTTGCCTATCAGTTAGATAGAAATGAAACTACTTAAAATGCAACTATATGTAATACTTTAATGAAAATAATAATTTCAAGAATTTTAGTCAATTAATTATATTGAATATTAAAAACCATAACAATATACGGATCTGTCAAACAATCATTTATAGCATAATATATAACTTTATCATGTATAATTGATGTTAGTAATGTCCAAATCTTGTTAATACCACAGTTTCGGAGTATACAAATAAAATTACGTCTATATGTTTTGAGAGTTTATTAACGTCTAACTTAATCAAACGCAGGCGCAGTCGCGCTCTCTATATTCTCTACAAACGTATAGATTTTGTTTGTCTATACATTACTTAATTGTACAACCTACAACCCCTACAACCTAAACGATGAATATACTTACTTATCAAGTACAATGTATTTTGGCAATCCAAAGCATCTAAAGAGTTAATAATTGAAATACGCAAAGTTATTTAGTTAAAAAATAACGATGAAAATATAAACTGCAACACTGTGATGTATTGTAAAATGAAATTAATGCTCTATAAATCGCTATCAATGTATCAAATCCAATTCAAAGCCTTGATAGGTTTATAATTGATGAGACCCTATTTATAGTGACCTCTAAGAAGACAGAGACAAGATGCATCGTCTTTAATAATGAAACCGCTTCTTTGAACTTATCCGTACCAAAATTCAATATTAAACAAACTAACTACACATACATATGTATCGATAATATTACGTTATAAGGTGTAGCCAAAACAAGCGCAAACAAGGAAGGCAATAAGATAGTATATAATCGAATAATTAGTGAACAGTGGTGCATCAAAATGCATTCATATAATTACGTGCATGAGTATTTTTATTTTCTATAGTAAGGAGTACAGATACATAAAAACACTTAAAAAAAAATTAAGCATCTTAAGAATTACGTCAGCATTTTAATGGTTTTCTGCACCGAGTAAAAATAAGCAATTCGAAGCTATTGATAGGAAATATCTATAGGTAAGGCTAAACCTGATTGTTGTCGTGGGGATACAGGCCGTGACACAGACGTGGCGACGCGATGCCATACGCAAGGGACTGTACACAATCTCTCTTGCTTGCATACCCATAGTATTTACAGTGTTGTTTACTACGTTACACATGTGAGGGTGACCTGTATTTACATATAAAGTAATAAAAATTAATATTTATGTAGTAAATAAACAGTCGTTATTTTATGGAACATATTTGTAATGTTTTATCTTTTTATTATGTTGTCGTAATCTGTTCTTTTATACATATAATTTACATAAAACAATTTCGATGTTTCGCATTTGCCAGACATACCGTGATGGCTCAATCTTTATTTGTGATCTATTACGCAAAGTTCTTTTTCAATCTGGATTCTAAAAATATAATCAAAATTAACGAGAAAACGTAACTGTTTTAATATCAAAATAATTTAATACTTTGATAATATTATAGAATTAACCAGCTGATATGACAACGAGACCATGATGGATCAGAAATAACAATGGTGTTGATATCCGATCGGATTGTTATCACAACACATATAGTGATGAATCTATCACAGTGGCCTTTTAATTTTCTCATAACAACCTGTGATTATCCAACTGCTGAGAGAACAGGAAGCTGGCATCACAGCAATGTGTTTTACTCGTATATTTCGTAATAGTCGCCGTTATTTTTCGACTGCACTTTGTCTTGCCACAACCGATTATATTAATAGTAATATCCACAATAGATATCGTTGGAAGGCAATCTGCGAACCGGCGGGAGGTGTGCGCGATCGACTAATGATAACGCCAGATCGAAGGATTATTACATTAAATCGGGTATGTTTTATCGACCAACCGTAGTCCCGCTATCGGCACTTCACACCTCCGCGTGCCGAAATTTACTCCGTTGCATCACGAATGTGCGTCGAAACTGGTTTATTTCTGCTTGTTGTTTTTTCTTCATTTTATTTAGTTATTATTTGGAAAGCGATATCTTATTTGTCGTGCACGCTTTTCGAGTACTTTCAAATTGATGGTCGTTCTACAGATTTTTTCTATGTTAAAGTACGTAGCTGGTAAAGAATCTTATTAAGTTTTTGAAATGGAAATAGCTAAACTAACGTTCCATGCCTTTTTTATAATCAAAGTAGTTTGCGATTTCGTTCTCATAAAACGAGATTTTTTATAGTTTTTTATAACCCCCACTCGATACGCTCAGGTGTGCCACAGGGCTCCATACTCGCGCCCACGCTCTTCAATCTGTTCATCAGTGACCTACCTCGGTCTCGGGGGGTCGAGGTAGGTTGTTACGCTGACGATACCGTTATTTACACTTCCGGCTGGCGGTCGGACTTTCTTAGGAAGTGCATCGAAAAAGCCGTTCATAAATTCGGTGAATGGTTTCGTCGATGGCGCATAGAAGTTAATCCCGATAAGAGTGCCGCAATACTCTTCGATCCCACGAAACGCGTTAATAAATTTGAGCCCATCAGGCTATACGGAATCGATATCCCTTGGGCCGAAGAGGTCAAATATCTCGGTGTCACATTAGATAAACATTTAAAGTTCAATTCACATATAGACAGAGTGCGAAACAAAGCCGCTATGGTCTTGGGTCGCCTCCATCCGTTGCTTTGTCATAAGAGTAAGATGTTCCTCAGACACAAGCTCACTTTGTATAAGACGTGTATCCGTCCCGTGATGACATATAGCTGCCCCGTTTTTGCGCATATGTCCAAAGATAACTTTCATAAGCTGCAGGTTCTCCAAAATCGTGTTTTACGTAAAATGACCGGTGCTCCGTGGTACATTCGGAGAGTTGATCTCCATAGAGACCTAGAGATCCCTTCTATCTGGGCGTACGTAAAATCACTTACGATTAGTTATTTTGAAAAAGCTGCGAATCATCCCAATCCGTTAGTGGTATCCGCCGCAAACTATGAACCCATACCTAACGCTGCGCGTTATAAAAGACGTCCGCGATGCATTTTTACCGACCCTCCTGATTTAATCACGTTAGGGAACGATCAGTACCAGCCTGTCCCTCGAAACAGAGCGTGCTCACGCCCACGCCCGCGTAACCACAGATCATGCCGCCGTGGTCTGGGGGTTAATTTCGCTCCCGCATACCCGATTAGGCCTCCCACGGCAGCGGCTCAAGCTTAGGTTCGATCCCTCGGTAGGAAGCCCTTGAGTGCGTTGCTTGCGCGATACGGTGACACACAAATATACATCACTGCTACAACACTACACGATCATCCCCACACACGTGCACGCCTACACGCTTACACATGAAAGTGGAAAGGTTTATTTTTTTCCCTAATCGAACTGAAAAACTCTCAATTTTCCGATAATAAATATATGGAGGAGTTGTTGAGGCGTGTATGCTTGGTACACATATACGTTTCAACAACTCATACATATATGAATAGTTAGCTAGGTTAGCTAAGATAGGTCGCGATTTTGCATGCAACAGGCAACAGCCAAGCTGAGGTGTGCCGTGCATCCTTGAGCTGGTTGCCAAAATAAAATCGGCTGAGTGCCTTAAGCGCTTGCCTTAGTAGTTCGGGGAAGCTGTTAAGACCTTGCTGGGTCAATAGCGTAGACATTTCGAAAAAAAAAAAAAAGTTTTTTATAAGTTGTAACATTTGACAATAATCTGACGCTATGATGAATATTGATATGGGCCAAGATCGTAACATATACTTCAAGTTGAACTTACGCTCAAATTCCAGAAGATACCCTCAAGGGCTTGTCGACACATGTTCAAGTTGAGATTGGTACTTAATAAAGCGGGATTTAGAAAAAGCCCTACCACCATGCCGTGTTTCATTTTTTTTCATTGAAAAATAAGTGTTTCATTATGATCAATTATGAACTGTGTTATGTATGTAT